>JAWNNM010002682.1:0-15769 GCA_035044965.1 Lordiphosa andalusiaca
AAACTGACTGAAAAGGGAACGACAATAAAGCAAATGATTCGTTTCAGACTGTCGACACATAATTCTAAAGCTGTAAAAACTCATGGCTGAAACCATTTTTTTTAGATTTTTTTTTAAATTGGATCACATTGAGGTATGTCTATCGAATAGCCATCCAACGGTGTACTTCACTTATACGGTGCAATTGATTTTAATGACTCTCAATCATAATATCTCGCTTCTCGAACTGCTGTCCGACTATGAGCAAGGATACTTCGTTTACACGGGGTGCATTAAAACGGCCCCTTGACCAACTGTTGCTCAGCGTGTATAATCATTTTAATGTCTTTGCCATCTTTTGGTAGTTTGTCAAGCAATTTTAAAATCTTTAACATATGAATTATTCTCGCGTAACATGGATTGTAAATCCTTTACTAAACGCAAGTCCACATCTGAAATATTTTTACATCTCAGTTGCGCTTCCTTGTCGTCTTCACCAACAAAATATATTTGAAGAAACTGGGCTTCGGACTCTGGAGCTGGCAAAAGACTGCCAACTAAGTGATGTAGCAGGCACACCCTGTACGGTATATATTCCACACGCGAAGAAACCCAAAGAAGTGTTGCCTTTGGAGCCCCTTAAGACTCTCACCGACTTTGAAAGCTTTGAACAAAGCCTACAGGAGGAATAAGTCTTTAAAAATGTGGTACGTATTTTTTGGCATGATTTTCAAATAACGACTACAACTTAACCAATTTATACTCGTACCTATACTTTCTAAACAGATTTCGGAACTTCTCATGTTAGGAGAAAAACATTTCGATAAATTTATTCGGAGCTCTTGGCGGTCAATAATATCTGACGAGGTTGCACGACAGTGGCGTGGCTCAGAGGCGAAGAAGTGCGTCAGGGGTTTGCGAATAACCCTAGCAATCATATGCGAATTGCGAATTGTAAGATAGTCAGCTACATTTATATTTTTACACATGCACTTAAACAAATATTCGCCCTGGAAGACGGTGAATTTGACCGGGTTACCCAAAAATTTGACCAATATGCCCAGGACAGCATTGGAAAGGCACAAAAAGTCCGCAAAGTAGACTTGCATTAATTTTTAGTATTAAATTTATTTTTGAAGACTTTTTAAATAACTAAGTTTTTTTCAGTAATAATAAATATGAAGTTAAATAAATTTTTTTGGTTTACTTTAGTTTTTAGAAATGTTAGTAGTGTAAGTTGAATTAGGTTTTTATTTGTTTAGATATGTAAGAAATAAATATTAATGAAAATTAATAAAACAATATTGTACAATATCTTCATTAAGGGGATAAAACGTGTAAAGATTCGCTTGCGAGCCTTTTGTGATATTGTATCGAGTAAAAGTGACTCCCAAAAGATATCGCAAAAGGCTCGCAAGAGAATCTTTTATAAATCGTAAAAAATATTAGAAAAGGCCCGTTAAAGATATCGCAAAAGGCTCGCAAGCGAATCTTTTATAAATCGAAAACAATATTAGAAAAGACCCGTTAAAGATATCCCAAGAGGCTCGCAAACGGATCATTTGCGAGCTATCGAATACGAAACTTTCTCTGCCACAAACTGAGCGACCAGTGATTCGTTTTCTTATCGTTTTTGGATCTGTTTGCGATAGTTTTACACGTTTTCGTTTAGCGTAACTATCATTTGCAATATCGCTTACGAGTGTTTGGTCCACTGGGCTAACCTAAGAGCAGCAAAACTCACGAAAAACAGATCACTTCGGCTGCAGCAACCAAAGTGAACGCGTGTTATTCTTTGCCCAAAATCTCAAAAGTGGAATAATAGATCGAGAAAAAAAAAAATTTTTTTTCGCCTCTCGCCTACAAACTGTAAACCAAAATTCGCGCAGTTAGAACTTAAATATTAATAAAACTATTGGTGCACAATGGACGCAATCGGCATTGAAGACTATAGCGCGGTGGAGCTGCGGGACTGGCTGGAGCACCTGGGTTTGCAGAAAGGAGGCAACAAGGCAGCCATGGTAGCACGCCTAAACGATGTTCCGCCACATATCCGCGGAGCATGCCCATCCTTGGAATCCTCAGGCCATCAAGAGTCCCCACAGCCCAAGGCCAACAACAAAAATTCTCTCACTCTAGATGGGACGAATGACGGACAAGAAAAAATTTCTGGCGAAATTAACGGCACAATTCCAAACGAAGCAGAAGGCGCAACACAAGAAATTACTTGCAAATCAAATTCCTACGACGTAGTAGCTGACGACGCTGGCGCAGCCGACGCGTCTACCTTCGCGACGGTCGCAGCAGACGAAAGAGAAGCAGACAACTCACAAGCCGCTGTCGAATTGGAAGTACTACGACGCCAGTTGGAGTCGGTCCAACTAGAAAACGAAACACTAAAAAGAAATGTGGCTACTCCAAACGATATGGTCACCCTAAGTCACGACAGTGTTGCCATACCGGCAACCAACATGGCAACCACCAAACGTAAACAACAACAACGTGATGTTAACAATGGCAAAGGAGATGCTACCGATATTCGACGGTAACAAGGCTACTCAAATTTCCGTCAACATTTCGACCGCACAACTGAAGACAATCACACAGTTATACAAACTCAACGACGATGTGGTGCGAATGCTAGTGATGTCAAAGCTAAAGGATCGTGCTCAAGTGTGGCTCCATATAAGTGCAAATCTGTTGGCTATGCCAGTACAAGAACGTCTGGAGCAATTGACAGTGGCATTTCAAAACAAGAAAAACAAGATTACATCACGCCGCAAGTTTCAAGAACGCAAGTGGCTTCCTAAGGAAGATTTTGCAAACTATTTTTCTGAGAAGACACTGTTGGCTACACATATCCAGCTAGACGACGAAGAGCTTATCGACAACATCATCGAAGGAATACCCGACAGTCAGCTACGCCAACAAGCGAATATGCAGTGTTTCTCCACATCATCACAGCTGCTGCAAGCATTCTCGAAAGTAGCCAAGTACCCGGAACCGGCCGCCATGCAGCAATTGGTAGAAGCGCAACTAGTGACGTCACTCCAAAAACGTCGTCCAGAGGCTTCAACTGTAACTCATAGAGTCACTTTGCAGCCGTTTGTCGCAAACCGAAACGAGAGCACGGAGCGTGTTATGCAAGTTAACACGTAACTAGTTAATAAGAAATCTTGAGACACCCTAATAATAATTCACATAATCTTGTTGCACCCTAATGTAGAATTAAGGTTTGGCTTCAGGATGCTGATGCAGCAATTGACACTTTAGCGGGCTGTGCCCAACTTCATTGGCCAGCAGCGATCGCCTGATTCTTGCGCGTGTGCAAGGTCAGCGTTTTCGTTTTCCGCTTGGCCGGCTTGCCGGCTGTGACTTTAAGTTTTAAGTTTAGTTTTTGTATTGATATCGTTGCTAACGCAACAATAAAGATGCTTTGCTCCGGCACTTGCCGTAATTAACTTTGTTTTATTGCTGAGCCACAAGGCCGGTGATAGGAAGCAGTCACTTCCCAACCTAATCATCAGTTCCAGCTATCTTCCTTGAAGAGGGAGCCTGGAATTGCGGTCTCGACTGATATCGAGAACAAAGGACGGCTAAGGAGCGTAACCTTAAGCCGCAACCAAGTAACCACCCAGACGGAGGCAGCAGGAAGTAGCAGTACTGGAGCCACCGAACACTGGACAACATTAATTGGCGCCCAACGGAAATATATAGATATCAGAGAATCTAGGAATCTACGAACTTGAGGAAAAACATGTAAGTGATTGGTCGGCAACAATAGCCAATTCAAAAGTACAAAAAGATATAAATTTTTTATTGAATAAAACAAAAAATATATGTCACATTTGGCAGTGTAAAAGTGAATGTTTGAAGATCGAAAAATTATTTGCTGGAATATAGTGGAGTGCAAGTTCGCGGTAGTAAAACTGTTTGTGTTTGGTAGAATTGCGGAGCTAAAAGTTGTTGTACCGACTGCCCATGAGTTGGGAGCTTAGGGAAATAAAAGTGGAATACGATAGCGACGATAGTCAAGAGATTGGATATTGTCCTCAGCCTCAAACACAGAGTCAGGTAGAAATGGACCCAGCAAGGATTAAAGAATTAATAGACCAGTGTGTCAAAAACGCACTTGAGCAACAGGAAAGACGCCTAACGACTGGGTTTAGTGCGGAACTCGAAGGAATAAAAAACAAAATCACTGCCATGACAGGGGAAGCCCCTCAGGTAGCAGTTTACCAAAAAGTGACCATAAACCCGGATATAAAGTATGAGGTTCGAATGGATATTGTGAAATCGGTTCCCATATTTAGCGGAAGTCACGAGGAGTATGTATCTTGGAGACAGTCTGCCATAGATGCATATGAAGTTTTTAAAAATTATGAAGGTAGTGAAGCGCACTACGAGGCTGTGGCCATAATAAAGAATAAAATTTGTGGAGCAGCGCGAGCATTGCTCACATCGCATAACACAGTGTTAAATTTTAATGCAATCATAGTTAGGCTTGATTGCACATATGCAGACAAAACATCTTTACGCGTTTTACGTCAAAAATTAGAAATGGTTAGGCAGGGTGACCTTGAAATAATGGATTATTATGACGAAGTTGAGAGAAAACTCACACTCGTCACCAACAAGATAGTGATGACACACAATGAACAGTCAGCAGCTATTCTTAATGAGGAAGTTAGGAGCGATGCCCTACACGCCTTCATAGCCGGCCTCAGAAGGTCACTGAAAGCATTAGTGCTTCCAGCACAACCCAAAGATCTGCCTTCTGCCTTGGCATTCGCTCAAGAGGCTGAAAATTGCATTGAGAGGAGCGCATTTGCGGCTTCTTATGCTAAAGCAATTGAGGATAAACGCCATTCGTCCGATAATAACAGACAAGGCAATTATCCCCAGGCTAGGGAAACAAAAGGGCAAGAAAAAAACCCACATTTCGCAGGAAGGCAGAACCAAAATAAGTCGCAACAGGGTGAATCAGAAGCAAAATCGAATGATAAGGGTGCCCTAAACCAGAACCAAATACAACCAATGGATGTCGATCCATCGTCGTCCAAATTTAGGCAGCAGACTAATTGGGGAAAGCCACAGAACAGTGCCGCGCATACTGAAAATCATAAAAGGTCTAATTCAAGCCAACGCGCGTCAGGTCAGAGACGCCAAAAAATTAATAATATTGCCCAACAGGCAACTAATAAAGAGGAACAGGGATATACAGACACGGCGGAAGCCGCGGTTGCTGACATTGATGATGACAGCGACTCGACTGGTGACAACGACACAATAAATTTTTTAGGGAACGCTCCCAATTGCCGTTCATTGAACGACAGTTGGCTGGCAAGACATTAAAAATACTTATCGATACTGGTGCGGCAAAAAATTACGTTAGGCCCGAAAAGGAGCTTAAAAATGTAACCCCTGTCGACACCCCATTTACTGTGAATTCCATTCATGGATCCAGTAAAATAAAAATAAGTGTGCTATGAAAGTTTTCGGAAAAGTTGCCTCATTTTTAATTTTAGACACCCTCGACGCATTTGACGCTATCATTGGCTTCGATCTGCTAACGCAGGCTGGTGTAACTTTGAATTTGTCTGATAATACTATCAACTATGGCAAGAAATCTGAAAATTTGAAGCATCTTCCCTGTGATAACGTGAACTTTACACGTGTCCAGGATATACCTGTCCCCGATAACGTAAGGGCAGACTTTAAAAAAACGATACTGAAAAGAATTAAGTCATTTTCGACCTCTAACGAGGCACTTCCTTTCAATACATCAGTCGTCGCCACGATTCGCACCGAGGATAATGATCCGGTGTACTCGAAACTTTACCCATACCCTGCAGGTGCTTCAGATTTTGTTAATAACGAAATTGCACAGTTATTAAAAGATGGCATCATAAGACCATCAAGATCACCGTACAACAGCCCAGCGTGGGTTGTTGATAAGAAAGGCTTAGATGACAATGGCAATAAAAACAAACGTTTTGTCGTTGATTTCAGAAAGTTAAATGAGCGAACGGTTGCCGATCGCTATCCAATGCCAAGTATTCCGATGTTTCTAGCGAATCTAGGAAAGGCACAATTTTTTACAACGCTGGATTTGAAATCCGGCTATCACCAAATTTACTTGGCTGAGAAAGATCGCGAGAAAACAGCTTTCTCAGTAAACGGCGGAAAGTATGAGTTTTGCCGATTGCCTTTCGGTTTGAAGAATGCAGGTAGCATCTTCCAAAGGGCAATTGATGATGTTCTTAGAGAGCAAATCGGTAAAATATGTTATGTCTACGCGGATGACGTAATAATCTTCTCTGAAAACGAGCAGGATCACGTTCGACACATTGACATCATCCTCAAGCTCCTTTGTGACGCAAACATGAGAGTGTCTAAAGAAAAAACCAAGTTTTTTAAAGAAAGTGTGGAGTATTTAGGTTTTGTTGTCACTAACAAAGGGGCAACAACAGACCCAGAAAAGGTCAAGGCTATCCAAGAATACGTTGAACCAAAGAATTTGTATGCGTTGAGATCCTTTTTGGGCCTCGCCAGCCACTACAGGGTATTCATTAAAGACTTCGCGTCTATAGCAAGACCATTGACGAACCTATTAAAAGGTGAAAACGGCATGATCAGCAAACACATGTCCAGAAAAACACTCATAAATTTTGACGATACGCAACGAGAAGCATTTGATCGACTAAGAAACATTTTGGCATCAGAGGATGTCATGCTAATTTACCCTGACTTAAAAAAACCGTTCGACCTAACCACAGACGCTTCGGCAAGTGGCATAGGGGCAGTACCATCTCAGGGAGGGCGGCCCATTACGATGATATCGCGGTCGTTAAAAGAATGTGAATCTCATTACGCTACCAACGAAAGAGAGCTATTGGCCATTGTGTGGGCCCTCGGTAAACTGCAGAATTATCTGTATGGTACCAAGGAGTTACACATCTATACAGACCATCAGCCGCTGACGTTCGCAGTGTCTGAAAAAAACACCAACGCAAAGATTAAAAGGTGGAAAGCTTTTATTGAAGAGCACGGGGCCAACATCCACTAAAAACCAGGGAAAGAAAATTTCGTAGCAGACGCCCTGTCCCGGCAAAATATCAATACCTTACTAGACGAGCCTCAGTCAGATGCAGCAACCGTACACAGTGAGCTTTCTCTAACGTACACAATTGAGACAACCGAAAAACCGGTAAATTGCTTCAGGAACCAAGTGATCCTGGAGGAAGCACGGTATAAATTACATCGAAGAATAATCATGTTCTGCAACAAGACCCGCCATGTAGTCCAATTCACGAACAAGAATGATCTCATGGAAACACTAAAACTTGTAGTAAATCCAGATGTAGTTAACGCAATTTATTGCGATTTTCCGACGTTAGCCGCCTATCAACACGAGCTAGTGTCATTGTTCCCATCGACAAAATTTTGGCACTATAAAAACATGGTAGCAGATATCTGCAACAAAGATGAGCAGGTAGAATTAATTAACGTCGAACATAATCGGGCACACAGAGCAGCTCGGCAAAATGTTAAACAGATCCTACGGGATTATTATTTTCCCAAAATGACGAAATTAGCTAATGAAGTCGTGTTGAATTGCAAAGTGTGTACAGCAGCCAAGTATGACCGTCACCCGAAAAAACAAGGACTTGGAGAGACACCAGTTCCATCATACGCAGGAGAAATGTTGCATATGGACATTTTTTCCACCGACAAAAAGTTATTCCTAACCTGCATCGACAAATTTTCGAAATTCGCAATTGTGCAGCCAGTGCTGTCTCGAGCAATATCAGATGTGACAGTCCCCATTTTACAAATACTTAATCATTTTCCAAAAACGCAAACCATCAATTGTGACAATGAAGCTGCTTTTAAGTCCGAAACAATCAGTTCGTTACTGAAAAACCAGTATAACGTACATATTGTTCATGCTCCCCCGCTTCATAGCTGCTCAAATGGACAAGTGGAAAGATTTCACAGTACATTGATAGAGATAGCCACATGCTTCAAAATAGACAAAAAAGTCAATGAAACGGTCGAAGCAATAGTTCGAGCGACAATAGAATATAACAAAACCATTCACTCAGTAACAGGGCAGAGGCCACTTGATGTAATTCACGCGGCAACCAATGAAATCCGACAAGCAGTCATGAATAAAATAATAAAAGCCCAACAGGACCAATTGGTCAGATGTAACCCGGACAGACAGAATAGAGTATTCGACGTAGGTGATAAGGTATACTTAAGAAACAACAAAAGATTAGGAAATAAGTTATCTCCGTTATATACCGAAGGTAGTGTACAAGCAGACCTGGGAACGTCTGTTCTTGTTAAGGGGAGGATGGTCCATAAAGATAATCTAAAATAACTACAATTTTAATTCCGAACCCAACCAAATAATTAATACAGACTTATATTTATCGTCCCCGCAGGTTTGCCGGAATAGTACTTATTACCCTATCAGCAGCGAGTGCGCGAATCACTGATTTTTCTCATGCGAAATATATTCCTGTGTTAGATGGAAATGTTTTGATATGGGATCAGCGCGAGTATGTGAGGCATTCCACTAATTTAACAGAATTCTCAATTATTATAGACGATACAGTTAAGATGTACCAATTATTCCCTCAGTCGCACATGCGAAAATTGTTAGAGGTAGATATAGAACATGCCATAAATTTATTGTCCGCTTTAACGATACACCATAGAACAGCCAGAAGTTTAGATTTCTTGGGTACAGCACTAAAGGTAGTGGCTGGTACTCCCGATGCATCGGACTTGGAAAAAATCAAAATAACCGAAGCTCAGCTAATTGAATCAAACAATAGACAGGTAATAATTAACACAGAGTCACAAAAGCGAATCAACATGCTCACAGACACGGTAAACAAAATACTTAAAGAAAAAAAGGGTGAGTTAGTTGACACCGCGCACTTGTACGAAACTTTATTAGCAAGAAATAGGATGTTAATTACTGAAATCCAGAATTTAATGCTCACTATTACACTAGCTAAATCAAAGATAATAAATCCCGTTATTTTTGATCATAATGATTTGAAGTCTATTTTTGCCGAACAAATCACAGAAGTCCCTATAGTTAGCTTGATGGGAGTGTCTAGCATAAGAATACTACAGTCTAATAGCATTATCCATATTTTGATTGAGTACCCCAGAGTTAAGATGAGTTGTAAAAAGGTCCTCATATTTCCCGTTGCCCACGACGACATTGTACTACAGATGCCTGATAATATAGTAGCAGAGTGCGACGATGGAACCATAGCTGTCACTGAGTGTGCCACAACCAGCCTAGCGACATTTTGCAGACGGGCGACACGCGACACCTGCGCTCGCGCGATGCACTCCGGCGGCTCGGCTCGATGCCGCACACAACCCAGTCACTTAGAGCCCGTTACAATGGTCGACGACGGAGTAATAATTATCAACGAACACTTCGCAAGCGTTAGTGTCGACGATGGCCCCACGGTTACAACAAATGGAACCTACCTCATCACATTTGAGCGGGTAGCAAGAATCAATAATACCCTATACCGAAACCACAACAAGACTGTGAGCAAGGTGCCAGGCGTTGTAGCTTCACCTTTGTTGTATATAACGGGCCATGATCATATATTGAGCCTACCACTGTTGCATCGGATGAACGAGCAAAATATTCACGCCATTCAGGAGCTCAGAAGTGATATCGTATCCGTCGGATCTCCCAAAATATGGTTTGCTATGGGAGTAGCAGTGAGCCTCGTATTGTGTGGGTTCATTCTCGCAGTCCAATGCTGGAATCGTCGCGCGTCTTCAGTGAAGCTACAAGAAGTCATCAACGAGTTGGGCATCACCGAGGACGGCAATGAACTTAAAGGGGGAATAGTTAACACGTAACTAGTTAATAAGAAATCTTGAGACACCCTAATAATAATTCACATAATCTTGTTGCACCCTAATAATAATTCACATAATCTTGTTGCACCCTAATGTAGAATTAAGGTTTGGCTTCAGGATGCTGATGCAGCAATTGACACTTTAGCGGGCTGTGCCCAACTTCATTGGCCAGCAGCGATCGCCTGATTCTTGCGCGTGTGCAAGGTCAGCGTTTTCGTTTTCCGCTTGGCCGGCTATGACTTTAAGTTTTAAGTTTAGTTTTTGTATTGATATCGTTGCTAACGCAACAATAAAGATGCTTTGCTCCGGCACTTGCCGTAATTAACTTTGTTTTATTGCTGAGCCACAAGGCCGGTGATAGGAAGCAGTCACTTCCCAACCTAATCATCAGTTCCAGTTATTTTACCTGCAGGTAAAACCTGCAGGTGCTTCAGATTTTGTTAATAACGAAATTGCACAGTTATTAAAAGATGGCATCATAAGACCATCAAGATCACCGTACAACAGCCCAGCGTGGGTTGTTGATAAGAAAGGCTTAGATGACAATGGCAATAAAAACAAACGTTTTGTCGTTGATTTCAGAAAGTTAAATGAGCGAACGGTTGCCGATCGCTATCCAATGCCAAGTATTCCGATGTTTCTAGCGAATCTAGGAAAGGCACAATTTTTTACAACGCTGGATTTGAAATCCGGCTATCACCAAATTTACTTGGCTGAGAAAGATCGCGAGAAAACAGCTTTCTCAGTAAACGGCGGAAAGTATGAGTTTTGCCGATTGCCTTTCGGTTTGAAGAATGCAGGTAGCATCTTCCAAAGGGCAATTGATGATGTTCTTAGAGAGCAAATCGGTAAAATATGTTATGTCTACGCGGATGACGTAATAATCTTCTCTGAAAACGAGCAGGATCACGTTCGACACATTGACATCATCCTCAAGCTCCTTTGTGACGCAAACATGAGAGTGTCTAAAGAAAAAACCAAGTTTTTTAAAGAAAGTGTGGAGTATTTAGGTTTTGTTGTCACTAACAAAGGGGCAACAACAGACCCAGAAAAGGTCAAGGCTATCCAAGAATACGTTGAACCAAAGAATTTGTATGCGTTGAGATCCTTTTTGGGCCTCGCCAGCCACTACAGGGTATTCATTAAAGACTTCGCGTCTATAGCAAGACCATTGACGAACCTATTAAAAGGTGAAAACGGCATGATCAGCAAACACATGTCCAGAAAAACACTCATAAATTTTGACGATACGCAACGAGAAGCATTTGATCGACTAAGAAACATTTTGGCATCAGAGGATGTCATGCTAATTTACCCTGACTTAAAAAAACCGTTCGACCTAACCACAGACGCTTCGGCAAGTGGCATAGGGGCAGTACCATCTCAGGGAGGGCGGCCCATTACGATGATATCGCGGTCGTTAAAAGAATGTGAATCTCATTACGCTACCAACGAAAGAGAGCTATTGGCCATTGTGTGGGCCCTCGGTAAACTGCAGAATTATCTGTATGGTACCAAGGAGTTACACATCTATACAGACCATCAGCCGCTGACGTTCGCAGTGTCTGAAAAAAACACCAACGCAAAGATTAAAAGGTGGAAAGCTTTTATTGAAGAGCACGGGGCCAACATCCACTAAAAACCAGGGAAAGAAAATTTCGTAGCAGACGCCCTGTCCCGGCAAAATATCAATACCTTACTAGACGAGCCTCAGTCAGATGCAGCAACCGTACACAGTGAGCTTTCTCTAACGTACACAATTGAGACAACCGAAAAACCGGTAAATTGCTTCAGGAACCAAGTGATCCTGGAGGAAGCACGGTATAAATTACATCGAAGAATAATCATGTTCTGCAACAAGACCCGCCATGTAGTCCAATTCACGAACAAGAATGATCTCATGGAAACACTAAAACTTGTAGTAAATCCAGATGTAGTTAACGCAATTTATTGCGATTTTCCGACGTTAGCCGCCTATCAACACGAGCTAGTGTCATTGTTCCCATCGACAAAATTTTGGCACTATAAAAACATGGTAGCAGATATCTGCAACAAAGATGAGCAGGTAGAATTAATTAACGTCGAACATAATCGGGCACACAGAGCAGCTCGGCAAAATGTTAAACAGATCCTACGGGATTATTATTTTCCCAAAATGACGAAATTAGCTAATGAAGTCGTGTTGAATTGCAAAGTGTGTACAGCAGCCAAGTATGACCGTCACCCGAAAAAACAAGGACTTGGAGAGACACCAGTTCCATCATACGCAGGAGAAATGTTGCATATGGACATTTTTTCCACCGACAAAAAGTTATTCCTAACCTGCATCGACAAATTTTCGAAATTCGCAATTGTGCAGCCAGTGCTGTCTCGAGCAATATCAGATGTGACAGTCCCCATTTTACAAATACTTAATCATTTTCCAAAAACGCAAACCATCAATTGTGACAATGAAGCTGCTTTTAAGTCCGAAACAATCAGTTCGTTACTGAAAAACCAGTATAACGTACATATTGTTCATGCTCCCCCGCTTCATAGCTGCTCAAATGGACAAGTGGAAAGATTTCACAGTACATTGATAGAGATAGCCACATGCTTCAAAATAGACAAAAAAGTCAATGAAACGGTCCAAGCAATAGTTCGAGCGACAATAGAATATAACAAAACCATTCACTCAGTAACAGGGCAGAGGCCACTTGATGTAATTCACGCGGCAACCAATGAAATCCGACAAGCAGTCATGAATAAAATAATAAAAGCCCAACAGGACCAATTGGTCAGATGTAACCCGGACAGACAGAATAGAGTATTCGACGTAGGTGATAAGGTATACTTAAGAAACAACAAAAGATTAGGAAATAAGTTATCTCCGTTATATACCGAAGGTAGTGTACAAGCAGACCTGGGAACGTCTGTTCTTGTTAAGGGGAGGATGGTCCATAAAGATAATCTAAAATAACTACAATTTTAATTCCGAACCCAACCAAATAATTAATACAGACTTATATTTATCGTCCCCGCAGGTTTGCCGGAATAGTACTTATTACCCTATCAGCAGCGAGTGCGCGAATCACTGATTTTTCTCATGCGAAATATATTCCTGTGTTAGATGGAAATGTTTTGATATGGGATCAGCGCGAGTATGTGAGGCATTCCACTAATTTAACAGAATTCTCAATTATTATAGACGATACAGTTAAGATGTACCAATTATTCCCTCAGTCGCACATGCGAAAATTGTTAGAGGTAGATATAGAACATGCCATAAATTTATTGTCCGCTTTAACGATACACCATAGAATAGCCAGAAGTTTAGATTTCTTGGGTACAGCACTAAAGGTAGTGGCTGGTACTCCCGATGCATCGGACTTGGAAAAAATCAAAATAACCGAAGCTCAGCTAATTGAATCAAACAATAGACAGGTAATAATTAACACAGAGTCACAAAAGCGAATCAACATGCTCACAGACACGGTAAACAAAATACTTAAAGAAAAAAAGGGTGAGTTAGTTGACACCGCGCACTTGTACGAAACTTTATTAGCAAGAAATAGGATGTTAATTACTGAAATCCAGAATTTAATGCTCACTATTACACTAGCTAAATCAAAGATAATAAATCCCGTTATTTTTGATCATAATGATTTGAAGTCTATTTTTGCCGAACAAATCACAGAAGTCCCTATAGTTAGCTTGATGGGAGTGTCTAGCATAAGAATACTACAGTCTAATAGCATTATCCATATTTTGATTGAGTACCCCAGAGTTAAGATGAGTTGTAAAAAGGTCCTCATATTTCCCGTTGCCCACGACGACATTGTACTACAGATGCCTGATAATATAGTAGCAGAGTGCGACGATGGAACCATAGCTGTCACTGAGTGTGCCACAACCAGCCTAGCGACATTTTGCAGACGGGCGACACGCGACACCTGCGCTCGCGCGATGCACTCCGGCGGCTCGGCTCGATGCCGCACACAACCCAGTCACTTAGAGCCCGTTACAATGGTCGACGACGGAGTAATAATTATCAACGAACACTTCGCAAGCGTTAGTGTCGACGATGGCCCCACGGTTACAACAAATGGAACCTACCTCATCACATTTGAGCGGGTAGCAAGAATCAATAATACCCTATACCGAAACCACAACAAGACTGTGAGCAAGGTGCCAGGCGTTGTAGCTTCACCTTTGTTGTATATAACGGGCCATGATCATATATTGAGCCTACCACTGTTGCATCGGATGAACGAGCAAAATATTCACGCCATTCAGGAGCTCAGAAGTGATATCGTATCCGTCGGATCTCCCAAAATATGGTTTGCTATGGGAGTAGCAGTGAGCCTCGTATTGTGTGGGTTCATTCTCGCAGTCCAATGCTGGAATCGTCGCGCGTCTTCAGTGAAGCTACAAGAAGTCATCAACGAGTTGGGCATCACCGAGGACGGCAATGAACTTAAAGGGGGAATAGTTAACACGTAACTAGTTAATAAGAAATCTTGAGACACCCTAATAATAATTCACATAATCTTGTTGCACCCTAATAATAATTCACATAATCTTGTTGCACCCTAATGTAGAATTAAGGTTTGGCTTCAGGATGCTGATGCAGCAATTGACACTTTAGCGGGCTGTGCCCAACTTCATTGGCCAGCAGCGATCGCCTGATTCTTGCGCGTGTGCAAGGTCAGCGTTTTCGTTTTCCGCTTGGCCGGCTATGACTTTAAGTTTTAAGTTTAGTTTTTGTATTGATATCGTTGCTAACGCAACAATAAAGATCCTTTGCTCCGGCACTTGCCGTAATTAACTTTGTTTTATTGCTGAGCCACAAGGCCGGTGATAGGAAGCAGTCACTTCCCAACCTAATCATCAGTTCCAGTTATTTTCCTTGAAGAGGGAGCCTGGAATTGCGGTCTCGACTGATATCGAGAACAAAGGACGGCTAAGGAGCGTAACCCTAAGCCGCAACCAAGTAACCACCCAGACGGAGGCAGCAGGAAGTAGCAGTACTGGAGCCACCGAACACTGGACAACATTAATTTATATATTTATTTGTACTCGTGTACATTGGAATATGCTGCATACAAGGGTGCATAGGCGCGCGCTTTAAATTCCTATGGGACTACAATTTTCTTAATCTCAGGTTATGCTAGGTTAGGTTGACATTAACTCTTACTTTTAGTCCGCTTCCGTCTCGTGGTAAATTAGAAAGGAACTATAAAAGCAGATGCCAGCTTAAGTGAGAAATTAGTGGTGGGCAAGTCTACAAATCCAGTACATTCCAATATCGATCTTGACCCTTTCCATTATCGATAACAACTACATACTAGTATCGAACCCTAAGTACTAAGCTACCATCAAGCGGAACTAGTTCATGGAATCTGTCGTAACAGTTGGAATGCGAAAGAATTTGGATAAAAAGGACATATGTCCAAGTGCGAAACTTAGATGGAAAGACCAAGTGCTGGACGATATTAAGGAACTTGAAGTGCCTAATTGGTGCCAGCTCGCACAGGATAGAGGCGAGTGGCGGGCATTAATCGCAGCGGCCGGGAGCGTCAATCGGTTGTGACTCAAAGTCGGGCCAAAGAAGAAGAAGAAGTGCAGATGTAAAAGTCATTTTCGCAATTTGATCTCCCACTTTGGATGATACTCCCTCCCAAGGCTAAGAAATGGTGCCTGTATTGGCAGTTTTTGAAAAATTCGGGTAAGTATAGTATTATTCATGTTCCACTAATCCATTACGCCCATTTTCACCAATATATGTCCATATTTTTCCATGTTAGGTGCAGATTTAGGTGACATATTTGCAATTTGATCTCACACTTTGGAGGATACTCCCTGCCAAGGCTAAGAAATTCTACCTGTATTGGCAAAT
>JAWNNM010002684.1:0-542889 GCA_035044965.1 Lordiphosa andalusiaca
TATAGTTGCCCAGGAAAAACAAGAAAGAAAGTCGGTCAAGCCCGACTATAACATACTCCGTACCAAGAAAATTTGTCTTTTGATCATAACTCGAAAACCGTTCGTCCGATCTTCTTCATTCCTTTGGCGGATCGATAAGTTATCCTAATAACTAAATATGTCCAGAAGGAACAAGCCATCTATCTTCAAAACTGTGGGAGATGTGATGTTTTTTCTAAATTGCGGGGGCGGGAGGGGGCGTGGCCAAAATTGAAAATAAACTTGATCTGCCTGCAGACATTAGAAGCATATGTCCCATACATGTCAAACCTCTATCTCTTATCTCTCTATTCTGAGATCCAGAAGAAGCTTTAAAACTGACGGAGGAGACGGACAAACGGACACTGCTATATTCAGTTAGCTGGTCATGCTGGTCAAGAATATATGTATATATTCTTTATTTCGTCGGAAATGCTTCCTTTTATGCATTACAAACATCTGGACAATTGCAATATCCCCTCTGCAATGGTATAAAAACCCTTATAAAGACTAAACACATTATATTGCGGTATGCAGTATAGATGGCGGCTGATTTTGGTACCTACTATAACCAGAAGACACTCCAGCTATACTTCTCAGAGCTTCCTTTTTGCAGAGCATGTCCCAAGGTGGAAGCATTGTTACGCACGCTGCTTTATTCAACCTTGCTCCTGTCGGTACCAAACAGCATCCTGCAGTAATAACTTGCAAAGCGGCAAGGTTGCAATTGTCACCAGTTAGAAGTACAAGTAACAATCGCCATCTCCCAAACTAAAGTATAATAGCTTTCTCTTAAAATTCAGTAAATCAGGGACTGCAATTTTGTTTCGATCCCGCTATTGAGATAGCTGTTCTGGTTTCGGCATTGGAAAATTAAACAATAAATGCAATTAAAATGAAATCTTTGGAAACATAACCAAAGAAGATCTGTAGAACTCTTGACCAGACAGCGATATGTTTAGATGCAAACAGAATGTCCTTCGATATAAGAATTTATATAATTTTGTACTCTCTAGTCGCCTTGGAGTGTTCCTTGCCTTTTATCTCCTTCCACTTACGTGACTCTTTAACTGGCTTTACTTTAAGCTTTGCTTGTTCCACCCACTCGATAATCGAAAGCTATTATGCCCACATTAGTCTGACGCAAGGATTTTATTTTTTTTTTTGTTGGTGGCTGTCGCCTGTTATGCAAATATTTACATATGCTCAAAATGTCGACTCCATTGGCGGCACACTTTTGTTCGTCCTTGCCCCAAAGGCTCACGCGTTTATTTTTCGACTGTTTGCCCAGGCAGACAGGCAGCTTCTGCTCCGGCTCCTGCGGCCTGCGCCTGCTGTCTGTCTTGTCTCGTATTTTATTGTTATTTTTGCTATTAAATTGCGTCGGCTTATCGCACGTTCAAAATGGCAACAATAACATCGAGCACATGGCACGCCCCCGACACCCCCTCCCCCCCACCACACTCGTGCGCTTTTCGTTTCGAGCGTTTGAATTGTAACTTTTAACTCCATTTATTGTAAATTGTTGTCGCTCGTAGGCGTGGCATCTATCATTACAGATAAGAAACAAAAATTTGGTGCGCGTGTTTGGCGCTTGTCTTGAAATATTCGTTTTTTGTCGGTGGTGGCGGTGGTGGTGGGATTCCCCCATATTCGATTTGCCATAAAGTGTAACGGGCAACCGTCACGTTCTGAGTTTTGCGATGGGGGGAAGGGTGCGGAGTGAGGCTGATATGTGTGATATGTGATTGATAAATTTTAAATGTTTTATGGAGAGAAAACCAAAATTTAAATATTCCTAAAGGAGTAACAAAAACTGTGTGTTTAATTGAATCCGCTTAGTGCCTAAAAGTTTTTATTTTCACATTTAATGTCCTTGTTCTTAATATAAAGCTTACTCTCAGAACAAGAAAGGGATACTTAAAGTAGAACGAAATTTTGTATTTTCTAGACTGGCCCGATTATTGGTTCCAATAATGAAAAAACTAAATTATTTCTTATTTGCTCTAGCCCTGATGCATCCGCTGACCTATGCAATATGAGTTTCAAATGTAGACAATTGCCCAAAACTACACCAAGGTATTTGTATTGTAGAGCATGAGAAAACCACTCTTTCAGATTATCCTCTCATAACAGGGGACATCTTTTTAAAGGTGTATAAAATTACACAAAAATAACTAATTGTTTTTATAAAAAGTTCGCTCCCGCCCAACATTAAATCTCCCACTGATTTAAGGATATAATGTTTGAACCTTCTGGACATATTTCCTTATCAAAATTATTTATTGAATTCCCAAAAAAATGATTACCATCAGAACAACGGTAGTCGAGTTATGAGCAAGACAATTTTCGCTGTAGCAGAGCAGTAGCAGCGCTGCTAACAGCTGCAGTATCCAAATTTATAATGAGCATGCACTTTCGTTGGTACAGAGTATATAAAAGTCGGTCTTAACCGAATTTCTCTCTTGTTGCTGTAAATAAATGTAGGACTATGAATATCCACTGAATAATAGTTTAATAAATATATGTAAAAACCCGAATGGGAAATGTACAAAAGAAAGAGATAAATAATGTTCTACTTTTCCATGTCAACTTCGTCTCTTGCTCTCTCTGCCAACCGTCTCTCTTCATTTAAATTATATTTTATCCATTAAATGGATATTTATTATTTCGCATTAAAGTGAGGGCAAAATCACGGCCTTCGCACAACTTTAGTCTGAGCTGCTGAACCGATCTCGAAATTGTCAAAAAAGATTCATATCTCCGACCATTTTCTTAGGTTTTGGTATAATTTAAGGGCGAAAAAACGACGAATTTTCATGTTTTTTTATGGTAAGTTGTCTGATGTATCTTTGGAAACAAATTATGAATAAAACAAGCCCTGCTATAGAATATTCTGTACCTTCCAATGTTTACATTAACCACACAAAGTGTTAAGGTGTTTTAAGTGCTACCCATCGCTGTTCCAGCCAGTGCTGTCCAACCTAAATGATTATTTTCCCTATAACTCGACTATCGCCCATACGATCTTCACCATTCCTTCGGCGATTCGATTAAAATTCGATTAATTTTCACTCTGAGGTAAAACAGTTGAGTGGCATTCCAATTTATATCGCCTCTCCTAAGATCATTTAGCTGGCCAGTTCGCTGCATTTGCATCTATGTGATATAATCATTCGATGTTGATAAAATACTGCAAAATTGTGCTGATGCAAATAATATTAATAGCTGCAAGTTTAATAGTCAGCTAAGTTAATAGCTGCAAGCTAGAAATTAATAAACAAAAAAGGTTGTTCTCACAAAAACTTCACTGAAACAAGAAATAAATCCAAAACAGTATTGAAAACAGGGTAGTCCCGGATACTCTTGAGTCGACCAGGGAAAAGATTGATTTGACTGCCACTTTTTGTTTTAGTCCCAAAACTCATGATCAATTATAATCTGCTCCAGGATTACCCTGTTTTCAATCCCGTTTCGGATTATTTACTGATTTTTATACTCTTTACCGTAGGTACATAGAGTATTATAAGTTTGTGCAAAAGTATGTAACATCCAGAAGGAAGCATCTCCGACCCCATAAAGTATATATATTCTTGATCAGCATCAACAGCCGAGTCGATATAGCCATGTCCGTCTGTCTGTCCGTATGAACGCACAGATCTCAGAGATGGTAAGAGATAGAGGCTTGACATTTATGGGACATATGCTTCTTATGTCTGCAGGCAGATCAAGTTTATTTTCAATTTTGGCCACGCCCCCTGCCGCCCCCGCAATTTAGAAAAAACGTCATATCTCCCACAGTTTTGAAGATAGATGGCTTGTTCCTTCTGAACATATTTAGTTATTAGGATAACTTATCGATCCGCCTAAGGAATGAAGAAGATCGGATGAACGGTTTTCGAGTTATGATCAAAAGACAGATTTTCTTGGTACAGAGTATGTTATAGTCGGGCTTGACCGACTTTCTTTCTTGATTTATCTGTGTAGACTTTACACCGATCGTTCCTAAGACAGCTACACGCTTTGGACATCTGACTTTGACAAAACTATGTAGAATTGTGTGAAACTACATAAAAAGTTAGTAAATGCGATTATTGAACACGGTGCCAGTTTGTCTCTTACTTATTATAAAGGGTGATTTTTTATTAAGTTTCTTATTGGCAACATATTTTTTTGCCAGTTCAGCTGATTTCGTGTCAATTTCAATTGTTCAGTTTGGTCTATTATTTAAACATGAATCAACTAACAATCGAACAACGCTTAAGGATTATGGAATTTTTATTATCAAAATTCATGCTCGGTTAGAAAAGTGCATGCTGCAATTCTTTCATTTTATGGTGAGTTTGACCTAAATTTTCCACCAAATTCACATTATTGGATATTAAACCACAAACACACATAAGTTGGACAGAGGAAAATATCGCTGTTGTTTCGGTCAGTGGATAACTGAACAAACAAAATTTCAACTACTGATCGTTATCCTTAAAATTGTATCGATTATGGAACATAAATGTGAGAATTCAAATTAAGATCGATGTCTTCTTTATACTTCTCCTTTGATCCTGCCGCACACAGACAGCCCAGCGTATCCACATTGTGGAATCAAAAGCACCAACAGCTTAGTGGAG
Organism: Lordiphosa andalusiaca; assembly: GCA_035044965.1. Classification (NCBI taxonomy): domain Eukaryota; kingdom Metazoa; phylum Arthropoda; class Insecta; order Diptera; family Drosophilidae; genus Lordiphosa; species Lordiphosa andalusiaca. The sequence goes on from JAWNNM010002684.1 coordinate 4,647, forward strand.
CGGAGAGTTTTGTATGTGACTTAAGAATTTTGGCCTAAATCTACATACTCAGCCTGCAAAGAATTAATAAAAGCCTTCGCAAAATAGTATTCACACATTCTTTTGTCATTTTGAACTTTCGGGACTTAGTTTCTGTCAATCAATTAAAATGTTTTACTTAATTAATTATAATATTGCCTTTTTGTGTAAGTAAGTCAGGGTATCCCTAATAAATCTCAAATATATAAGACTGTCTAATTGTTTTGGGAAAATAATAAATACTAATTTAAAGCACATTCTGTGTTCTCTGTTTTGCAACCATTTCTTTAAACGAAATGTAAATGTAATTCAGCTACAGGAATTCCACAAAAAAATATCAAATTCTTAGCATAATTAGATTCTAATTTGTTGATCAATAAGTAGCTTAGACGTCAAGTCCAAATATGCAAACGATCATTTGTATAATGTTCAATTTACCTTCAATTATCATATCAACCAATCAATAATAATAATAATAATATCAACTATTGTCAATATAAAACCATTTAGAGAATACTTTGCCCTCAATTAAACAAAACGAAACATTTTAAAATATTTTTCTGGCCTGCTAAATGAATTTCTCAGCTACTTACGACCACCTCTTGCTCCATCTAATTCCCATTCTCGGTGGCAGACCCACTCGACTTCAACTTCAAAGACCACTCCAGGTAAACCCATTGAGGGCGTCAACTCATTAGAGCCATGTCCCTTGGGCCAAAATGTTAATTTGTTATTTTATTGGCTAGCTGTGGACGGCTAGAACTTGCCGACTCTTTAAAATTAAATGCAAATTTGTTGCCGCGAAGCAACAGTCCTCGACCAGCGCTGAAGAGTCATTTATCATTCGTCCTCGGGCTGCTCTAATCCTCAGTCGCGACGAAGGCGTTGCTCTTGACAGGCACACAAATCCTCGAGCAAGAAAAGCAGGCTTAATGCCAATTTTAAAGCAGCGATCAAATAACATGGAGGGCGAAATGAAATCTCAATCACAAAAAAATAAAACAAAGTGGAAATCTAGCCAGCAAATTGACGGCCGCTGGGAAATCGTGAATTTCGATTGCTTGATTGGAATATGCAAAAATTTCAAAAAACAAAAAAAAGAAAGGAAGCCAGAAATTGAGCAATGCAGAAATTATGAGAAATCAAAAGTGAAATAAAAACCCAGGCAACTGGGCACCATTTAAATGGCATCCCAGCACAATTGCTGTTTTATCTGAGACAACCCATCTATGGTGCCCGCCTCCTGTTCTGATTGCACGACGTGATTCCTTGAGCGGATCAAGGCAATGGCAAAACAAACTTACGTTCCCTTACCTCCCCCTCCACTCATTTTGTAGTCTGAGACCCGTAAACAGTGGAAAGATGCTGCTAACAAGTCTAAGCCGCTTCCTTTGCCAATAACAACAAATAACTCGACGAAGCCGCAAATAAAAAGCCAGTTAAGGGTGGCGGGCGGGGGTGGGTTCTCAACTGCAATAGCGATTGAATTCAAATTCCAGCATTTCCACTTCAAAGTCAAGTTGAAAACGAGACGAGAACTGGCAGGGATTCAGCTGGTTCCACTTCGAGTGAGTTCTCATCCACATTCTCCGTTTGCTGTTTATCCCGTTAAGCTCGTTTGCGAGGCGCCAGTCGAGTGGGGCGAACTTCCCCTCGAGTTCCTTTAAATATTTTATTGATGTCATTTGGACAATGCTGGAAATTGCTCACTTGGCTGCTTCTGTTCGCTGCTGAATGTTTATTGTTGTGCGGGCTTTTGTGGATATTCTTTTATTATGATGCCTTAAATGGTTGTCCTTGGGTTGTTGTGCGGGGGCATGGCAAATCAGATTTGTTGCGCCTCATTTGTGGTGAAGAAGTTGCTTTAACCAATTGACCCTTCTGCCAAAATATTTATCTTTTCAATTTCATAAAGTTATTCGAGTTCGCTTTGTGTGCGGCATCGATAAATTGCACAATTTTCCATTTATGCGAAATGCACTTACAACTTTTGAGACTTCTTCTCCTTTGCCTTTGCACCCCGCTTCCCCGCTGCCGGCCCCCAGTTCGATGGTAGATAAGAAAAGTATGGCAAACATGTGCGGCACAAAAAGTTTCCACCAAACGCATAACTCTGTTGTTAGGCGCTCCGAGCATGCACAACGCAAATTTTTGTCCATTTCGTTGGCATTCTTTTCGTGTTCCCATCCCCCCTCCCCCCGCCCTGTTCTCATTCAGTGCCTAGAAATTTGCAACATTTTTTTTGTTTTCTCTTTTTTTTTTTTGAATGGAATTGGCTCGGAAAATTGTCGCACAAATATGCCAAGAATGGTAATTTAGAATGGCTAGTAAATAAATTTCAAAGACTCTTTTTAGCACAGCCAGTTGGGAAGTAGTTGAAAAAGTTGGTAAGGATTTCTTGTGAGGATTGTGATAGATACAGAGGGAGGCAAACTACCGAGCTAATTACTCGGTTGAGTTTATTGCCAGCAGCTGAGAGGACCCGAAACGGTTCGAAACGGGATCCATATCGAAATGGTTAACCTCATCAAATGCAAGAAATTCGGGTAAAAGAAATCATAGCGTGTGGTGCAGCGGGTAGTGTGTGTGACTGCTGTGCAAGAGGTCGTGTGCTGGATACTGCTTCGGGAGTTCTAATGAAAAAGTTGTTGCCATAAAAACTTACACATTCACTTGGTATTGGCGCCAGCTTGTTGGATGTAATCAGACATGAAAATCGTATAAATCTTTGCCGTTGGGAATGGGCGCTATAGCAACTCCCTTTCTTTAAAGCGAAAATAGGAAACACCTAAGCCATGCCAAGGCTATATAAGGCCATTTGTTTGTATGTTGTCACAAACAAATCTCAAATATATTCTTGAGACATGTAGATTCATTTTCTTCGATCGACCGACTGTCTGTCTGTATATTTATGTTCAATATGTCGGGAATACTCGAATCGGAAAACAATATGTCATACTTACTTCTTAATTAGCTCACATGGGAACGATCGGTCGGGAGCGTTGCAAACCTATTATTCCTAACCCAGCCGAACCAAATCGTAGCGAGGCAGCTAATAAGTGCTGTTAGCCCGAACCGTGATCCGAACCATTGTCGGTTTGAAGATGCCAAACTGAGCCGAAAACAGCAAATGAAAAAGTTTCGGTGGGTTTATGTCATTAAGGTGGGTTTTCGTCGTCAAGGTGGGTAAATTTATGCTCCAAAGGAGTGCTTCAAAATACAAACCTCTTAAAGGTTCCAGGGTTTCCACCACATCAGATTTTATGCAACTTGTCTCTTTTTATACCCTTGCAAAGGGTATTATAGTTTTGCCCAGAAGTTGGCAACGCATTGAAATATTCATTTCCAACCCCATAAACTATACATATTCTTGATCAGGGTGACGAGCTGAGTCGATTGAGCTTTGTCCGTCCGTCTGTTTCTACGCGAACTAGTCTCTCAGTTTTAAAGTAATCGAGCTAAAATTTTGCACAGAGTCTTCTTTTTGCTGCACACTATTAATATGTCGGAACCGACCGGATCGGATGACTATATCTCATAGCTCCCATAGGAACAATCGGTCGGAAAACTAGTTTTAGTGAGAAAAACTTTTTTCCTTTCAATAGAAACGTCTCCAATCTAGTAATCGTAGGTTTTCTATGTTTTTGTATAATTCCACCAAGTTTTATTCAAAGCGGACAACTGTATGGTATGGGTGCTATACAAAAGATAGGTCTGAAAACAGTCTTAGTTAGAAAAACTTTTTTGTTTTTAATGGTAGCATCCTGCAATTTAGTATTTGTTTGTTTCACATATAATATAATATAATTTAATATAATTTGAAAATTTTTTGGCCAAATCGGATGACTATATCATATTGTTCCCATGCAAACGATCGGTCGGATAAAGAGAAAAATAGAATTTTTTGAAAATATTCAAGCGAGCACTTGCAAGGCTATAAAAACTTCGGCACAGACGAAGTAAGCTTAGCTCTCTCGCTCAAATATTTCTTTTATCATTCTGCACTTTTTACGAGCATTTTGCAGATTGAATTATTCGAGCTTACTCCACTCAGAAAATTCATCAATTAGTGATGATTTTCTTTCGGTGATCAAATTACTTATAACAAATATTGCAAGATATGCCTAAAGATTATGTTCCAGGCCAAATTAAAGCTATTTTCTGGCATTTCCACAAAATTTGAGCTTTTTGTGGAAGCTCTATCAAAAAATTAAAATAATTTTTCTTTCACACATTTTTTTTTTGGAAAAAATTTCTGTATCATAAAAGATCTATCATTCACAAATTAAAAAAAAATTTATAAACTGAATCACTTACAAATATTTTGAGTGGCTGAAAATGTCGGTCCCTGGAAATTTAAGGAAGTTCGAGCCATTTTTTCCATTTAATTTAAAATTATCAATTTGAAATATTTTTTAAAATTTGCTGTTACTGTTTTTTTTTGCTTTTTTGATTTGCCCAAACATTTTTTTAATTATGATTTTGAGCAAAAGTTTGATATTATCCTGAGCTGCCCATCATTTTCACAATTAGCGCAAAACAATAAATTGCTGTAAGATCCACAATCTTCTTCATTAAAATTCAAATGACTTTGAAGGGTTTTTCACTCCATGAAGTTGGTCAAAAAGCTCACGCTTGTTGGAGAGAGGCCTAGTGGTGTCGCTTGCCCCTCTTCTTCTTCTTCTTCTTCTTTCCTACAAACTAATGCTTTTCAAGTTCTTCATGAAGTTTGCTACACCATGTAAATCCAGGCTTTGTCAGCTTCTTTTCGTCAGATCCTCTCCTGAAAGCTTTAAAGCCAAATCATTATTTTCTGGACCGTAAAATTTTATACGATAGCTCAAAAAGACGTAAAAAATTTGCTTAAAAAAACACAAATTCAACACCCTATCTTAAAACGTTTTCGATTAATTTACAATTTGAAAAATACACCATGCTACCTCTTGAAGCTTAAATCATCTGCCAAAGGCTCCCAAAAAATCATGAGTTTTGGCGACCCCTATACAGCGAAAACTTTGCACATATCCTTAGTACGACCTATTTTGGAATGGTGTTCTAGTGTCTGGGAACCACAGCACAAAGAACAGCAATCGCTTATCGAATGTGTTCAGCAACAATTTATAATTTTTGCTTTATGCCATCTGAAATGGGACTTTTTAGATGGCTTTAACTGTCTTACCGACAAAGACTTAAATTAATCGATCTTCAATCTTTGCATCATTCTAGGATATGCAATGGGGTCCTATTCGTGCCCAATATTCTTCTTGGATTGGTTGATTCTCAAGCGCTTCTCTCTTCGATTAATTTTAAAGTTAAAAGTGATGTTTATTCAGACATTCCGGCCACTACGCTTGATATTCTGCAGTTCCAACTACGCCCTACATGAACTATTTCGGGCCTTATGCTCCAATTATATTTTTTTTAAAATTTTTTCATTTAAAACAAATTTTATTTTCTATTTTGATTATAAATATAAGTTTAGTCTATGTTAGCTGATCAATTTTAACCAAATAAATAAATTAAATCAAATCTCATTCAATTCATTTTAAGTACGAAGACTTCAGTGCAAATTCCACAGCTGATAAAGCGACCATGTCAGCTTCCCTAGATACAATTGTCAAAAAGATCCGATGCGTTTGTTTTTTAAAAGCATATACGTGATTCTCGTTCTTTCCAAAAACCTGAGTTCCAATCGTGTCAAATCTATCCATCAGTTTTCCATAATATTCGCCAGTGGGAAAACAATCAGAAAAGACCGTTGGTCAAACCCAACTATAATATAAGTACCAAATCTTCGCAAAAAAAACTAGTACAAAATTGTGGACAAGGCTTAGTGCTTTTCTTCAATTTCGAGAAAAGAAAGAGGCGTGGCAAAACCTTTAAATAAACTTGATCTCATACAAGTATCTACATTCCAAGAGCAGCCCCTTACATTCAAAAGAGGTCAACGAATGGACAACGGCAACGATAAATGTAGATGAACTTGAGATAGTCTCTAAGTTATTAACAGGCTTACCATTTTATTTGTACAACGAGCGACCAACATAACTTCTCTGTGGCTTTTCACTTACCAAACCAAACCAAAATTTGCCTGCCCCTTCAAACTAAAGATGGGAATATTGTTTTATGATTCTTAGGTCATGATTATAATTATCCAAGTAGTGCCACCTGACAACCGCTTAAAAGTCATGAAAGGTAACTTTAGTTCCAGAATAAAAAGCAAACAAGTTGAATGGCTGTCAACTTGAACCCTCCCACCCTTCACTCGCCCCCCTCCTCCTCCTGCTGGCAGCTACGCTCAATTCACAAGTCGTCTATCTTTTCAGCATCTGCTGGAATTTCTCGGAGTCTTTTCAAATTGAATCAACACAAATTTCTTCTTTGGCCACAGTTTGTTCTGGCTTTTTATGCATAAATAAGTGACCGAAAGAGGAGACTTTCTTAAGTTGCCAGAGCTTGACAAGCCACTTAATTACAAAATAATAAAGATTTTTGTGTGTTTTCCGTCTGTCGACCGACGCCCTCATTAACACAATTTCCACCTCTGCACAAAAAGTTAGTTTAATTTCCAAATCGTTCTCATCGTTGCTGTCCATAATGACCTGGTTACTTTTGTTCCCCGAACGGGCTGCCCCCGTCCCCGGCTGCGATGTTAATTTCAATTTTGGAAAGTCGAGGGCTTGTGGGAGTTTCGGCCGGTATGGCGATTTGATTATTAATTGAAATTATGTTTGCCGCAGCAACGCGCATTGAATTTCTGACAGTTTTGTGGCAGGGCACGAGCCGGTCCCCAATACCCCAATGGCACCAATTAATTTCGACCAATATACTGGGGGGCACTTGCGAGAGACTGAGAAAGTGGTGGGAGGAGGGCATGGGGCGGATAAGTCCTACCATGAGCAGGTTTTGTTGGAGCAAGGAGCCACTCAGCGGACTACAGAATGCTGGTGGCGCAACGGGTAGTGTGTGCGTGCATCTACTACGCCTCAGAATATCACAGTAGCAAGTTTGTTTCCTTTAGTTAATTCCCATATCAAACCCCACTTCTAAGTCCTAAGTTCAAAGGACTCCAGCATTGCTCCATTTCTTTCACTTCACTTCACTTCCTTCCTCCCAGCCATCATGTATGTGGTACCTTACGAAACGAAAAAAAATATGGTATCTTTTGTGTGGCTCGTTTATGCCCTCTTCCCACCACCTTAGAGCCATCATTAGGCTATGCAGTTTTTGCCTTTCGTCTGTCTAGATATCCATTCTCTTTTCCGAATTTTCCTTTGCTATTTCTGGGGTTGGGTGCATTGCACTCAACGCAAATCTCTCTCGCACTTGCCGTGACGCTGCAATTTTAACACTTTGAAGTCCAGTCGAATTTGAAATTTTTTCTCCTTCTATGCTGGCCCGGCCCTCTGGTGGTCGTTTCCTTTCGCAACTATTTCAACAAAGCGCACTGCAGTTACTTTTATGCTTTGTACGTGCCTCCGAGCAAAACGTACAAAAAACCAACTGGAGGAGAGACGAGGCAAAGAAATCGCCATCTATGATGATGTAGCACGTGTCAACATCAGTTGGAATGGTTGGTACAGCAGGCCAACGTGGACCGCCTGTCATCATAAATGTCAGATGAGATGGGAACAGAAGCGGGCAAAAGAACTAGATGACATGTTGGTTGCATATCAAAGAGCTGCTGCGAGTCGGACCACAAGCTAAGCCTTTCAGATTAATGTGAGCCCGAACTTAAGCCGAGTATCTTAGCAAAACCCGAACTGGCTGTTGACCTGAAGGAACAATACTAAAGAAAGAGGTTGGATTGAAAATAATCCTCATCAAAATTTTTATTCTCAGCCCGTCATTTCACTCAACTGAGCTCCCAAATGAGTTCATCTTTAAGATCACCTCGAAAGTTATAAGTTGGCAGTCACCAAACTCATTTAAGGAACTCGTATACAAACTTGGTCAAGTGAAGTTATAGCTGAAATATAGTTCTTAATATCTAAATCGATTAATATCGAAATCGGTTCGAGCCTTGCATAGAATTATACACTTTAGATTAGCACGCTTGTAATTTTATATGTGTATTGTTAATTAACATATGCACACTTATGTGTCGGTCTAGTGGGAGGGGGTACATCGCCTGTGCATCTAATAGGGCGATCAAGTCTGCCTTCGAGGAGGTGAAGTCTTTCCATAAAGAGATGCTTGAAATATTTAGAAAGAAGGGGAACAAGAGCCAATAGTCTAATAATCTGCACTCTATATTATTAATTATAATAAGTTGGACTAAACAATGAATGAAATCCATAATAAATGAATACTAAATGAAGTTTAATTATGATTTTATATATAACATGAATAAAATATGTTTAACTGCATTAAATGCTTTTGTTGCTTTTCAATTGCATTTAGAAAAAAAAAAACGTAACTTAAATTCATTTTGATTGCTGCGAAAAGGTAAACAAGCAGACCAGATCAGCTGTTGTGAACGCGGAAGTGAACGCTGAACGTAGTAGAGACACCTTTGGGAATTTATCGATAAAAAGTGCAATCGATGACAGAACGCGTAGAGGTGGAAATCGGCTATTAAAGGGTACGCGTGGGGTAGGATACATCCTGACCCTCGTCAAGTGCCTATTAATATTTGTTGCTCAACCATAAACATTGACTTGTTTATGTATATGAATATGCATCTATCGCTACGTGTGATTCGTGTGATCATAGACTTATGTTTAGATTCTAAACAAGGCTTTTAGGAGAAGATTTTGGTTCGCAATTTGGATCAGTCCATGCTTAACGAATTCTAGCTAAAAACGAGAGCGTAAGTTAAAGTCGGCCCTGCCCGAATTCGAAATATCCATTACTCAAGGCAATTAGTGTTTAATAACCTCATGCTGCTTAGATAAGTATGCAACGTTTTTTTTAACTCTTCCATTTATTATCCGATTTTAATGAAAATATGTGAGAATTTAGATATTGGCCACATGCACTATACTGCAAAATGTATAGCTCGATAGCTTACAAATTTTAGGAGATATTCAACATTTTTTATTGCGGGGGCGGGAGGGGGCGTGGACCAAATTTGAAACAAACTTGATCTGCCTGCAGACCATACTAGCTTACATCTAAAACTTGGTTGCTCTAGCTGTTCTAGTCTCTGAGATCTAGGTGTTCATACAGACGGACGGACGGACATGGCTATATCGACTCGGCTGTTGATCCTGATAAAGAATATATATACTTTATGATATCGGAGATGCTTCCTTCTGCATGTTACATACATTTGCACGACTTTAGTATACCCTTTTTACTCTACAAGTAACGGGTATAAAAACGTGCTGCTGGGGGATAAAAAATTCGCCCAAGCCGAAGTCAACTTTTCTATATTTTTTTTTAATTATTTAAGCATGTGCTTTTATCCATAAAACCTATCTTGGATTTGATATTTTCAATAGCAAGTCCATTGTTTTTTTTTTGGTAATTTATTTTTACACTTTTTTTGTACTTTTTTTGTTAGCAAATATCGACGAAGTGTTCAATTTTCAGATACTCTATTAACTATTGAATTTTGGCTTGGAGTTAGTGTGTTGACGTGAGTTATATACTGCTTTCTGGAGGGTCAATTAGTGTAAGTAATATCTGGTAGTGTGTATATCACAGCTTCTGATTCGTTGACTTTATAGTTGGGATGGAAATATCCTTCACCAACATTAATATACGTAAATTATAAAATTTGATTGGGTTTTCTGGAATCTTTCTTTGTATTTTTTGTTAAATGTTTGAATTAACAAAGCAGCTGGTAAGTCTTCTGAAAGTGAAAGATCTGCATCATGTCAAGAATGAGGAGAACTCCTCCTTAATCACCATCATAATTTTATCCGATGTCATCAGCATGTATCTCATTTCAGCTGTCATGCCAAGCGCTTTCATAATTCGTGATGATTTTCTCTTTCTTTAGTTAATTTTATGAACAACGATATATTATGTATTAAAGCATCCAAATCAAAAATTATGTTTTATCATCGTTCAAGCAAATTATCTTACTACTTCGATTTGGGGATAGATTAATTTATCACAAATTGCGTATAAATATCAAATCGTAGAACATAAAGGAGTGGTACAATCGAAATACAATCCTTTAATGCATTTTTAATAAGTCAGGCAATTGTTAGGCTCAACAGCTGTACCAAACTTTTCACTAATAAAAAACAAAGTGATGATCCCCCTCCAAATATTCTTCTCCAAATGGCACACTCTTTGGTCATTTGTTGACCCAATCTCATTCCACCATCAGCACAAAAAATTTGAAGATAAAAAACCATCACTTTATGCCCCTCAAATCTCACGCCTTCATGATTATCGCATATATTTTTCATGGCTTTGCAAGCAAAAATTTGTGTTAAATTTGGCTTTTGTCTTTGTGGCCGAGGCATTTCTGTGTTCTATTTTTTTTCGTTTTTGTTGGCTACCCATTGTATAATTTATGCAAATTTAAATTTCGCACTTGACGGCACTCGCGGCACCGTTTGCCTTTTGGCAGTTTTTTGTCGGCGTTTTATGGTTTTGCTCCGCACATTGCTCAGTTTATGCCACTTGGCTGCAACAATGTTTTATTTATCGCGAGTTTCATATGAAGCGGCGACGTGTGTGCTTAAACAGTTTTCATAGCCTACTTTTTGGGGAGGCGGAGCAAGCACAGCAAGCCCCGGGCAAATAATGTGTTTAAAAATTGATGTCTAATTACGAGATGGTCAGAGAGAGAGAGAGAGAGGGTTCGAGTATGAACCACCATCTGGACAACAAAACGACCAACTTGGTGAGCTTCAGCCTTGTCAATTTAAAATTTAGAGCTGATTCCAAAAACTGGTCTCTGCTGTGCTCAATTAGCTCTTGTTTTTCAGAGCATTTTCCAGAGTAATTTTCCGAATTTATGAGGCTTATGCAACAGTACACAAATCAATGCAGGCGTTAATAATCCAACGAGCAGCAAAAGCCAAACCGAAAGTGGCTAAATTGGCTTGTCTCAATTTATGGCAAACTTTTCAAATTTAATCGCCGTGTACGGAAGGAAGTGCGTTGGTCAAATTCATATATAACCCATAATTTCTTCTATTTTCACAGAATTTGTTGCATTATAATTAGCCAGTTTCGCAGATTCCAAGTCCAACGAAACTAAATAACGTTTATTTGGATTTGGGTTCATGCAGGAAAATTGAATGGGGATAAAAGAATTCAAACCAAAAGTCAATGCAGCAATATCGACAGCCGTCTCAAACTGGACTAGAAATAGATTTTAACGGGCATGACCAAAAGGGCTATTGGTTGCTGTAATCGGCGCTCTTCAATCTTTCAGTTGCCGTGTGGCAACTTAATTTAGTCTCGAGCCGATTTCCCAGTTAAGCCATTGGCTGTCTTAGTAGGCGTTAAGCACGTCGAAAATGCCAATTCCTTTTCTACTTAGGTGTGGCCAATTAAGCGATTATCGATTGGTGGCTGTGTCTGGGCTGTCCTTACACAAATCTCCACAATTTATGGCCCCCGCTAGGTAAGAGCGCTTTTCTTTGGCCCAACTTCAATTAAGCGCTTGACTGAAGGAAAGCCAGAAAAAGCGAAAGATTTGCTCAAGCGCTGACTGGGAAATTTTAAGTCTCTCGTATTCATAACTGGCTTAAATGGTGGTAATCCTGCCACAGCAAACGAGGTGAATCTGCCAGCGAGCTAAACTTGTATATGATTTAATAATTTATTCCCCGGCCGGGGCCATCGCGTAGTGCTCTGCCGCACAGTTCACTGACTACGCAACCAAAAAGGGAAGAACAGACGTGGGTAAACACAGCGCTGAAAATCATTGCAAGGATATTACCACAACAGCAACAACAACTGCACTGTGGTAATGGCATTGGCAACCTTTGTGTGCGGTATACCTTTTTGTTTTTATTCTCCCAGATTGTCGGCACTGGCAACCAGCAGAGATCAACTTCATCACTCTCATAAATTCTTAAAGCCCGCCGAGCACGACATTATTGAAAAATTGCCCACAAACTAACCTTGTGGTTGGTTGGGTTGAACTCACTGGCAACCTTTACATTGATTTGAACATGAATAGGCACTTGCACAGTCAGCCAAGTGAAAGTTGCCATTCGGCAAAGCATTGAAATGCACCTGGCCAAATGGCAATGTGAACTTAAATTGCATGGCTAAAGATGAGATTTCCAGAAAGCAAGAGAACAGAGCGAGCTTAGTCAAGGCTTACATCACATGAACAGGAAATCATCTAGAGTGCTTTACCCATAGTAATTCTCTACTTCTAGTCAAGGTTTTTCCAATATACATTTCACTTGCAGATATTGTTATTTATTAACTAAATTCTAGCTCCACCCAGCAGTTTTTTCTTACTTATGTTATCTTACATCGCAAGCAAAGTACAAAACCAAAAATGTATCAAGAGCTCATCGGTTTTATAATTATATATTGGATCACTCTTGTCTTGACTAAAAAGTAATGGCAGACATCTCGTGAACCATAGTGAAAATAAGAGAAACACAGCTTGTTCATTTTACATTAGACAAAGAGTGAGAGAGTACAATTTCATTCATACATATTCGCATAAGTATCGAGTGCAGTATCGATACAATAAAAAAGAGTATTGTTTTATTCATTTATATCCACACATTCCAATCTAAAAGCAATTAAAAATCTGTTATTTTCCCCTATTTTTTGTATATATTTAATTCATAAAATATTTATTGTCAAAGTATCTAGCAACTTTTAGCTGGGTCGAAGAACACACAACACCTTTAAACAGTATCTATTCAAGCAGCTCTTCGCTTGATAGTTTCTCCACACACCTCTCTCCCAAAAAAAATCGAGACTGCTTAGCGGCGCAAATCGACATTACATAATGGATTACTCCTTTATTACATTGCCTTCACTATGACGGAAATAGTCCCATACAGTCTGGTTTACTTTGCCCCATGCATGGCCGCTTTGTAAGCGGGGTGCGCACAACCTGCATTACTGGTAATACAGGATGTGTGCTAGAGCCGAACTGTCATCGGATTACCATTACAAATGTGTATTACTTTTTCAAATTGTAATGCGGATTGTTTGCAGTCTGATTACTAACCTTTTTAGAGACCTGCACGAGTGATTACACGATGCCGGAATCATGAGTAAAAATACAAATTTGTACGATTACAGCTAATTTTTTTTGTAACAGGTTATCATTTTCATGATTACGAGTAGTAATCGGCATCGTGGCATCGTACGATTATACACCAATTCAGTACACCAATCAATATTCTTTAAGAAACTCAGACCGCGAAATCTTTGGCTTGAGAAGGTCTACTATGTTGGGTCAAAGCACAGCTCATTTATAAGTCTAACAAAACTACATTTGAGAATTATTCAGATGAACTTGAACCAAATGGTCTTCGATGGAATTCATAATCATAACTAAATCCAATCTCGCGCTAGATGCCGGCATACATAACATTTGCCTTGCTTATTTTTCAATCAGGGGAAATTCTTTTACGTGCATCTTCCACCAACTCAATATATTTTTTTCTGAATGAAAGGCATCTTTATACATCTCGAGTTGGACATTTATAGCGCTGTCAGAGCCTAGTCTATTTGACATAGCCAACAAGCTCCAAAGTATTGGCCCCCGCGACTATATCAAAGAATTTCCACACGTCACTGGAACCACTTGCTTCCACTCGCGTATATTCTCCAGACTCTATCTCTCTGAAAATGTCAATTTTTTTTAAATATTGTAAACGAACTTTTCGATGTAGCAGTAAATTGAGAATAACATTTTATTTTATATAAAAATGAGTAAAATGATTAAAACGGTGCGGTTCCTACGATGCCACGGTGCTACGGTGCCGAATTGACAGCTAGGTAATCGTACTCATTTGTAATCGTACTCGGCGAGTACTACATGATTACTTTTTTACTTACCTACTTGGATGTATAGGAAGTCAAGTCAAATATGACAACACAAAAAAACCCTTGAAGAAGATCGACCAATCAATATAAGTATTTTACAATATTGTGGGTGCAGCTCAAAATGCTATAAAATCAGAAAAACAATCAAATTACAATTTATTCGTCAACAAAAAAGATAATTCTGTTTTACTCAAAGATGCCTTTGGGTACTGTTTAGAATCTAAACATAAGTCCACGATCCACACATAGCGATAGATGCATATGCATTAAGATAAACAAGTCAATGTTTATGGTTAAGCAAAGAATATTAATAGCCGCATTGACGAGGGGTCAGATACATCCTCCATGCTTCGTCTTACAAACGAAGCAATAGATAAGTTAGATTTAAGGGATGATTTTATGGAATAAAAGTAGGATCGCTATTCAATACAAGCGTGCTCATCTAAGGTGTATAAATCTATACAGAAACAAAGTATAGAAATAGAACAAATTTTGCATGAGTAGGAATCGTTTAGCTTAGGAACCCTGCAGTATAGGAAGTGGCGTTAGTCAACTTGAGTAACCTTTTGGTAAGGCAGTTTCAGCAACAAAGTGGAGCAGATAGTGACAGCTTACAGTTTTGAGTACTTATTCCAGTACTTACATGTTAGGCGAAGACGTGGCGATTGGGTAGCCCCTGGTACGAGCCGACAGACTAAATACCAAACTCAGAACCTATGTACTAGTGCTGCGTACCGCAGGAATCACTTTCCGAATAGAACTCATTCATCATAGATATCATTCTTGAATTAATTAATACTTTGAAAGTTGGAAAGTTCTAAAAAACGAACCTCTTTTTCGGACTCTTAGATGTTCGGCATAAGAACGGTTTGTTGCCTTGCAACATTTTCTACCTTGTTCTGAATGCTGCTTCCACAACATTTTTGTGATTTAAGACCGGGTTTTGGACTAAATCTAAACCATAAAAACTTTGGCGAAAAAAGTCATATTTTTAGTTGCTTGACAAAATCAAAGCTTTCGAATAATATTTGTTATGAATTATTAGAGAAACACTGTACACCTATTTATATTCTTCAATAATACTTTAGTTGGGCTTAGTTCTGAACCATATATTAGTCAGCCCAATTTATGGAAAAGCGTCTTGGCTGACGTTAGATGCTTTCAGAATTGAGCACGTTCGTTTCCTTTAGCAATGAATTTTAGTATTGCTCGAGCGAATTGAAATCAGTCATGAGTTGGAGCAATTGCTGCTTCTCAGTGCCGAAGTCAGCTGCTATTTAAGATTCGTACATACTTCGACTATTACGAAAGTAATTAGATAACTTTCTTCCATAATAAAATAGAATCAAGATGTCGAAAATTCGAAATTAATATTTCATATTTCACCGGCCAAAATTAGATTTGTTTGTGGCATTATCCTATTGACCCACTTAATAATTTGGCATAACAAATATATTAAAGCAATATTATGGCAAATAGTTATTAAGCAGTTTAACTTATTATTTGGGACATTAGATGAGCTCAGTTTGATTAGCCCTTAACCCAAGAACAAACTTACCCAAAATAATAGCGCCGCGCAACTTTTGTCCTAAAGCAAAAAATTGTCAGGCATTTTTACCCCAAGTCATATTAATCTCAATAACTGGCCTCATCCTCATAAATATGTACAAACAACAAAAACTATTAAACTCAAACAACGATAAGGAATGTGGCAACCCAACCGCAAAAACGTAGAACCCCAAAAACCGCAGCTTGTCATAATAAAGGACATGATGGGGAAGCACGTTTAGATTGGCCTAGGAAACGGCACGACGTCCAATAAAACAAAACGAAACAAATGCAGACAGCCAGAGAAACACAGAGAGGCAGTGGGAGAGGGAGAGAAAAGGGATCCTGATGGACAGGGGCCAGCCCAGAGTTAGTTCCCCTTTTCCTTAACGTATGTACGTGACTTTGTGATTTTATGAGCGTTGAAAATGCCACACGTACCACGACCAGGATTTTGCCTTTGTGGTTGGCTCTTCTCTTCTGCTTGCTCTCAAAATCCCTTGCATTAACACTCAACTAGTGGGGAGTCCTGGCAAATGCTTTTTATGACTGTGTTTAGTGAAAAAAAGGATTCAGCTTGATTGCTCCCCAGTGGAGTGAGATGGAGGGAGGGAGCGAGGGAGGGAGGGAGCGAAAGGGATAGATGAAGTTCATCTTAGGTGAACTGCTAGGTTTAATTGGCTTACTAACTGAAGGTTATACAGCCAATTAAGTCTTTAAACAGGACACTTGAAATAATCAGCATGCTTAGATAACTTGTGAATGATTTGAATTAAAGTCAGGTGGAAGGTTGAAGAATAATTTTATTTTTAGAAACAAACCAATTGGACTCAAATAATATCTACGAACTTCTATTTAATCAGATCAATCCGGAAATTGTATCCAAACTGTTTTGAACAATCCTTAACAAAAGACTATGAATGTACGTGTTAGGGAGATAAGAAGGTTTCGTAAATTCTAGTCAAGGAATCTGGGGACGTGGCAAAACCTAATTTAAACTTGATATGCCTGCAATTAAAAAGAGTTTATGTTTGTGATTTCTGTTTGGCAAAACGGGACAAAACGACGAATCGATAAGGCTTCTAATTCTGTTAAATAATAATATTTTTATAGTACTTAATGTACTCGGAGAAGTTTCGTTCTAAGCGATACAAACGACTGGACAATTTGAATATACCATCTGCTTATAAAGAGGGTTGGCTCAGTTTATATCGTAAATGAAAAAAAAACCAAGCAATCATAGATTTCTTTAATTATTTTTCAAATTCGTATTGAATTCAAATTAAATCAACGCCGACTATTTATAATTGAAAAATATACATATACTTATGTATGTATATGGAAATAGGCAACACTGCGTATGAGTGATACCAAAAAACTTGACATCATCGCCGCGCCACTTAAAACTCAATTTTCAACACCAAAGCGCATCAGATAGGGGGGTAAGACCATGACCTTACAAATTTCATACTCAAGAGGTCCGTTCTAGTGCGCATACATAGAGTTTCGTGCGTGAAGATCCGTGATCCGCACGTTTTCCGTGAGATCAAGCATTATTCCCGGAAATTGTTCAAATGTATTTTTCGACCAACAATATCATCACTAGAAAATGTTTTCTTTTATATTATATAATATAATATTTCTGACAAAAGTGTTAAGGGCACACTCAAATAAAATGAATGTTATGTTGCAATTTTTGGCTTACAACATGTCACAGATGTGCCGCGTTCTACAAGTAACAAGGGAAATCAGACTTACGAAAAAATTTTTAAATTCTTAAGTATTATTTCCAGACCAAATGCAGACTGATTTAATTGTAGGTTCACACTGATTTGCCGGTTGCTTGTTTTCCAAATGCGACTATTAAATTCAAGTTCAACTAGCAAAAAATCACCTCACTGCTTACCAAGTCACATACGATACTGCCACAAATATGGGCGACCTGCTGAAACCGATTCTCAAACTAAGAGGGTAGTAACAATAATAATAATTTTAAAAAAAAGGGATGCATTTTGTATGCTAATTCATTTATTACTTCTAATACTTTTTCGTCTTATTTGCTTTCAATGTATTCGATGTTATCCAAATGTGCTGGAAGTTTATTATTTTAAATTTATTTTTCCCCAAGTCGGCTGTTCTTTTAATCTACACAATCTGTCGATGTGGCAACGCTACGGATACGTAAGCTCTCTTCTGAAAAACCAAGAGCATAAATGGGTCTAAATTAAGCAGCTGATCTCAAAGCGGGTTTTTTTAGTTGATGTTCTGGAAATCAACCTTAAAACAAAAAAGTCTGCTGACAAATATAGAGAGTCTTGTCCTAAAGCATGGATATGCAATTTTATTGCTCGTAAGCCGTGCATGAATCGTGAGTGAAGCAAAACTCTGAAAAGTAACCTAGGTGAATCGTGCCCAAGGATATTTTAATATCTTGAATCTTTCATGACGTGACAGAAAATTTGCTCTATTAGAAAACACCATGACTTTCATCCTATGGTAATCGATTTTTCTAAGTTTAAACTGAGTTTTTTCAACAATTAATGGTGGAATGGCTCACAGTGCACAAACGAATCTTTCATCTTAGAGATTCAAATCTTTTTGCTCCCATCTCGGGATTTTCGAATCCGATGGGAATCGGGCGGGACTGGATTAAATGTAACATTTTAGGTCGGGATCGGGACAGGATGGAATTGATTTTCGGGATTCGATGTAATTTTATTGGCCACTGCATTAAGCACATTATGCACATTAATGAAAACAAAATATCGAAAAGTTCTTTAAGTTCGAATGTTACACTTTAATACATACGAATGGCATAAATGGGCATAGCAACAAGGGAATTTAAGGGAGTTTCAAAACGGTCACACTTATAAAAAAAAAGTGTAATTTTTGTGTTATATTTCAGTTCGAATTTTAATATTTTTACGTAAACATTAATGGTATTCCTGAAAGTGATTTAGATTTGATTTAGAATATTTTTAAGCAAATCTAAATCAGTTGACGGAGCGACCTTTTTTGCGCACTGATTTGATGTAGATTTCGGTGATCAGCTGGCAGTGTGATTTGCACCTTTGCTTCCGTCCACTTTAGGCTGCAGGTTCTTCTTCTCTTCAAAAGAGGCTCGGCTGATTTCTTAATTGAAATAAATAGTTATTTAATTATTAAAACTTGAAAGACATACCCACTTTTCCATATTAAAGTCGCTGCAGAATGTCAACAAAAACACCAAAATGAAGAGTACGGTCACACCAAAATGAAATCAAATCTTAACCAAATTTTAATCAGCCTCTAAGTTGATTATTTAAAATCAATTAGTATGACCGTCAATTCCTCACTTACTCTGGACACACTTGACAATTTGTATGGAGCAGCTGTGAACAGCTGATCAGCGAAATCTAAAACTAATCTAAATCAAATCTAAATCACTTTCAGGAATACCATTATTATTTTAAACAATCCATTTCTTCACACATAAGCTGAAATATTATTCTATAATTTTGTTTAAAAATCAATTTTCAGTTTTTTATATTTCCAAATCAATTTTTAAGGTCAGGACGGGACGGAATAAAATTTAAAATTTGGGTTCGTGATCAGGACGGGAAGGCTCGGTACGCGCCCATTCAAAATTTGAACTATTTGTACTTACAGCGGAACAGATATTGTCTAGTCCTTTCAAAACGCTTAACTGAAGTACACAAAAGCTATCCGGCTACGCGTTTTCGGTTAGCGAGCGACTGGTGTGGTCAGCACAGCTCTAAATTCATTGTCCTCATCACCAGAACCAATGAACCACCGAAGTACACCTGTTTCACTTGATGAAATCAGCTTACGAGCTTATTTCTATGCCGGTTTCTACAAAAAACTCTTCTTATGACCTCTTTTTTGTTGCCTCACTCATTTCTGTAACACATTTAACTCCGTCTACAGCATAAAAATGTTTGCTCCTTGAACACAAAAAAAAAAAATGAAAATAATTTCATTTGATTTGGCAAAAGGCAAAGGCGCAAACGAAGCGGCTTCTTCGCCTGAAACTATGCAACCAGGACCAATTTAATGCAAAGCCGTCTGCAAAAGTTCTCTTCTTTCTCTATCTTCCTCAGTTCTTTTCCGCTTTTTTTTTTTTTAAAGCCAGAAAAATGTTTCAAGTGCAGAACAAAAAGCAAAGCAAAGGCATTTTTTCGTGGAGAAATTGAAAGACAGCAGCAGTCGTGTCCTTGCTGTGGCTGCGGATTTCCGGATGATTTTATTGGGCCGCCAGCAAACATTTTTGAGTGTTGCCAGCGGCAGCGGACTGCGGAATGCGTCAAAGTATTTTTTTCATTTTTGTTGGTAACTTTTTTAACACAACAATTTCTTCCTTTGGCTGCTTGAGGCTAACCAGCATCAAGTGAAAAAATAAGACCGAAACAAAAGGGATAAAGGATTAAGAAAATTGCCACGGAATTTTTATCGGCGCTTTAAATTTAAATAAAATGCCAGAAATTTATGTAGCCAGCGAAGCATTGCCTACTTTATGGCGCCAGCTGCGAGTCACTAGAGCAGTGGCAAAAACTGCAAGTCCTCCCGCCTTCTGTTCCCCGAGTCATTTTCACTCTTGTTCGCTGCCTGGCTTATTGCAGCAGACAGGCTTCTGCTGGCTACTTATGGCTTTGAAGTAGAAACCAGGCCAACACCTACACACACACCCACACACGCACCTACTCGTACTTACAATATTTCGCAACAGTTTTTCCTTGAGCTTTACGTATCGCTGCTTATAGACTGTGGCATGCCTTCTGGGCAACTTACTTAGCGGTTGAGTGCAAATGTTGTACGAGCAGCAGGAGTGTGTGTGTGTGTGTGTGTGCTTGGCATGTGTGCGTGTATGATTGTGGGGGAGTGTGTGTTTTGGGGACTTAAGTTGCAGTCCTGGATGCGTGGGTATGTTAAATATTTGGTTGTGCTTACAGCATATGGCGAGTATGTGATTGAAATTAGTTGCCACCCAATCGGCAAGCGGAAAGGAGGAATAAGAGAGAGAGAGGGAAAATATGGAAACAATACCGAAACAATACTGGAAGCCAAGGCTTAAATGCAGTTGCAGTCGTTCCCACTGATATTTGTGAACGATTGTGCGAAATTTAAAGAACGTTTGTTTGGCTTGGGTGATCCTGACTTTTTCCAAAGGAATTCTTTACAAAACTTTTTTAACATTCTTCATCCAAAAGATTATCTCGATGGCATTTTATTTGCTTTTTTATGAGTTCATTTAAGTTATTCCTCAAAACATTTCCGTAAATACACATCGAAGTAAGGGCTTATTCGTTTCGACAATTGTGTGCCACAAAGATTACTTCAGAATCTCCTGATTACAATTTATTTGTCGACTAGGAATGACTACCAATTGTCTCACAGGTGTTGAAATTATAAGTTCCCAACCTTCCCACCTATCTTATTGTATGGTTTTCCACCTTACTTGTCAATACCTCGACAAACAATGTTTGGCACAGAGTAGTTTTTAGTCTAGTTGGACTATCCGAATCAAATTTTCTTGTAATTTTTGATCACACTCGAGTGTTTTTTGAGTCATTAGGCTGATTAAAATATTCATAAATGCTGTCTTTTTGTGATCAGAAATGAAACTTTAGTCGGGAGAAAAGTGTACTTTAGCCGCGATTCTTTTTGAAGAGTTGTTCTTAACCCGTTCTGATCAGTTTCCAATCAGTTTCTTTTTTTTTTAGTCGTTTATTACTAAAACACATATTGAGCATATTCATGAGTTAATTTCGAGTCACAATCATATCATATCTTTTGGATCAGCAAAAGTAGTCGAAAGAAGTCGAGGGGATTTTTATGAATATTAGCTTTCAAATGTTGGTTGAGAATGCATGAGAATGCAGTTGAGAATGCATCAGTTCAGTCATCAAATATAGACCCAATGGAAAATTTATATATAAAATTGCCAGCAACCAAAACTACTCTAAAATTTTGTGCAGAATCCAGAGCAAATTGCCGTTGAATCCAACTCGGAATTCCTCACCAACTAAAACCACCCCTACTCTCCGCTTTCCTCTTGCGGAACTACCGCTAGGTATTACTTCACAAGGGAAGAGATGGCACGAAGGCCTCCACTAGATCCTATCTAGGGATATAACTCGAATTGCGCTGTCGTTCAGCGCGACGCAGGGATTTTAAGATCTCAGCAGCCATGGAGCAAAAAGCATTCCAATTGTTTTGCGAGCTAAGTAGGATGTCCATAAAGTCAGTGGCTGTAAATGGCCTCCCAATGCCTAGGCATAGCTCTTCCCGTTCGGCGAAGTTGTCATATATGTATGTAGGTGCCAGTTGTTGCTAAACATGTGTAAACACATCAAATCTGTCAGCATTCCCTTTTATTTAAGTCTAAACAGACTGTCAGATGGCTAGCATACAGCAATTTGGAAGCCTGCCGCATCTCCGATGCATCTGGAATATAAATACTTATAATTGATGACAAGCTGAGTTAATAAAGCCAAGTCCGTTTGTCCGTCCGTCCGGCTGTATATCTGCTATCTCCTCCATCAGATTGAAAGCTATCTTAACCAAACTTTGCATGAAGTCTTGTATTTCAAGTACTCTCGACATTTGTCTAATTGTATCGGAAGATAAAAATGCCATAAGAATGACCGGTGAGAAAACCATTTTCGATTTCAATTTTAGCGTCTTTTATTCACTGATTACCGCTTACCTAAAGCAAATCTTCTAAGGCTTATGTGATCCATGTTGTGGTCGTTTGTTTGCACAACTCAGCCCATAAAAAATAGCTAATATGTTTAATCATGTTGCTTCGTTAGATCCGATCATGTGCATTTGCTGTTTATCCTCTGTTATTACGTTTCGAAATTTCATTGTGGGTATTAACACGACTGTATCCGTCAGTTGATGGCGGTCTATCTTTCTTTCGGAACATTATAAATTGCTACTTAGTAATGGTTCTTTTTTATTATTATTAAAAAAAAAATAATAAAAACATTCTGCATATTTAGGCATGGCTTAATTGCCGTCAGCCTTTATCGAAAAAATTATACATAGCATTTATGTTAATACTAGTGAGCTACAGGAAGACTTACCCTTCGGAGTTACACCACCTGCCTTCGCCGCTCGTCGCGAGATAGCAGATCTTTCACTCCTAAGGGGGCCATCGAGATAGCAGATCTTTCACTCCTAAGGGGGCCATCCCAGGCTCTTAAAACTATAAAAGTGAAAACATTTTACAAATATAAAAACTTGACATTAATAAAATAGAACTGTTGTACATGAACTTAAGTATATTAAAAATTCTCATTTACCATACTCGTCTTATATACTATAGCACCCTCAATAAAATCCGCCAGGTTTGCCCAACCCATGGCTCCATCCAGAGCCGCGACGACCTCCTCTGACTCAAGCACTTCCTTTTAAAATATTGACATCGAAACTCTTTCAAAATAGGGCATCTTCCGATAAAATTATGCATGTTCTCTATCTCCTTCCAGTTGCAAAGCGAGCACAATCCACCGTTTACCGTGTTTCTGGGGTTGCTATTTAGCCGCAGCATATCTCCTCTCGCCTTTAGGATCTATGTAATAGTCATCTGTGTGGAGCCGTTATTGCAGAACTCAGCCCCTACCGCATAGTTTAAGTTCTTGAATATGCGAACTTCGCTCGATCTGGCCATGTTCACATGTTCCTTCTAAGTTTCTTCTGTTATGGCTGTGACTAGAGATACACTACCTAAAATCCATTCCGAGTGCGTTGCATTTCCACTAAGGGTGATGTTATGATCCTGAACACATTCCATTTTGCGCTAAGGTTCAGGTTATCGCTTCCTAAGAATTTACCCCATACGGTGTTTATGCTTCCTTTTGCTTCTTTTAACCTGGCATCCACATGTTTTTTAAAGCTCACGACTCCAAGGTATTTAAATTCCGAAACAACTTGAACAGCCTCCGTGTGAAAGAACCATTTTTCTGATGATGCCAGTCTTCCTCCTTTTCGAAATACCATAATTTGCGACTTTGACCTGTTGACCCCTATTCCCCACATAGTGCAGTAGCTTTCTAGTCTTCTTATCATGTCCTGCAGTGTCTCGGGCTTGTCCGCAAGAATGACGATGTCGTCCGCATACATGAGCATTCGTATTGCTACTTTGATCGGTGCAGCTCCATTCATCACATAGTACAGCAATATGAGCCCTTTTGAAGGTCTCTTCAACAACCATCGCTGTGTCATTTAGATGAAAGTGAATAACGCAAAAAGCAATGTTACATTGACTTCATTATCTTTGACTTTTTGTTTTTTTATTAGATTAATAACACAGTCCTTCACATTTCGCAAAATCTGAACCCCTAAAAATTAACGCTAATTTTGATCACTTATCTTGAAAAACCGTCTTGGTGTATCAACTGATTTTATAAGTAAACTTTTTAATACCGACACTTTTAGGAGCATTTTTGTTAACTCAAAATCAAGCAGCTGTAAACGAAATGTTGACATACTTACATTCATGTTAGTGCTCTGTTAAATAACATAGGGAAAGATTAATTAATATTTATTTCATTTTGTGACGGTTGTGATCTTATATTATTTGTATTTTATGTGTTTTGTGTATTTCTTTACTCATCTTACAATGTAACTTTGACATAGGAAAAGACGGTGGTTAAAGGGAGACAGCCATTGTCAGCAAATAAAGAGAGCGTAAAAAAAAGCTATCAGCTGATAAGTTTTTAAGTCAGGAGTTTCCTTAGAAGAAAGGCTCTGATACTCCCTGATGCCTCTCATTGGCAAATATTCGTTGTGAATTGACGAGTGTGGTCGGGCCCCAGCTGCTATGGTTGTGGACCACTATGTTAAGTAAAATGTGAATTGTTTATGCCTCGTTGCTTTACAAGTTTGATAAAATTACTTGGATATTATTCATACGTATTTCTTTTAAATGTGAAAGGTTAGCAAAATACTAAATGGAATAAAACATTATTGGTGTAACTTTTTTTATAAGTAACTAAAACAATTAGGTATATTTGTGTGTGTGTTACAGTGAACAATGTCTGCAAGATGTAAGCAGTCTACTTGGTCAATGGAACGAATGGAGCAACAAACAGGCAAAATAATCGAGCAGAAGAACAGACGAACAAATCCAAAAAGATAGCACTCAACATTCCTTTCAGGTGATTTCAGAAAATCTCTTTCTGTCACTCCACGTTCAGCAAATGTTTTCTTCTTTCAAATACAGATCTATTGGCTTGAGTACAAAATAGCCTATCAAGCAAGCTGGACTTCTAATTCCCAACTAGTTTTAGCACTTTTGTTTTGGAGTGATTGTAGTTTTGTGACCGACAGAAATTACATCTTCATTGATTAAAAATCTCTGATAAATCAAGGACGACCAAAATAGTTGGATACTTATTAGAAAGTAGAGTAATAATTTTAAAACCTTATAAAATGATCAACATTTTGTTTTAAAAACATATATTCTAAAAGTCTTGAATTGAGAAAAATTGTTCATGGTATAAGAACTTCGTCCTTGTACTATTAACACTTTCCGTACTTAATTCAAGTACAAAGTGCATTCCAAGCTATAAATACAGATAACATACAACAAAATCAGGTGTTAGGCAGAGCGACTCGTCATTGTTTCAAAAAGTTCTCAATCCACCCTTCCTGCACAACTAAAAGCCAAATAATTTCACTCGGCAAAACTTCTGCTAAAGCCTCGCCAAGTGCTCTCATGGCAGGTGACAACAAGCTAAATGCTTTTTGATAATTAACAAGTTGACCAAAAGTTAAATAGTTTCCAAATTGTAGAAAATATCAAATTGCCTGCCCAGTGACGACCATTTAAGCAAAATTCTATGCACTTTTCACAGCACTGACAAATGCTTCTCTCTATTTCAATGTCATGAAGTCAACTCAAGTGGAGGCTGAAGTCGTCTCTCGTTAATCATCTGCCACAAGAAATTACGTATACGTCAAGTGTAAGCGGCCAGATAAGCGTGCAAGTGAAGAGAGAAGAACAAAAGGGGTTTTCCATTTGATAAATGACCTGGCCGGTATGGTTTATATGGGTTCAAGGTGACTACCTGACTTGGCGTCCGTACTGAAACTGAACATTCAAGGTAAAATTATGCAAATGAGCGCACACACAGCCCGAAAGTAGGCAAACAATTTGTCAGCGGATAAATTTCGTAGGTAAAACTTTCTAGACAAATCAATAGAAGGTGTTTCGAGTGCAATTAAAAAATACTTCAAGTTTTCCATCTCTGCGCCACCAATTAGGCAGTTAAAAAATGCAATTTTGCAGATAAGAAAATCAAAGTCAATGCACAAAAACCCCGATAAGACCAAAAAGCCAGACGGGAGAAAGAGTGGCCCCAGACACTGGCTGTTGCATTTTTATGCAGCCAGTTTGCAGTGTCTGGGTTGTCATTTAACTGTCAGTTTCTGTGTTTGTTTGTGTCGCCTTTGCTGTCGCTTAAATGTCGCCCGAGGAGCGAAATGACGGGTAGGGGTCGTGGCTTGGGAGCCAAAAAAAGAAGAAAGAAAGAAGTGGGGGGGTTATGAGTGAGATGTGGCTTATGGTAAGGTTTTGAGATTTGAGCTGAAAACACTTGCTGAAGTTAACTTAGACTTTGTGGGACTCAACCTAAATTAGTAGCTCGAATGTTTTGTGTAAAACCAAAGAACAGGCAAAAGGATTGCACGAAAAGTGACTAAAGTTATATTTGTTGTTTTCGAAATTGATGGGGTTATAAACCGCAAAACCAGGGATTGGAAGTATGGCCACTGTCCAAGTGCAGTAAACGGTAAGAAATATTTAGAAAACCTCTCCTCTTAGCTTCGAATTTATCTTGTATTAGTATCGACTTAAGTTCTGCTGACATCGCTGCTCTGATTGCCGATCCCTGCTCTTAGCAGCTTTTCGCTCATTTGTTTAGATTTGAGCAAGAGTTGTATGCGACCAACTTGAAATCAACACCCAAAGTAAAAATCCCACTAACAACCATAACTAATACAACAATCCCTTCAAAATTTACGTTCATTAGTCTAGTTGCCAGCTGCTATCTCCAGTCATTACATAAAATTCCATTTAATACTCCCTTTCTCTCGGGCGTTCTTTCGCATTCCCTTTATGGTCAACCTTATCCCCCTCGCTTAATTTCCACATCATCACTTTTAGTTATTTGCTGCGAAATTCCCCTGGCTGGCAAAAAAAAAATGCTTTACTTTATTTTCATTCCCGACATTCTGTCCCACACCCAACTCCGCTCTGTCATCCCGAACAGACAGCTCCTTGTCACTTTAAAGCCATTTGATGTATGACAAATCAAATTTGACAAACTGCCAACAGTTGTTTTGCATCTTTGCCACATTTTTCAACGCCCTCTCAACACACCTCCCCCCCTCGCTCCCTCTCCCACCCGTTCACATGTGAAATCAACGCTGTACTTTTGCACATTAATACCGTATAATGTCAGAGTAGGAGACGCAACACCCACCCAAGCCCGAGACTACAACAGGAACTGGAAAAAATTTACATACTCATGTTTTGCACAATTCGCTATGACATGCAAAAATGCTGCCAGGGACTAAGGGATTCTCTCCAAGAGAGGACAAAGACATGAGTAAATAAGTTCGGGTTGTTGATTAAAGACAATGAAGTGGCTGAAAGTTTACACCCAAAACAGACGCATTGCTAAGCTACATAAAATATGAAAACACGTCCGATGCGAAAGGCTGGGAAACCGAAAATTGCGGCCGGCCTTTGCCACCACCACCACCACCACCACCCCTCACCCAGGGAAATGTCGAAAAAAGAGTTTCTATTTTTTTTCTCTAATTTCGTTCACGCCACATATCACATGTACTTTAAATATAAAAAACTAATACAAAAAGTCAAGTCAAGTGCGCAATGTCTGACAGTCAAACAGGCGAAACGTGAGCTCAATCAAGCGCCTCTGCTCCTCGAGAGTCCAACAAGGGAAATTTACAAGTCACACACGAGGAATGAAATATTATACAAAAAAAAAGAAAGAAACTGAAAAAACATCGAGGAGGTTGGCTGTGGTTGAGATGGAATGGAACTGCAGTCATCTTTTTTGACTGCATATCGCATAAAAAATTAAGTCGCCAGCGTAAGAAATATGCAATTTGCCCGATTTGTGCATGATTTCTCAATGCTTGCATAGCGAAAAATGCACCGAGAGAAAGTCGGTGCAAAACGAATAAAGAAGGGAAGTACAAATGGAGATTGAAATGGATAAGCTGGACTAAAATCAAATCGCCACATTTAGAGAATATATTTGTTTGGGCTTATTTTTGTTTCCTTCTTTAACTCCTCATCATCACTTGCTTTATTATTTGTATGATATATTCACTTTAAGTTAGTAAATCTGTATGGTCTTATTTTGGTTTTCTGCTTTACCAATTTTTCAATATCATTTTAATGATTATTTGTATAATTGATTCACATTTAAAGAATATATTTGTATGGGCTTATTTTTGTTTTCCGCATTATCAACTTTTAAATATCATTTGAATGATTATATGTGAATGTATAATATAATACAAATCACATAAGAGGTTTCTTTCGGGGTTTATGACAATGATACGTTGAAGGGATGGGGTTGTTTTAATTTGCTATTCACGACGATGAAACACCTTAATTAAATGTATATTGAATAGTGGCATATATTATAAAAACATCCCAGTACTTTGAATAAATTTATATAAACATCATATAGAATTAATAATTAATAATTTTAATAATTTACCCATATGACAAATCTTGCCATGCACAACTCCCCTGTATAGGTTTTTTGACACACTTTCTTGATGTCGGTCGTTTATGACCTTGGGTACCACTAAATTAAGGTCTTATTCATGTAATATTAAAATACTCCAATACTTTAATCACATTCATTAAGAATTGGGTTTTAATAATTTTACCCAACTTTTGCGAAAGTGGAAATGGAAGCATGGCTGTAAGATACATGTCCTAAATCTTCTCTTTCAAGTGGATTCGGAGAAATTATGCTTTACTAAAATCAGCTGAGAATGCTGTTAGACGACAGGACCTTATTGTCACGTTTTCCAAATTTTCAGAGAATATTATTGAATTGAGAAAATTCTTAAGTTTGTTCCAAAAGAACAAGAATATTACCATCTTTCCGTCTAGTTGTTTTTGCTTATATTGTTCTCAATTCCACTTACTTTTCCAAATTATTTCTCATCTCTTCTGAAACGTTGTAATTTTCGTGTTCTGAATTCCATCTGAAATTGCTGTGGAAATACTTTTGTGTTCTAATGGTTCCACTACAGTTAAAGAGATGAAGTTTTTCGCAAATTGCGTAGGCGAAAGGGGGCATGGCGAAAATTGAAAAATCCCACACAAGTCACACCTCTATATCTCTGAGATCTGTGCGTTCATACGGGCCGGGCTATATCGACTCGGTGGTGCTGATCAAGAATGTGTACTTTACACTTTATAACATTGGATAAGATTCCTTATGACTGTTACCAATTTTTGCACCTTCTTAACCTGAGTATAAAAAGGCCAGCCAAAAGAACGTTTGTTTTAGAAAAATATAAATTGAAATAAAACATACTCCTAATTCCCCATCACCAACTCGAAATTGATCTACAGAATAAAAAGCCAAAGTTCCTCTTTCCACATTTAAATTTTACCCTTATTGTGTTTGTCTGTAAGTTTCCACAATTTTATACAACTCGCACAGTATAGACAAAAGGACATCAACACAAACATCTAGACTAAAAGCCAAGCAAGAACAACTTGTACTAAAGCAAATATTGTAGCAGTAACTCGTGATTAAAGGCCACCACTAGCTGCAGGCTGAGCGGCGACCATCTCTAGAACTAAGCATACCATTTCACACTTAAATCTAAACACTGTACAACACTTAGAAATAAAAAGGGAACATGAGCATTGGCTGCAGTTCGCCAAATAAAGTCACTAGAAGCAGACGCGTGTGTTCTAAATTATTGCGTGCTACAATATTAAATTAAGGATCTAGACAAAGGTCCCTATACAGCCGTGTTCCCAATGCCACTTCCACAAAAATACTTCGAAAGTGGAATTGAGTCGAGTTTGCGGTCTGCAACGCTTAGCCTTGTGGCTGTTGAATCGAAACATTTAAAATAATATTAAATAACTTAAAATATATGTGACCTATTTTTGTTCACTAATAATACATAATAAAAAAGAAATTGATCAATTTATTTAAATTGATCAATTTAGCATTTAAGATTACCCAAGATATGATAATAAAGGGTCATTTATTTGACCATTTTTGATATTTTGGTATCTTGAAACCTTCCTCTGTAATGTTAAATTATTTAACATTATTTCTTTGAGGCTAGCCAAAGCGATAAGTAATAAGTGAAATAATTCCACAACATAAAAGCTTCGACTAGTTCGATAGGTTTTTGTCAATCGATAGACATGTTTCGTTGGATAATGAGTTTCCAGACTATTAGAATAGTAATATTTTATCGTTTATCGGAAGTTCAGAATATTGATTAAGGTAAATATTCGATATTTTTTTTTTGTGTTTTCGTGTATTTTTTATTTAAAAATTAGCTTACATTTTTAGCTTCACGAAATGAATTTTCGAGAGGAGTCTAAGCTATCGGCATGTGCTGTTTTAGGGTTATAGTTGCTGGACGAAGATGAAGAAGTCGATGTAACCAAGCGAAGTCGCTCTTGTTGGGTCTACAAAATTAATTTTACTCGAAGGGAAGTAGGCATGTTTTGTTAAGAGGAATCCACTGAATAGTCACACGGCGAACCCGATTAAAACCCTTTTCATTCATCATTTCTGTCTTTCTGAATAATTGCCGTTATTGTTTTGTATTTGTGGAACTAGCTCACTGCTCGCGAACTCGTTCAATGTTCACTTTTAACATTGTGACGCTCTGTGACAATGAAGAGAAACGTTCACACTAAAAGTACTCATTGCACACAGAAAATTGGGTCCTAACCAAGGCTGCAAACCTTTAAAATTATCCATGAGTTTCGGTCCGGGGATTCGAACCCATCGTAAAGTCCAAGGTTCGGTTCGCGGAGCGGTTCTTGGAACCCCTGAACCCAAGGTTCTGGTTCGACCCTGGTTCGCTTCCACATAAAACAATAGTTTGGATTTTGATTTATTAAAACGTTGATAATGAAACATATATACCTTCTATCCATATGCTTTATCATATAGGGCGTTTCTACTGCAGCTGCGTTCACGTTCGCGTCCAATTATCGAAGAACGTGCGTTGAACTTCATATAAAAAAAACTCAGTTGATGGCCGAAGGGAAGTTGAGGGGGCAGGAAAAAAGTCGCGTCAACGTTGAACGCTGGTTCTGCCAACTTGTTTTTTCATACTTAACCGAGTATCGAGTATGAGTATCGATAAGTATCTTTATCGATAGGACAGTTTGATAACAAAAACAAATTTAAATATTGTTGATTTATTTGTATAACAATTAACCCTTTCTACAGGCATACGGGGCATATGGGAGGAGAATATGGACGGGCTTCGGGGTGTTCGGAAGAGCACCCACATTAAAAAGAAATGACGGAACAAATGGCAATGTATGGACCGACAGCTACTGAAGTCACAAATAATATGTAAAGCCTGACCTTACAAAAACAACAGGTGGAGTAACAGCTAAAGAAGAACTTGTCAATGTGTTATTAATTGATAATGTCATACATTTTTTCTGTAGAATGGAGCAAGATAAAAATAGGGCCTTTTGGCTGAACGCCCTCAACTTGGAAACATTACTACAAGATTCCCTTCATATTGTCCACGGGGAACTGTCAACAACCCAAGGCAAGAGAAGGCGAAACGACAAAATGGAACGGATTTTGGAAATCGAGGAGAAGAAGCTTAAGATTATGACTTCGGTGGGCGAAGAGATCAAGCCTGCCAACGAGGAGATGGAGTCTTTCCATAAAGAACTGCTTAAAATATTTAGAAGTAAGGGAAACAAGAGCTAATAGTCTAAGAATCAGCTCTTTATATTATTAGTTATAATAAGTTGTACTAAACATAATATCCATAATAAATAAAGTAGAACTATGAATATTTATAAAACATGAATAAAATATGTTTAACTGTATTAATTATAGTTTTTGCTTTTCAATTGCATTTGGTAAAAAAATGTCGCTTAAATTTATTTTGATTGCTGCCAAAAGGTAAACAATGTGACCAGATCAGCTGTTGTGAACGCGGAAGTGAACGCTGAACGTAGTAGCACTAAGCACTTATATATATATACTTATATATAGGACGGAATTGATCTTTCGGACATGTCCGAAGTTGATTTAAGTAGTTTCAATGAAAAGTCTTTGATGTTTGCTGATATGGCGTTACAGAGTTAGCCCTCTTAAATGCTCTAAAACATTATAGATAAGCCATACGACTGCATCAACAGTTGAATTTGCAGACCACTTACCTTTGGTGGCTAGAGACAGCTGTGAATGATCGCCTTCATTCGACAATTTGCTTTAAATTGAGACCCAGTAACCACAATCAGGGAAAAATGCTGTGATATTTCAATGTAATCACTATAGATTGAGCGTTAAATATGATATTCGTACACCTAAGCTGTGCATTGCACATCCTGCAATGTCAGAAAAACTATAACAGCTCCACAAACGTCCCATTTTTTGAACATCTTCTGTTCCTTTGAAGCTAATTTCTTTAACTTGTTGGCTCCTCCCCAACATTTTCATGTTTGTCGCCTTAACCCAAGATCGCTTTGATAAAAATCCACTCATTACTCCCCTGAAATGTCAACAAAAGCATACACTTTTTCTGCAACTGTACACTTTCGGTTCCGCCGGGATCCAGCACATGTGACGGGTAGTCACGCACTTGTACATACATCTCTCCCTTGCCGTCTTCCTCTATTCAAATAAAAAAATAAAACTATCGCCGTAGACAAATGGACGTTATCGATACACGCGCTCTTTCCGTTCCACCAGCAAAAACTAGACCCCAGGGACATGCTGTCCGTAGTTTTTGGCCAACTTATTGCCATGCCACTACCGATCCCGAGCCCACGTTCGGTTTGGATACACTAGCGCCTGCGGCGACGTTGGCTTTCCCAAAACGCTTTTTTTATTGTTGTTCGACGTTCGAAATTTGCCATTTGGCGTTTGAGCTCATGCATGAATGGCTTTGAGTGGAACTTCATTCATGTGCCTGGCAGGGACCACCTCCTGTTGACTCTGAAATTACTTTTGCGCTTGTTGCTTTGTACATTTTATATGAGCGAAGACGGCGAAGTTGTCCACGCTGGAGCGGCATCTTCTGGACGCATGATGCGAGCCAAGTTAGGCTACCTGGAAATCGAGTTATCTGGCTGACGTGATATGGGAAGTTTGTTTTGGCAAAACTTGAGGCATCATCTCCGGCAAGTAAATTAGTAATCAATATGTAGAGATGCAGGCAGTGGGCCTCCGCCCGCCGCCTCTGCGATGCAACGCTAATCCCATTAGCTGCACATGCTCTGCCACACTCGACTCGTTGCTTTAATAAGCTCCAAAAGAAGAACTCGGCAGACTCCACTCGAGTTTAATCAAAAAACTTGCGAGTCTGCCTTGACTCTTGGGCTGCGATGTGTGCTCGGATGATGAAATGCTACAAGAGGCAATGGCTACCAGCCATCAAGCATCTACCAAAACATCTTTCAGCATCTTGTGGCACACATAAAGCACTTTGTATGCATGTCGGGCACCCTCCACCCACCCACAGCATCCTCTATGTCATCCTGTGTTATGAATATAAATTTATTTCCCACGTCACAACACAAACACCACAGGCTAAAGAGGCTGGCGGGGAAGCTGCAAGCGAACTCAGACATTTCACACATCGCGCATAATAATAATAATAAACGATAACGAAATTTACTTCCTTGGAAACCCACTCACACATTTGTACATAGCCACATAGATGAGATGGCAGGCGAGAGAGGAGCACATCCTTCCCACTTCCGACGGGAGCTGTTCTTATGAGAACTAGAAATAAGAATGTAGCAGCATGCAGTTGAGCTTAGATTTTAATTTGGTTATTGAAAAGTTTTTGATGATTTAAAAGAAGCCACTGAAAAACCGGCACTTTGATTTTGAAAGCAATTTGCATGCTCGCATTTTGGGAGGAAATGCGGTAAGAGGTCCGGCAAGTGTCGAAAAACAAGAAGCCAAACGGAAAGTCAAGTCAACGAAAAAGTTTACTCAGTATGAAATCTGATGCAGCTGCAGGCAGCGCTGCTACTGCGAGGCTGCCGTAAACATTCTTTTGCTCATAAGTCGACTCGTGATCGATCGTGATCGATACCTTACCATTTCTTTGCAAAATCGATGAATAATTGAAACCTAAATATATCCAGAAGGTACACTTAAAATAATTAACTCACTCGTGTCAAGAAATTCGCCCTACACTCAGAAAACATTCGCCCCGAAAACTAGAAATTCTCATTTCATAAATCCGTCCTAAGGCGATTCAACCTAAAATTAAGAAAACTTTTTTCTCATTAATTGAAAATTTTCAACGTTTCAGAAAATTTTTCCATAATTTTAGGTTGAATCGCTTTAGGACAGATTTTATAGGAGAATTTCTAATTTCCAGGGTGAATTTTTTATTAACTATTTATATTTCTTAATTCAAGGAAAACGTATTCTTCTTTGACAGTTTTTTCTTCAACTTAGAAGGACAACCTGGCAATAATCAATGGAGAGAAAAAATTTTTTTTATTTTTGAAATTTTTAAACATTTTTCTAGATATTTTTACCAAACACTTTCTCAATTTAAGAGCAGACTTACCCTTAAATTAAGAATGGACGACTACCATAGTTTATTTTCAGAGCGAAAAGACTTAGGTTGAAACAACGCGTTGGTTGCATCGGAAAGAAAATGAACAAAAACACATAGGGGTCATCTCATTTATCATTTCATTTCCTCTCTTATACACAGAAACAATTTTTTTCCTTTCTAAAATCTAACAAAATATTTTTAATAACGCTTAGAAAATATATAGCTATCTTTTAGAAAATGTTTCTTAATTCTCAAAAAAGTTTTTCCAAATTAAACAGGGAGTCGCCTCTGATCCCGTGTGAATTATTATACTCATAACCTTTTTAAGCTCCCCCTACAGTTCCTCATCGTCATTCTTGAATTCAATGTTCATACTTGAACTGCTCACGAAATCGAGCACTTTTGATTAAACTGAGCTCAACACTCGAACTACATTGATTCCGAAACAACAAATGCATTAAAATTGCCCAAGATTGACTTTAAATAGATTTTCAAATTCATTATGATTCCAAAATAAGCTTTGTTCTAGAACACAATGTTAATACATTTTTTGATAAGATAACAACCACTTCACAGAGTGCGCAGCTTCCTTCTTATGTCAGTATTGCTTTAACTGGTAGGGAATTCCAAGGCAATGTAAGTGGAAAGTAGGCCACAAATAACTATCGCGAAGTTGACAGGAAGCCTTTGCAAATGTGTGTGAACCGACTTAGCCTTACTTTAATAGTCAAAGTTGGTTGTAAGCCGTCTCAAGGTTGGGATTGTTTATAATTCAGTAATCATCAGAGAGCAACAACAAGTATTTGAAACAAGCAGATAAGGTGCTAAATTTTCTAAGAATAGTTTTGAATTCGATCTTTAAACTT
The DNA here is from genome assembly GCA_035044965.1 of Lordiphosa andalusiaca. Taxonomy (NCBI): domain Eukaryota; kingdom Metazoa; phylum Arthropoda; class Insecta; order Diptera; family Drosophilidae; genus Lordiphosa; species Lordiphosa andalusiaca. Next base: position 39,842 of record JAWNNM010002684.1, read on the forward strand.
GAGGCAGGGTTGTATACTTTTCATTTAAAATACGAACTTTGGGCATGATATTCGATCTTAAAGGGTTGTTCCAAGCCTTACTTTCTTTTTTAAGAACGATAAATTGCCAAGTGTTTTTTAATGACGAATTCTGGGGGTCGATATTTGTAAGGGATTTCGAATAGAAAATCTGCCTTATTTCAAGAATTCAAGTATTGGCTGGCGCCAGTAGCTTGTGAAGGTGACCGGCTGTGTAAGTTTCAAAATAAAAATTTTCTTAATTAGTTACCCAAAAGCGGAAACGAACCCACTACCTCTTCTTGCACAGTAGAAACACACACTACCCTCTGCACCCCACCCGGCGGAAAAAATAAAGAAGCAAGGCAGAGTACAGAAAGGACATAGGAATGATGGAAGTGAGAAGAAAGAAGGTGGGAAGGAAGTAATCAGCATAGACGGTAGAGGACAAAGAAAGTAAAAAGAAGTAAGCTGGAAAGATAGAAAGGATTGGTGCGGGCATAAAGGAACGAGCGCAGTAATTGAAGAAGTGGACAACATAATTTAAAGAGGAAGGTTGGGAACTGAAAAAAATACAATGAAACAAAGAAAAAGGCTTTAAAATATATATAAGAGTCTTAAATGGTTGTAAAAAGAAACCTTTGAAGTTGGCATAGAGCATTAGAAATGTGGAAATATATATGCCAAAACGAAGGCTAGTAAAATGTTAACAGAATCAATGACTAAATTTAAATCAATTTTCCAGTCCAACCAAAATTGTGTGTGATGGCCCAAACCTGCTTTCAGTTGCTTTTTTCAACCAACAACATCTCGCCAATCTTTTTCAATTATCATAATATTTACGCTACTAAATTTTCCGGCTTTCCCCTACACACACACACACACACACACATCTTAATTGATTTCATTCTCTAGCCCCCCCCGTCAAATAAATTTGAATAAACTAGTTAGCCCATGATGATGCCTTGACCACCAAAACCAACAGGAAGGCAAAAAAAAGAAAACGGCAGCCGTAAAGCCAAAGCGGGAAACATATTTTAGCCATGAAATTTATGCCCCAACACACTAAATGAATTTCGAGAGAGAGAGAGAGGATCTAGAACCCGGACCCGGTCCCAGACTCCGACTCGGGCTCGGTGAATGAGGCCGTTTTTAAAAATGCAACAAAAGCCAAAAGAGAGGCGCCAACGACAATCGCAAACAATGCAGATAATTTAGTTGGTGCGGCGGTGGATATTTTGGACCAGAAGTGAGGAGAGGGGTGAAGAACGAGTGGCAGGGCGGGGCTGCCAACTTAACAAACGAAAAATCCATTGGCACGCCACAAAAATAGTTAACTTTGTGCAGGCAACGTTTAAATTATGCAGGCACCGCAGGACACTAGTTTTAGCCCCAGCCCCCCTCCTGCCCTCATTTGCCTGGCTGCTGTGTATATGCGTATTGTTGTTGTTTGCCAAATGTCTGTCAAACTGCACAAATGTTTGTATTTGGGATTCAAAAAGTTCGGGCAAAATTAAATTAAGTTGACTTGAGAGTGGCTTTAAGGACTTGGAGGATATGCGATGCGAGAAGATGTGTAAGGAGCGCGCCACCAAATGCAGCTCATTTAAACACATGTCACAATACTTACGCACAGCTGTCACTTTGACAATTTTCTAGATGAGTTTCTTGCGATTTCGTTGACGCCCGAAAAAAGCACCATCTCAACTGGGTGGCTGGGTTGGAGCAAGTCGTCTGGCCCGCCCTGCGTAGGTCTGTCAACGTCATCATCATAATCTTATGCCACACATCACATGTTGTCTTCCCTTTTTTTCTTTCTTGACTATGACTCGCTTGGCTGTGAGTCGCGTAATGAAAACTTATTTTGGCATAACGAAGCATCCCAAAAGGCAAAAAATGGCAAGCAGCTGTGGCTCCTGATTTTGTAGAACATTTTGAGTGGATGTCTACCACATTGGTGGGTTTAAAGCAGGAAAAAGGGCACAATCAAATTGGTTTTAATACAGAACGTAGCTGCTAATCATTAATCTGCTTGTGAATGCCATGAAATTTGCGATTTTTTGCAGTGCACTTGTCGATACCGACCATACTACAAATGCTTAATGCTGCTTTCTTTGTCATCTTTGGTAAAAGTTAAGGCTCTTTTTTCAAATTTGCCACTAAATGTGGAGATTTATATCTGTTTTTGTTTGAATTATCGCATTTCAGCGTTATTGGCACATTTTTAAATGGCGCTGCTTTTTTTCATATTTTGAAAAGTATTCAAATTTTATTAAATTTTTTTGGTCTTCATTTTTTGCTTTCCCAATTGTTGATTTCAGTGATTGGCCGGGATATCAGAAATGAGAGAGTGTGCGTCCATTGCAGAAGTTGCAAGTAATCAGGATAACTTATCGATCCGCCAAAGGAATGGTGAAGATTGGATGAACGGTTTTCGAGTTATGATCAAAAGACTGTTCGCTGCTTCAGCGCAGTAGCAGCGCTGCGATTAGCTGCTACTGCAGCATATAAAATGTATGCTGAGCGTACAAATTTGGTATAGAGATATGTTATAGTCAACCGACTTTTTTTCTTGTTTTTTACTTACCTTGATTGGGACTTGAACTCAGGACCCCACATAAACGTCAACGTCTCAGGCAATAGCGCTATCGGGCACGCGTGTGTCAGTGCAGGAAATCGCAGTAAAGAACTCGTCGAATGTTTAACTAAGGTCAACATAAAATCTAATATTTTTCGTAGTTACATTCAATATATTTCATATTGACCAATTTTTTTTAAATTATGGTTTACTATTTCGTTTTAATATGTTTACCTTTTACTTCAAATATGCAGAAAATGTTAATAAAGTATGCAAAATATTTAATACAAATGATTTCATAGTACATTTGAATCTACTATGAAACTCTTTGATTTGAAGTTGAGAAATATGTTTAAATTCACTACGAAACATTTTGAATTTTACTTATTTTTTTATTAAGTGTTTGCATAATATGAAAATTATGAGCAACTTACAATTAAATGTGACACACTTTAATTGAATTAAATCACACTTTAAATTAAATAATTTTCATTTGAACTAGGTAATTCCATTATGTTTTTAGTTCAAATAAAGTCATTCTAATTCAGATCTAGTAAGAAAACTTTCATTTGCGAATTAGAACTCGCTCATAGTGTTATCGCCAGTCGAAAATCAAACTTTAAAATAGGCAAAAAAAATTTGGATAGCATTTTAAACACAAATCAAATCAGAGAGAACAAATACTGAGCTCAGCCACGCATTGAATTGGAATTGATTTGAACTGATAAACGAAATATGCGCTATTATTAATAAATATTTAAATATTAAATATTTGCTAATCCTTTGTGTAATAATTTCTAACTAACCCGCAGAAGGAAACATCCAATGTATCCAGTAGTTTTCAGATTTTAAGGGTGCGAAAAAACCATGACTCATTTATACAAATATCAATCAAAATTTAATTATGTATATTTAATATGAAAGTGGTTAAGAAGCTGCTGAATAAGCTTAAAGGATTATAAATATAATATTTGAATCTTTCCAAGAGGAAAGGGAAAGACTCTGAGGCGTGTGCTTATCCGATAAATTTCCTTTCTTTCCCTATTTTTCATGGAATATTTCGAGTTTATTGCAGCTGCAGCCTCTGAATTTAATACCAAAGCTTATTGAATGATTCACAATTGCAAGCTTCATAAAAAATGGTAACCATTGGTCATTTTCGAACCAGCCCCGAAAAAAGGTCTTAAGGAGGATGCCTAGCAAAGATGTAGATCTGGAATACGTTAGCTATCTTCTACTTGGGTCGACTCATTTACCAGGGAAAACTTAGCACAATCAAACAGAAATTCTATATGTTATGTAGTAGCTTTCTCGTTTTTAGACAATTTTGTGCATTTCGGTCCTCGTGTTTATCAAAGTGTTTCAAACTTATGCCATTTGCACTGTTCATTTCAAGATTCGATTAATAACTCGTTAAATCCTGTGAACTAAATTCACTGCTCCAACCAGTTGTCTACTCATTAAGTTCATCAAAAGTCTCATCTGCACTCCGTGTGTACCTATGCTACTCCCGGGGCTGGGCTGTGCGATCTCATAACAACAATTATGCTAATGTCGTCCAATCCGGGACGTCAATCCAACATAATTGCTAACAAATTAGTCATGGTCACACAGGCCAATCCCAGCCTAACCTCACACCTATCTCGCCCCACAGTCATTTACAGTTACGAATGTGTGCGTGTGTGTGTGTGTGTGTCCCGGAGTCCATTGTGTTTCTCACTTGTCTTGGTCGCAGGCAAAGTTTAACACGCGAGTTGGTGGGGTTTGTGGTGGTTGAGTAGGACGGGGAGGAGGCTGGCATTGTCTGTGGGTTTTGGTATGTAGCCTGGCAATTTGCTTGTCATGTGCTGCAACGGCTAACAACCAACTGTGGAGTTCTGTAAGCCCTGATGAGGCAAATGAGTTTCATTTCCATGTACTTCAAGCCATGTTCTATGTGTGTGCGTGTGTGTGTGTGTGCGAGTGAGTGTGAGTTTGTGCGGTGAGTGCCAAGTCCTTGCCTTAAGTACTTGGCAACGGCATCAGGTTTCAGGGTAGCCATCCTGCGGCTGCTCCTGCTACTGGCTGCACTTTTGATGGAGTGCCTTAAATTTATATTAGAATATTAAGTAAATGAGTGCGCCACTTAAGTCAGGTAAAGTGGCGCCAATTTGTGGGCTCCAGCTTAATGTTATGCATCATCGGGTATGAGAGAAAGATGTAATGAGGCGCAGGGTATCGGAGTGAAACTGAAATGGAGTTTCTTTTGCTTAGCCATAAGCGGTGCGATTTATTTCACTCTGGATATGAAACAAATTCTTTTTAGTAAATTAATTCTTCCAGTAACACAAGCACAACTGGTTAGTTTCTTTGGTCTCTCGAGCTGGATTATGAACTGCGCCTTTTAGATTTAAGAACTTTCAAACCAAAACCCCGATTATGTTAAAAAGGATTTATTCAAAAAATATATTCAATATTGATCAGATCTACTGGAATTTTCCATTTATCTAGATATTATTGATTGGATCAATTTATTATTGCGGAATATAAGCAGAAAATATGTAACTTTTAGAAGAACTTAGAGCAAAAACCAGTATTTTTTTTTGGAATGTTACACATTACGAATGTGGTCAATTGATTAACGTTTCAAATATTGCATAAAATTGCGTATAAAATGAATATTCAAGCAACCAAACTGCCCCAATCTTAACTGGATAGGTGAAATTCACTCTTAACAAAAAAGCAAGATTAATTTTGTCTGTCCCGAGGCTTTTATACACTTGAAATGATTCATTCCTACTCAAAGAAAACTAATTTCGGTATACTCTCTGAAAAATATTGGACGGTATGCTACAAATATATTCTTCAATAGTGTCGTCCAGTGCGTCAACTGTTGTTAACAAAGCCCCACAAAAAATACTCTTATCAAATAAGAAAGTTGGTGAAGCCCGACTTTAACATACTCTATACCTCCCAAAGTTCGTAAGTGCTGCCCATCGCTGCTTCAGGCAGTGCTGCCCAGCATAAATGTAAGGTTTCCCTATAGCTCGACAATCTTGCATCCAATCTTAACTATTCCTTTGGCGGATCGGTAAATAATACTAGCAATTAAATATGTCTAGAAGGCACTAGCCTTCTATCTTTTAAATTGTGGGAGTTATGACCCTCTTCGACATTGCGGGGGTGGGAGTAGGCGTGGCGAAAATTGAAAATAAGCTTGATCTGCCTGTAAAAATAAGAAGTATAAGTCAAATACACGACAAACCTCCGTCTTTCTGCCATCTCTGAGATCTTTGCGTTCATACGGATTGACGGGCAGACAGAAAGACAGACAGACATGGCTATATCGACTCGGCAGCTGATGCTGATCAAGAACATATATACTTTAAGGGGTCACAGATGCTTCCTTCTGGCTGCTACATTCTTTTGCACAAACTTAATAAACTCTGTGTACCTTTGATGCAGAGTATCAAAAGTTTGATGCAAAGATGCTACCGGCCCATAATCCACACCAATCAGTTCATTTTTCGGAATGCATTGGCAATTCTTGCAAAGCTGCTGGCTGCTCTTCACAGCAAACACAGCAACATTCTTTCTTTCCGTATCCATTCAACCAGAAATGAGCTTCGTCGCTGAAAGCAATTTTCCGATAAAAACAAGTAAGGACGTTGCAGCCGAGTTTCCCGATCTAAATCTGAAACAAACTTGATCTGCGTTCGGCATACATCTACCTTCATGCAAAAATTTGTGGCTCTATCTCTTATAGTCTCTGAGATCGACGCGTTCATACAGACAGACAGACGGACGGACGGACAGACGGACAGACGGACAGACGGACATGGCTATATCGACTCGGCTGTTCATGCTGATCAAGAATATGTATACTTTATGGGGTCGGAAATGTATTCTTCTCCCTGTTACATACATTCGCACAACTTAATTATCCCCCTTTTCCCATTTTCAATGGGAACAGGATATAAAAACAGGAGTCGCAAATAAGAATTATGGTCGTTAAAGTAGTTTTAGCGAAAAAAGATGATTGCGGAGACGCCCCATATCTTATTTTTAGTTGAGCTATCTCAAAACAGAACAAGCTTATTATATTATAAATTTTTTAAAATTAATCAAATTTAATTCTTATTTTGAAACCAATAAAACAACGTATTTTCAGTAAATCAAACAATTGTGAAATAAGCATTATTTTCAATTTTTTTAAAAAAAATTTATTATCCATTTTTTTAAAATTGAAATTAATACTTTAATTACATGTATTAAAACCAAGGATACAAACGACTCAAATATAAGTAATGCTTCGGCTCAGTGGCTCACACCGTTTCTAACCCGCCGGTTCGGTTCATTACATGGTCTTTAAACCTAACTAACCGCGGTTGCGGTTCGGTTTAGTGGTTCACAAAGGCACATTATAAAATGTTAAGATTTCAATTGTCTTGTGACTTTTCGCCCACTTTGCAAATTGAAGTCCCATAGTCCATTTAAATACCTTTAAAATTTTTAGAAGAATGAGCAAGATTTATTATGTCGGAAATAAAGGATTCTTCTATTAGTTCCCAGAGGAGTGAAATTCGAAAACAGAGAATGTCGGCTAGAAAAGAATGAAAAACTCCTGGCTAAGATTGAATAGAGGTTAAAAAGTACCACAGAAAATTCAAAATATTGTCCACTAGAGGAAAGAATGTAGATTGATGGCAAGTGTATTAAGAGATCGAATGCCAATTGCAGAAGACTTTCAAGATTACATTTTCTTAAATTTTCCTCAAGTTATTCCTTAAAGTCATATCGATCCGGCGACGCTAAATATGTAGAGGGTCGCACGAAATATTCAGGGAACTATCTTCGGGAAACGATTCAATTTCACAAAATATTACAAATTATTGGATAGAGGAAAGCGATTTCCGTCTTAAAACTCGTCAGAGAACGGAACAGAACCGAACCTTTTTAATTGTGGTTTTCGGTTCGGTTCAGCAATCCTGAAAGGAAGCCGGTTCGGTTCACCAGCTGGAAAAAGCGGTTCGGTTCGGTTCAAACCCGGTTCGGCTTTGCATCCCTGATTAAAACGTAGATCATACATAAATGTCTAAATTTGTGGTGCAACGCTTGGCCCAGAAGACATTAAAGTTTAATTTTAATTTTCAATTTGAAAACTAAATTTTGAAAATATTTCTTAAGTTTAGTTTTTAAAATAAAAATAGAACGAGAGTTGTAAAAATAAATTTTAAATATACAAATTAAAAATAATACTGACAAAAAATTTTGTATTAAAATTGAAACTTCAGCTTATAATTGAAAAGTTTTTTTTAGGTTTAAATATAAGAGTTTAGCTCTGAGTTTAATAAAAACAAAATCCATAAATAATACTTAAATCGTAATTTGCATTTACAAAATTATAATTGTTACGACGATCGCTGTAAAAAAAGTGAACTTGGGCAGTTTTATGTAACAAACTGAACATGTTTGACAGTAATATCTGTCACAAAAACAGCTGAGCTGCTAAAAACTGTGTTGTCAAAAAGAAAGTTGGAAAAAAATCACCCTCTACAATAATTAGAGATAGCGCACTCGGAAGCATCGATATTCTCACTCGGCATTTGAATGAAGGTACAAGTTGGCAATCCGTTATATCAAACTGACATAGTCGCTTTCGATTTCCTGGCACTGACCGTCACCTCTATCTGTCTCATTATCATTTCATGGGCTCAGTTGCTTTCACTTTCCATTCACTTTTCCGGACAAAAACCCAACATCAGAATGTTTTTATACAAAATTATTAGAGCAGTTTTACTTTCAAATGTCCAGCGCCCCTGAGGGACCGACTTTGAATAAGATTTACAGTGCGGCTATAGCCGGGGGCTCGGCTGGTTTTCTGGAACTGCTGACCCTACATCCCCTCGATGTAGTAAGTACTCGCTTGCAGCTGCAGGGACCCAAAGCTGTTCCGGGTGAGGCATACTACACAGGCGTGTTTGATTGTTTTGCCAAAATCTATCGCCAGGAGGGACTGGCGGCCCTTTGGAAGGGCATCTTGCCACCCATTGTGTCGGAGACTCCCAAGAGAGCTGCGAAATTTGTGCTTTTTGAAGAGCTCAAGCCGCTTTTTCTGTTCGGTGCCTCGAAACCGACCACACTGACCAATGCCCTAGCTGGAGCAACAGCTGGCACATTCGAGTGTTTGGGTGTGAACCCGTTCGAAGTGGTTAAGATAACACAGCAAGCAGACCGTAAGAACAAACACAATGCCTTCAGAGTGGCCACAAATATAATCAAAAAGGATGGATTCGGAAGGAAAGGTCTCTATAAAGGGCTGACGGCCTTGATGATGCGGAATGCTGTATTTCACTTTATCTACTTTGGTTTGTACTATGGGGCAAAGGATCGAGTACCAGCACCCGAGGGTCCGCTCGGCGACTTTTTTCGAAGGGGTTCATTGGCATTTGTGGCTGGCATTGTGGGAAGCCTGTTTAGCATACCGTTCGATGTGGTCAAAGCGAGAATACAGGGTCCTCAACCTGTGCCGCATAAAGTTAAATACGAATTTGCTCTGAGAACGATGCGATTGATTTACCGAGAGGAAGGTGCACTTGCCCTGTACAAGGGGTTGGGCGCCAAACTATTGCGTGTGGGTCCGGGGGGAGCAATGCTATTGTTGGGCTATGAATATACCTACGAGTATTTGATGCTATTTTATGCTTGATATTACTTGGTGTTAATAAAGCACAAATCCAATGTTAATAAGTGGAGAGTTGGGCAAAATTGTGTGCTTCAAAAAGAACTCGCTTTCTAGAAGTCACACACAACATAGGTAAGTACTTCAATTCAAGTTGCTTCACTCACTCTGGGACTCTCCTCCAAAGTGCACATAACTCTTGCCACTCCTTTAAAAGCTCGATTAGTTAACACTTCTCCATTTAATTGCTTTCGCCTGCCATTTCACCTGCTGCATCCCCTCAATTAAGTGGGTGTGTCCATCGAAGCAGGAGGAAGCTGCAAAAAGTGGAAACGACTCAACAAGAAATAAAGTCCAGTGGCGTTTCCCAAACACTCAGCATAAATTAATTATAATTCCCCTGTAAAATGTTCACTTTAATTGTAATTGTTGTTATAGTTGACTTCTAATTGCTGTTGTTGTTGGTGCCGTAGTGCTAAACAATTAAGTGTAAATTGTAAAACATGCAGAGCTGCGGTTTGTGGTCATATTTCGTGTGTGGCTGGCAAAGGGAAGGCAACAGCCAAATAACGAAACTAACGAAACTTCATTTGGATTTGGGTTTTGGGAAGTCTTTTTTAAGTGGATTCATTAATTTACTAAGCACATATGGCTGTAGCTGTAGTGGAAATGTGTGCTTAATTTGGATATAGCACCGTAAATTGCATTTAGTCTAATGGACACCACAAAAGCTTTCGTTTCACGAGGATCGAGGAACCCACGGCATCTTTCCCACAAAGGGAAGATCCCGATAAAAATTCAAGCTAATTTATGATTTTATACCCGTTAATCGAGAACTAACTAAAGTAAAATACTAAAGTATTTGTATGTAACAGGCTGAAGGAAGCATCTCCGGCCCCTTAATGTATATACTATACATATATTCTTGATCAGCATCAACAATCGAGTCGACATCGCCATGTCCGTCTGTCTGTATGAACACCCACACTCAGAAAACATTCGCACCGAAATCTAGAAATTCTCCTATGAAATCCGTCCTAAGGCGACTCACACTAAAATTAAGAAAAATATTTTCTCATTAATGTAAAATATTCAAAGTTTCAGAAAATTTTTCCATAAATGAGAAAAAGTTTTCTTAATTTTAGGGTCAATCGCCTTAGGACGGATTTTATAGGAGAATTTCTCATTTCCACGGCGAATTTTTTCATGAGTGTAGATCCCGGATACTAGGAGACCTAGAGCATCCAAATTTTAAAAGTAGGCTTCTGTTGTCTGCAGCAGATCAAGTTGGTTTCAAATTTGTGCCACGCCCCCTTCCGACCCGCAATAAAATATGTTGAATATCTACAATCTGACAAAATTTCAAGCCTCCTGAGATTATTAAACACTTATTGCCCTGAGTAACGGGTATTTCGAAGTCGGGCAGGGCCGACTTTAACATACGCTCTCGTTTTAACGAAGACTATTTTTCGGACCTTTCTTTTCTAAGGAAGCTACTCAATATAGATGTACGACTTTGACCAAACTTAGTGGAACTATCCATAAGCCTAATAAATGAACATATAAGAAATTTGGAATCGATTTCATTTAAGACAAACATTTTTTTCTCAATAGAATTTCTTTTTCGGTCGAGCACTCGTACTCCAGCTATAAGCTTTAGTTTTCCGATTTTGACTAAACTTTGAAGAATTGTGTAAAAGCATGTTGAATAAAAAAATTCAAATTTTAAGGACATTTCCATTGAAAACAAAAAAGTTTTTTCCACTAAGACTACTTTTCGGACTCTACTTCCTACCAAAATTTTATGTTTTTAGGCGTTTTTTTTTTGATAACAGAAAACTTTTCTCACTAAAGCTAGGTACGGAGACGCAGCGAATTTTCTCGCAGCGTGAATGGTTTCATAATTCTCCGAGCGGCCTCTGAGACTGTAGTATAACCAGAAAACAACAAAATGTCACTGAATCTGAAACGGTCACCCTGCACTGGTCAGCTGTTGTTTGTTTATAAAAAAAATGCTCGCTTTTCTTTCTCGTCAATTTCACTGACCACCTGCGAGAATTTATCAGCTGTTTGGCCAAAAAACGAGTTGGCATACAATGCTCATTCTCAGAGCTATGTAATTAGATGGGCTCCGAGAAAGTTCTCAGCGTCTCCGTACCTAGTTTTTCGACCGATCGGTTTTATGACAGGTGCATGATACAACAATAAAGGCAAGGCGGCGTCAGTGTGCAGGTGAAGGTACATTGCAGAGAACTCAAACTGACGCCGCCTTACCTTAATTGTTGTATCATGCATATACCTGCTAGTCATCAGATCCGGCCGGTTCCGAAACATGTGCTGCATATTTGTACTACGGTCGGACAGGGATAAAACAACTCAGCTCGGCTTGCCTGATCAAGAATATGTATGTGGGATTTGGAAAAACCACCAGAATCGGTAGGATCTATAATCCGATAAAATAACCATCGATAAGACTTGCTATTCAGCACTGTTCCATCGACTGAGAAATGGGAAGAAGTAGTTCGCACTGGATTCAGTTGAGTAGTTATCATTCCAATGTGAAGGAGGAAGGAAGGAGGAAGGAAGGAGGGAGGAAGGAAGGAGGAAGGAAGGAGGAAGGACGGAGGAAGGAAGGAGGAAGGAAGGAAGGAGGAAGGAAGGAGGAAGGAAGGAGGAAGGAAGGAGGAAGGAAGGAGGAAGGAAGGAGGAAGGAAGGAGGAAGGAAGGAGGAAGGAAGGAAGGAGGAAGGAAGGAGGAAGGAAGGAGGAAGGAAGGAGGAAGGAAGGAGGAAGGAAGGAGGAAGGAAGGAAGGAGGAAGGAAGGAGGAAGGAAGGAGGAAGGAAGGAGGAAGGAAGGAGGAAGGAGGAAGGAAGGAGGAAGGAAGGAGGAAGGAAGGAGGAAGGAAGGAGGAAGGAGGAAGGAAGGAAGGAGGAAGGAGGAAGGAAGAAGGAAGGAAGGAGGAAGGAAGGAGGAAGGAAGGAGGAACGAAGGAGGAACGAAGGTGGAAGGAAGGAAGAAAAGAGCAAGTAACTTTAAATTTGGAAATTTTTCTTACAGTTTTATCTGATTGCATTGTAGAGAGTTTTGAACTCTTTGCACACTGCATTCCCCCACCAGTTCCAAGCCCACCACCACTTCCAATTCCAAAAGGTTTGGGCCGATTCTCGGGTCGTTTTCCCTTAAGCATAATCATAAATTCGTTCAACAATTGTATAACATGTGTAATTTGAGCATTTCATTCATCCAGACACACAAACACTCACACACCCACCCACTCAGTTGAATGCCTTCTGCCTGCTACTGTGAAAATAACTTGTGGCATGCTTTGAGGCTCTCGGAATCTTTTCCGCCCTCGCCGTCACCGTCTCTCCCTCTCTCCAACTGTGGTTTTTGCCACTTTCACACTCCCAGGAAATGTTTTTGCTCCCCCTCGCCGGCCTGTCTCTGGTTATTGCCCACTGAAGCGTTAACCATGGTCAATAAAAAATTTATTTAGACAACCACAGTGAGCAACAACAACGGTGGCTACATCCAAAACATGGCGTATACGGAAAATATTTTTGGTTTGCTGTTTGCCGATAAAAAATATATACTCGGGAGTTGTAAATTTTCTTGCTCTCCTGCACACGGATGGCGAATGATTTTTTTGATAGTCAAGTGTTGGCATTTGATTTACTTTTGTCCGTTTAAATAATTCAAATAATTCATATTTTATTGACTAGACCTGCCCATGGAGGGGAAGGGAGGGGGAACGGCAATTAAATTGCATTGTGTGCGGCTGAACTTAATTCAATTTGTTTTTGGAATTTTTCAAAAGCAAAAGCGGACAGTTAATGAATGTGGAAAATATTTGTGTGCAGCTTTTGAGTATTATTTGAATCAATTCGACTCCAATTAAGCCCTGGCTACCCAAATCATTGAACAAATCAAAGTTTAAGCGATTTTGGGCGAGTTTGTAAACATCAATCAGCATTGATTCATCGATCAAACGGAACACGAATCAACCGTTGCAACAATATTTTCAAGCTTAATTAGTTTTAATGCGTAATAAGCATATTCCGGCTGAATTAGCCAACGCACTCACACACACACACGCACACGCACACACACACGCACACACATGCACACTAACGCAATTGTAATGGCATTTATGCCTTAAAGTATGCAATGCACATTTTCAATTATTCATAGATGAAATTGCAAATGCGTAATGAAATGAAATCAAAAGCAGAATTTGCAATATGCCACAATCCACACACACACACACACGAGTCACAGTCCTGATGTTGTTAATGCTGTCCCCCCGCCGCTCTCAGTGGAGTCGAAATGCCCTTGAGCCATTCGCCATGTCCATGTCGACGTCATTTTCCATGGTATAGTAATTACACTAATCTATGTTTGAAGTGCGACTGTGTGTGTGTGTTTGTGGAAGGCAGGCGCACACGGGGCAGGGGGAGGGGAATGCATTTCAAATTGACCCTGGAGACATTTTCGTTGCCCCGAAACCGGCCCAAAACGCATTTATTGTTTTCTCTCCAATTGTTTGTTTGCTTCTCAGTTTGTTTAATTGTTTGTCAACTTCAAGTGTTCGTTTGTTGGTGGATTTGCTTAGTTTGTTTGCTCTTTGCTTTCCACAAGCAGGTGAAAGGCTTTACTTAAAATTTTTGGGCTTATTTTGTTAGGGAAGCCATTGCCTGAGAATAAACTTGGCACTATTATTAAAAATATAATAAAAGTAGGGTATTAACCAGGGGTGCCCGTAGGCTATACGCATCGGCTGCATTTGTCAAAACCTTGCGCTTTGCGGCTTACGCATATCAAAATAGCAACAACAACTTCGTATGTGTCTCTCTACTTTTTTTCACAAGCCGCTTACCGAATTGAACACGTCTACAAATAATAATGCGTTTGTGGGTGTAACTTTTGTTGTTATGCGTCGAATGATTGCGCTCGGGTCGGATTGGGTCGGAGAAGCTTCCTTCTGGATGTTTTAAAACAAGTTATTATAACGATAAAGCAAGCTGTTCCTACGGCAGCTCTAAGATATGGTCGTCAGAATCGGGGGGTGTTGACATATAAGTAGTGTGTAGTCAAAACAAGTTCCCGTGGAAATTTTCATCACGGTAGCTTCAAAGCTGAGTTGTGTCCAAATCTGCTATCACCAAAGTGCCTAACTAATTAGACTCTACTGTTTCTCATCTTTTTCGTTCAGCGACTTATTTTTGAGGCCTTTGCCGAACGGCATAATACTTAATTTGAGAGTGTAATGTTATCTCTACTTGGAAGAGGACTCGAAACCACGACATCGCTTTTCTAAGGGAACACTCTTACCATCTCCACCACCGGACGTTTTGCTTACGGAGAGCTTCACATATGAGTCCATATTTAACTGGGATTTACCGCACCGTCTCGAACTCGCGTGTGGTCGATGATTAGCTGGGAGTTAGTTAATTGACTTTTTGGAAAATACTGTTACAACTTAGAGAGATAATTTAAACTTGAGGTAATATAGTTTTAAACTTAAGTCCACTATATCTTATCCGTCATTTAAGGAAGTCTCAAAAAATTATGGGTAGGTCTAATCAGCTTTGTTTAATATTTTATTATACCCTGTTCCCATTGAAAATGGGAAAAGGGGGATCATGAAGTTGTGCGAATGTATGTAACAGGGAGAAGGAAACATTTCCGACCCAATAAAGGATATATATTCTTGATCAGCGTAAACAGCCGAGTCGATATAGCCATGTCCGTCCGTCCGTCAGTCCGTCTGTCTGTCTGTATGAACGCGTCGATCTCAGAGACTATAAGAGATAGAGCCATGAAGGTAGACTTATGCTGTACGCAGATCAAGTTTGTTTCAGATTTGGAAAATTTCACCTACATTGGCTACAATTGGGATGATAATTTTGTTACATTCATCTTCAAAAATTCAAAAACAAATAAATGAAAACAAATGAACACGATATTTTGTGGTCGGGAAACTCGACTGCAGCGCCCTTACTTGTTTTATTGTGAGTTTGTCAATATTTTCATAGTTTTGCTTATTTTCTTGACATAAGAATGTTTGGTTTTTAAATATGTAAAATAGTTTGAGTCTAATTTTTTTGAGTTTTTGTGTACTCAAAAATATGTAGTTGAAGTGTGAGCCGTTAACTTCAAATGAGAAATCCGTTCAATCCCTGTTTTGGCAATGTTTGAACTCAAATGCTCGCGGTTTTCCCTAGGTGGTCAGACTTAAGACCGCGACCAAGTTCTTGCACAAGTCACTCTCATTCCCACCAAACAATAGAAATTTAATTTTATTTAATAATTAAATTCAATTTAATAGAAAACTTGAACAATGAATTGTGGGCAGATATTATCAATATTTCTGAAAACTGATAAAT
Organism: Lordiphosa andalusiaca; assembly: GCA_035044965.1. Taxonomy (NCBI): domain Eukaryota; kingdom Metazoa; phylum Arthropoda; class Insecta; order Diptera; family Drosophilidae; genus Lordiphosa; species Lordiphosa andalusiaca. The sequence goes on from JAWNNM010002684.1 coordinate 55,464, forward strand.
GGAGATTCTACGGTTAGTTCCATCAGTTGTTCGCCTGCACCAGACTATTCCAAGTTTAAAATAAAGATTTAAAAACTCCAAAGTAGGGTAAAAATATAGCAATAGTATCGGTATTTTCACAAATAGCAATTACTTTGAATTTAATGAATCATTAAGAAACCTACGATGTCATAAGATAACTACTTTCTGAGTTTAAAAAAACTTGGGATCAAAGCTCCAAGCCACTACACAATATCAAGGTTGTATTGCTCTGAAATTCTGGTAAAGGTTCGGTCCGGGGGTTTCAACCCTTTGTGCTTTGTTCACGGAATCTTACATCGTGAAGAAATTTTTTGGTAAAAATTTAGATAGTCGCTAAAGAAGCTAAATAAAACCTGAACCCACTCTACCTAACCTTAAATATGTAAATTGATTATGCCACAACTTGACTTATGCTTTTTATACCCTTGCAGAGGGTATATTGAAATTGTCCAGATGTTTGTAACGCATAGAAGGAATCATTTCCGATCACATTAAGTATATATATTCTTGATCAGCATGTCGAGCTGAGTTGATATAGCCATGACCGTCTGTCCGTCCGTCTGTTTCTATGCTATCTCCTCCGTCAGTTTTAAAGCTATCGCGACCAAACTTTGCACGAAGTCTTCTGGTACAAATATGCTGCACATTTGTCGGAACTGGCCGGATCGGATAACAATAACATATAGCTAAAATGGGAACGACCGGTTGAAAAACTAGTTCTAGTGAGAAAACCCGTATTTACTAGTTTTTAAAGCATCTCCATGATTTTGCCAAGTTTGGTCGAAAGCGGACATCTATATTATATAGCTGCCATAGAAAAGTAAGGTTAGACAAATTGTCTTAGTAAGAACAACTTTGTTTGTTTTCTATGCAAACCTCTTTAAAATCGGTATATATATATTTTATAAGCTTTCACACAACTCTTCAAAGTTTTGTTAAAATCGGATGACCATAGGTTATAGCTGCCATATGAATGATCGGTCGAGAAACTAAATTTAGTGAGAATTACTTTTTTGGTTTTCAAAGAAAACGCCTCCAAACTTTGTATTTCTTAGTTTGCTATGCTTTCCCATGATTCCACTATGTTTGGTCGAAATCGGACATCTATATAGTATAGCTGTCATAGGAAAATAGCCAGAAAAGTGTCTTATTGAGAAAGTATTGTTTGTTTTCAGTGAAAATGACCGTTAAAATAGTTAAAGCGTGCTGCAAGGATACACAAACTTCCTCTATTTTTATTTTAATACTTTAAAATGTCTTGCTTGGATATAGGGTTGAAAAATATTCGATGGCGTTAAATCGATTTTTAAGGCACAAGAATCGATTTTTCAATATTTCGATTTTATTTCCGGGATGCTGCTACTACAACGCCAATTTATAAACCAGAGAGCAGCGTGCTAGTAGAGTAGAACATGAGTTTTGTTGGGATTAGCATTGAATTGAAAAAAGGTTCCTGGTAACACTCATCATTTGATGAGATTTATTTGTTTCACTGCTTTTCTTTATCCTTTTCCACAAGATCTCTCGGTAATCTATGAAATGGAACCTTCTTCTCCGATCACAACGTAGAAAGTGGTGGTGTTATAGGGACTACATCCATTTAAACGTATCCTAGTTTTACTTTTACTTTTTAATTTGATATATTTTTCAAAGGCTCTGTACAGTTTGGTTTTAATATTTAAAATTTCTTTTATATTGATTCGCTTATTGTATAAACTTAATACATATCTTCACTGCGTAAAGTTCTCACTCCTTCCCTTGCACTTCATAAATTCATAACACGTTTGCAGGTTTACCTTATTTTCAATCGAATGTTCACTCTCATTTTATTCCTCTTGACTTGACTTTTATTTCATTTTGTTGTACACGTGTACGTGTGTGTGTGTGTGTGTGTGTGCTCGTGTAGTGTGTGTTTGTGGTGTGTTGTACGCTTTTTAAAGTGCTGCTCAAAAATGAAATGAAATTAATATGAAGGTTGACTTAACGCCTCATAAATCATTGTCCAATTTTCATGTCCTGCCCAGCGCATATACTTGCATACCTACATACCTCGCATCCTTGTGCTTCCGCCATCGCCGACCAAGCTGCTGACGCTGTAACACAAACACACTTAAAATGATTGAAATATATGTAAAAGGCAGATACGATATGCGTAGCCTGGCACGACATTGTAGCAGATAGCAGGACGAGGAGCAGTCTATTGGCCAGAAACATGAACATGGTAGAAGGAGACCAAGACGGAAGACTTCCTCATTACACGCTTGTCACGTGCACATTTAACGTTTCGGTGCACACACACACACACACACACAGAGAGAGAGACATAATTACACTTACATAGACGCCAACACACCAACACCAGGGCATGGCAGTCATTCATATTAATATAGTCGGTCAAAAAAATAACAGAGAAAACCACCTCTTAGGGCACACCAGAAAGTCAGACTTGCATACCAAATTCCACACTGTTTAGTGGCAAAAAATTTCATATTCTTACTCGAATAGAAAATTTAAAATTTTGAGGATTAATGAAATTTCTGTCAACTCCAAGGTTTTCAATATATATTCAAATGTTCAATTCAATGTCAATCCCCCTTGCTTCCTTACAGCATTACCTAGTCAAATTTCCTGCCTTACCAACAGCTGCATTTATGCAAATTGCAGACTCCAAAAACAACAGCAGTTTAACTTTGGCTCGGGTGTTTTTCACTTTGTTTTTCATGGTAGACAATGAAGTGAAAATAAGTGAGAGAAAGTGAATTTGAAAGTTTGCTTTATTTTCCTTGATTAAAACTTTAAATTAAGTAATAAATTATTTTAGGATTCTTAATTTTCAAACAGTTTTTCTCATATTTTTCCACCAGCACACACACGAAAACAAGTTGGTTTAATATTTAAATACAGGTGCCATTTTTATTTCACACTTAATAACGCTGCTGGTGGAGGGCAGGATAATTCAACACTGTGTGCTGAGAATAGCCTGACATGGATGTGTGAAAGATACTTAAGTCTCTCGATCAAAGCGGAAATGGAGGTAGCGTAAGTAGATCGAGTCCAAAACCAGCTACTATCTAAGCTTTGATGGAAAGAAGGCCTTGGAACCAAAAATGAGAAAGGACAGTTGAATGGAATATATACCCCTCGGTCGGCAGCAATGTTTATTTCTTTTTACAGTGGTCTACCGAAAATACTGTCAACATTTCTGAACATCGGCACAAGCCAGTTTTTCGGAAGATGGCAGGGCCTGTCCAACGAGCATGCCATAGCTGTGGATTTGTTTGAGCCAAGCACGAGGGATCTACCAGCAAATCAATTGCTCAGATTTGAGAATATATCAAATTCAGGCCAACCAAAGCTCTTCGAAATCAAAGTCATCTTTATAGCCCAAACGCTGCTAACTACTTCTATGATGAACTAAAAATCTGGCGAACATCGCTAAAATGCAAAAAACGCACAGAAATGTTGTCTCTAAGCGATATGCTATACCAAACAATCAGCCAATGTGACCTGATGGAGAGATTTGTTTTTATATATTATAAATTCTTCTTATTTTTGGCAGCATTTTAAAATTAACAAACCGAATTTTTACAAAAATTTCTTATTATACCAATTTTAAAAAATTATAAACATCTCCTCCCATTTACTGATTATGATTTATGTGTAAAAATAGTATTATAAAAGATTGGTTAGGTAGATTTTGAGTTATCAGACAAAAAATCAACTTAATGAAATTTTGCTCATTAGAGTGGAAATCATGTATTTTAACCAGGGCTGCAAACCTCGAAAAAATCAGGAGGGGTTTACTCCGGGGTTCGAACCCTCGAACAATTTTGGGTTCGGGTTCACGGAGCGGGTTCGGAAGGTTGCTGAACCCAGGTTCAGGTTCGAACCGTGGTTCAGACATTTCAGACATTATTTTTGCTGTTTTTGTTCTAAGTTCAACAATTTTTGGTTTCTTGGATCCAGAAAAGCAGGTGTTATAATTGGGACCGAACTTGAAATGTGGTAAAGTTGGACAGTATTATGCAGAAGACTTCAGTGTGTTACAAGTGTACCAAGTTGAGTAAAAATCGCTCTGGGAAGAATGTGAAAGAAACATACTTTTGAACCGAACCCTTTTTAAATTTGGTTTGCTCCGGCTCAAGCTTGGGTTCGGCAGGGAAAAATTGTGTTCCTCCGGTTCGGGTTCGGTTCAGACTTGCCAAAAAACACGGAGTCTCCAACTCCGGAGCGGTTCAACTCCGAACCGGTTTGCAGCCCTGATTTTAACCCTTTAAGCCCCAAGTTGAAATGGGTGGACCTAAAAAATAATTCACTTCATATTTTTAGTGGTACGGCCACAAAGGTTAACTGATATGAATTTCAAAGATCCACGAATCCTAGATCGTCCTTACGAAAACGATTCCTAAAAACCTTTCTATAATTCCAGAAATTCAGCTAATCAATTTTCTCTCGTACAGTAGCTTTTTATATATTTTTTTAACTATTCTGAACTAGCACAATTTTGTTTTTTTGCAAATCAAACCAATGGATTTCATAGAAATGATTAAAATGTAGATTAAAGAGAAACTGCGCAACCAATTGAGTTTACCACATTCACAAAATTGGCGGGAAAAGTGATCAGCTGTTGAGTTATCGACATAATTTAGGGTTACTAACACTTTTAATATAAAAAAGGAATGTTGCTGAACAGCATCAAATTCAAGTTTGACAATTTTATAATCCACACTGCATGATGCAGATCTGCATCACCACCATGTTAAATTTTGTAGTTCATGGTCGCACACCCATATCTGATAATTTTTGGTGCACAATAATCGTAAAAAAAGTACGGCTGCAATAATGAAATAAGGCCCCAAAAGATAAAATGAAATAACGCCCCAAATTTCGAGAGTTATTCCATTTGAAATAATACCCCAATTTGAAATATAAAATAAGGCCCCACTGAGATGAAATAAGGCGCTTATTTCCTATGAAATAATACCCCAATTTCAAAAATGAATTAACACCCCAATTTTTCAGTTCTATTTTTTTGTTCATTTTATTGTTTTTTTTCAAATATCTTTTCTATAAGATCACCTAAAATAAAATTTGTAAATATTTTAAAATTGGATTTTTAGTAAAATAAACTTTCTAATAACATTAAGAAATAATGAAAAAAATTTACAAAAACACCGCGCGATTTTATTGTAACAAATTGTCGCTTGTGGCTCGAATATTCTAATTATTTTGGAAACTACAAAATAAAAATATGGTAATTGCCTCATTAAAATATGGAATATAGATGATTTTGGGGTCATGTTTCCTAATAAAAATGAAATAAAGCCCCAAAAATGAGTTTGGGGTCTTATTTCATTTCTTCTTTTGGGGCCCTATTTCATTTTCAAATTTTATTTAGGAAATAATGCCGCAAAAAATGGAAACAACACCCGAAATCTTTTCTATATAAATCTTTGGGACCTTATTGAATTTTTTTGGTTTTGGGGCCTTATTTCGCAGAGCCAAAAGTACGACTTAAGTGGCTCATGGAGGATCTAAGTTTTTAAAATCACTCATACGCACTGATGCATATTTTCATACATTTATTTCATAACTATTTGAAATTGAAAACTAATCAGAGAAATCTATATTTTGCATGTTTCTTTTTTAAAATCAACTTAGACAACTCTTTTTACACACTTGCAGATGGTAGATTTAAATTTTCCAATTATGCCAAAACGTCATATCTCCCACAGTTTTAAAGATAGATGGTTCGTTCCTTTTAGTCATATTTAGTAATCAGGATAACATATCGATCGTATTTAAGAAATTTGGAAGATCGGATGAGCGGGTGTCGAGTTATGATCAAAAGACTGTACAGAGAATGTTATAGTCCGGCTTGACCGGCTTTCTTTCTTGTTTAGGAAACGAAACATGCAAAAGATCGATTTAAGTAAACAATATGTTGATAGCTCGACTTTTAATTTGAAAATCTCGAAATAAGTTATGAATTAATGTAAGATTGGCTTGTTCTAGTTCAATTTAATTGTTTTCCCATGGAAATATGATTAAAAAATATTATTTTTAGGTACTTTCAATATTATGGTATCGGTCGACTGTCAGCACCTCATTTTACGTTTATGTGGGTTCATATTTTCCCACTTGCTGTCCAGGCTTCGTAGAGATATCGATAGGAGACTACGTGTAGCCATTCACCTGCTATTGCAGGGCTTTTTTAACAATTCTTCAAGCCATCGGAACAATCATTCTGAAGCAGAGATTTAAGTCGATTTGACTTTCAGTATCGTTCAGGGAGTCTATCTCAGCTGCTGGTCATTCCGGTTCAGGTTCCGGTTAGTTTATAGAACACGGTTGTAAGTGCCTTGGCTTCAGCCCAAATTCGTTTAATTGCTCTTCTGAACTACTTTGTAGGTTGCCATCTATGCTAGTACATACAAAACCTAATTAAGAGAGCCTCGTAAAGTAATATTTTGTGTAAGGGACTATTTTCAATTTAATTATTTGTATTTCACATAAAGTTTTACCCAATTGCATTTTCCATTCTCAACTTAAAGACTTCCCCCAAAAACTGAATTGCTCAGCTCGCCTGAAAACCATAGCCAGACACATTCCAGACACACTCTACTCCATCCATTCACTCATTCTATTACCCCATGCCAAACAACTTTTAATTTCATTTTAATTTAACAATTTCGCCAGCTTCTTCTTCTCCCATTCTCCCCAGTTCATATGCAATTTTATGTGCAACTCTAAATAGAACAAAAACATGCACATGTATATGGCAAACAAAAAATCCTTAACCCAGAGACTGGGTCATTAAGCCAGAACTTGGCTGGCAACAACATACACTGACCACATATGGACCGCACCGCAGGCACCACATGATGCCACACCCACATCCTCATGCCCATCCACATCTCCATCTCGACATAATTAAACATGCTGCGCACGTGCAGCGGCTGCTTTCAACATTTTATGCTCAAGCAAAAACGAATAAAATGCATTGGAGGTTAGGGGTGTGGGGGTGTTTGGGCGGTAACACACACAAGTACAACTATAACAACAACTTTACGACTAGGAGCCAACTGCTGGCTATTTTTATATATATTAATTAAAAGGAATTTTACGCGCTAATGAAATGAAATGTGTGTGTGGGTGTGGGTGTGTGAGTGTGTGGAAATGTGGGGAAATGTGTGAAAATAAGTTATACGTGATTTGAGGTCCAATCAAATTATTTCTGCTGACAAAAACAAAACTATGCACGTTCGAATAAAGAATATTATTATGAGCAAAAACCAAGCGCGATTATTTGCTGGTGCCAGCAGTTCACACAGCAGTTGCCGAGGAACTGAAGCTGGCCGAAATGTTGCATGAAGTGCCAGCAAGTTGCTCATACGCCGTGTTGCAAGCAACCTGATGTTAGCCGTTAACAGAGCCAACCTGTTGGATGTGGCTGGCTGCAGCAGTGGCTGTTGTTGGAAATTGTAAATTGTTAATGCTGGTAAAATGAGTAAAGCATACTTTTTGGGGTTCTATATGAAACATCTATTTTGAAAAAAAGATGAAAAAAAATTAACTTCAAATAAATAATTGAAATATAAAATAAATAAACTGATTATGATTGTGTTACAAGTTATAACTTACAACACATGAGCTTCAACTTTTTAATTTTATCCTCAAGCAGATTAGTTCGTAATCTACAAAAAATACAAATGATGTGCGAAACATCATACTATTAAATGCACTTAAATTCATCAACGATGCACAGTGGAGCAGAATGGGTAACTTACCGACAGAAACTCGCGTAATCGAGGTGGCAATCCAGGTGCATTAATTGGCTCAAACAGTGGCCAATTAACCCCTGAGATCGAAAATGTACAGTTTTGAGTGGAGTTCTGCAGTTAGGGAACAAAAGGTCGAGCATTGCTTTGATACCCGGACGAAGGCTAATTGTTGACCCTTTTTTTACAGATGCTTGCTATCATAGCACTGCTATGTGATGGTTATATTTCTGGCTTCTGTTAACTCATTATATAATATTAATTCTAAATATTTTGAGGTACCAAATTTTATATAAGGTTTAATGAAATTATATAAGATTCCAAGTAAAACTAAAAAAAGACGTACTAAAAAGCAACACATTTCATATTTTAGGATTCAAGTTAAAGATTGACATTTCTAATTTCTAATTTCCAATCATATTTGGTTGTTCCATTTTTTCCTCTGTGGAACAATTTATTTAATTTTTTTTTGTGTTCACCTTTAATTATAACTATTTACTTTTTATTGGAGCTAGACCAAAAAAATTGACCCATCTTAAATAAACTCAGCCAGAATGTTCACATAAGACTAGGGTATACCAAGAGCTGCCCAATTTCCTAATAGCTTGTGAAACTTTTTTATGAAGAATAGTACGAAAACCACGGCCCTTCCTTCCTTGGGTTGCTCATCGATCACCCGGTGGTGGATGGGTTGTGTGTGGGTGGGTGGTGAAACAGTGACAAATTGACAAAAACAGGGACCAAAACAGTGGCATTTATTTAAAAGCTGAGAAATAATTCGATATTATGAATTTATTGGTGTTCAAAATATCAATTTTAAATGCTCACAAAAAAATTGCTTAAATATCGACAAAATTGGAATTTTAACAACATTGTTTGAAATGGAAAATATCCAAAAAAAAAATATATATGCTATTAAAGTTAACTATAATCGATTTTCAAAATTATCGATGAAGCACACTATCGATTTTTTGCAGCACTACTGCGTGTGTGTTGGTGGCTGAATAAAATTATGATTCTCTCTTATGCTCTTGTTCTAACAATATGGGAAAAAAAATAATGAAAAATATTAAAAAAAAAAAAATATTAGTATTTTTAATATCATCCAGATTTAACAGTACAAAAAAAACTTCTTTAAATTCTTTTGCAAGAGCTGTAATTTTCAATGAGATTATCAATCGTAAAGAGCGTTGCAGGTTTCGGGGCGTTCTCCCTTCTTCAAGAAGTTCTTGCGAAATGTTTTAAGTCCACTTAAACTGTTTTGGAGAAAGCTTACGCTACGAAATTCCTAGCTTTTAAATGGACACGACAGAGACTACACAGAAAAAAAAGATCACGATATTTAGTAACAATCGGGTATTTTTCAGTATTGAATCGGCCTTCATCTGAAGAATACCCGGTTGATATGATCGAAAATATCACTCGTACATTTCGAACATATCAATGTGAAATGTTTCAGATCAACAATCTGATATTTGTTAATATCTCTGATCAATTTTTATAATATCAATATTTTTATAATATCAAAGGGGTATTATTGTATAATGTATTATTATGTATCAAAGCTATATTTGTATAGTACCCATTGGACATGGTTCAAATGTCAAAGATATATTAGAATGAAAATTAGTGACTTTAGCTGGCTCGAGGTCCCGAAACGTTGTGTTTGTTCACAACTGGAAACAACTTATTCATTTATATACACCAAAAAGAGCTGGTTGCCTTTATAGTACTGTTTCATGAATCTCCCGACACAACTTTCAGTAGGCATTTCGCTAATGGCTGTCGCTGTTTGAATGTCTCTTCATGCGCTCACCGCTTTAAGCAGTTGGGAATTGCATTCAACAATGAAAGCAAAAACAGACAAATCGGAAGAGTATTCGCTGTCTCGCGTGCTGCGGCAAAGCCATGTACATTGTTTTTGCCTTTTTCGAGTTGGACTATAGCTGTCGCTCTTTGTTTTAAGAAACTCTGTTTGTCTCTTTCTGCCCTCAGATTTTCGATGTCCACTTTGATCTAAAATCACGTCACTAGGGTATTTTTCATATCACTGTAAGAATTTCGCTTATTAATATTATATTTTTAGTATCAATGTAATACTACAGCATCATATTGATATTAAATAGTAACTCTTGGATCTTTAAAAATTAATATTTTTATATTTATATTTTATATTTTTATATTTTTTTATTATATTGGAAGATCAACTCGATATTTGATCTTATTTTTTTCTGTGTACGAACTCATAAAATTCAGCAATTAAGTGTGTTTGTTCAATTCAAGCTGCAAAATTTTTTAACTCTTCTATTTTTTTTATCAATTTCAGTAAGTGAACGGCGATATTTAACAAACAAATAAACTAAGAGAACGAATCTTAACATCGTTAGAGAAAGTTTTGCAGGAAAGGCAGCCTTATAGCGCTATATTTTCTATCTTCTATATGTTAATATTGGTATTAGAAGGAAGTAAGTCTATTTAAAATGTGTGGTTTGTCGTCCGGTAGAAAAAAAAAACGTCATACAACTAAGCCGAATCTGTTAGACTGGTTTCACATTCTTAACATTGAGTATAATTGTTTATTTCTAGAGCCATTTCGGTTATTTATATGTGAGCTGTATGTCGTTTGTTTTACCAAATTAAAAAAAGGGCTATATCAAATCTTCAATCCGTCATTTGAAACTTTCTTCCTGTTGGATTTATTTGTAATTGTTGCATTTGCCTTCATTGGAATTAAACATTTTCTGACACAAAATCTACAACCCCAAACTCAACAACAATTGAGCGTCGTCTAGTCAGGTAAATATTTGGCCAACTCATAAATCTATAAAATTTAATTTTAAACAAATAAATCACAGCCCAGAATGCACATTCACTTTTCTGCATAAATGCTTACAAAAGTATTTTTCCATAATTTACGACACCCGAAAAGTGTACATTTTCAAATGAAAAGTGAAAACACACAAGAAAGCCTCACAAAAACACGCACAGACACACAGACACACAGACACAGACTAGTCATAAGTAAGTTTCGTAGCCAAATTCTTGTAAATTATTATTGTAATATTTGCCTAAAACGTTTATCATATTGTCACACAGAATTTCAGGGAGACACAGAGAGATGGAGAGGGATTAGCAAAATGCTTAGACAGCTTTAAGTTTTCATTCCGACAAAGTGATTTCCGTATTTTGTTTTTGTTGTTTGCGGTTGCTATTAGAAGTTTGTTGTTGAGTTTTCCGGGGTTTGTTTGCAAGTCATTAGAGAAAATAGTTGAGTTGACTTGGCTGGGGATAAGGCAACTTCATTAGGTTGGGTTAATGATTTCTGAATTTGGTTGATGGCAAAATGAAAGAGATTGAATGTACATGCCATAAATTGTTAATAAGTTGCATTTAGAAGCCCATCAGTGTATACTTTCTTCACCCCCCGCCGAGCACACAACTTGCACAATTTATGCATGACAGCAGCGACTTAATCCTACAAGGCGCCAACGTGAGCTGTCAGACACTCAACACTCACAAGCTGCACGCATAGAAGTAGTTAGTTGCTTATAATAAGACCCACTGTGTTTTCATATTAGGAAACAACAACGAAAGTCGCTCAAACTCCCTCCATCCTCTTTAATTGTAAGCGAAAATTATTTAAATCAATGACAGATTCTTCGTCTTCCCTCATTTTGGCATTTTCGTAAAGCGCGAAAATCTGCTTGAGGTCTCACAGCTGCTCTTAAGAAAATGAATCTGAATTTTAACCATAAATGACATTTCATTTTGTTGCCTCAAGCATATTAAAAAGTGAAATGCACAAAAAAAAAGAGAGAGAACGTGGAAGAACGAGAATAAGAAACATTTTAATGGAGGCGACAATGAAAAATCACTGCCGCATATGTTGGACAATAACCTGACATTATTGACTGTTTGAATCCTGTAAAAATCGAACAAATTGGGGGGAGGATGACGACGACTGAGAAATACTCTTTCTTTTAGACGCTGCAAAGATACGGGAATTTTAAATTTTAATATCGAGAAAATATGTCGAAGGAAGTGGAAATGATGTACTGTAAAAACGAGGGATGGCTGTTAAGTAAAAGCTAATTGCTGGCCACTATTGAGTTGATTAATTTTTGAATTGTTAACACTGCACAAGGCACAAAGCCTGAACATACTTAATATTTTTTAAAGTGCGTTGGACAAAATGAATAAAATTTTAAATTCGAAATGAATATTTCACGGATTTTGATCAGCTTTAAGACATAGTAAAGAACTATTTGTTTCGCTGGCTGCAAAATATTTCGTTATTCATCATATAGAAAAAATTATGGCCGTTCCACTTGATTTTTCGTGTGCTTAATACCAATCTATCTTCTGGAAATGGAAAAGTGCTCACCCGTTTTTGAATTTTGTATCATTTTGCGTCACTTACGAATCATGCATGATCCATAAAATTAAGTTTAAAAAACACAACTCATCCTTTTTATTGTGAACTTTTTAAGTATGCTTGTGTAAGTTCGATTTCTTTTGGTGCTTGTTGAATGCACCAGAGTCACAATGACCTTTGACACGCTGAGAATTGCATGGGCCTTTTCATCAATATCTGAACTGATAGTTTATACCATAAAGTTGCAGCACGTTTTTTTACCTAGGACTACTCATCGGACCTTACTTTTCTATAGAAGCTAGTATAGTATACATAGACTTCCTTTTTTGACCAAATATTTTGGAGTTGGCTCCAAACCAAAAAGTTTTTCTCAATAGAACTTCTTTTTGATTGATCATTCGTACTAAAGCTATTTGCTATAGTAATCTGATTTTCAGAAAACTCTTTAGAATTGTTACATTTTAAGGACATTTCCAATGGAAACAATAAAGTTTTTCTCACTAAGACTACATTTCAGGCTATACTTTTCTATGACAGCTATACTATATAGATGTCCGATTTCGAAAAAACTTAGTGGAATCGTGGGAATGAATAGCAAACTAAGAAATCCAAAGTTTGAAGGCGTTTTCGAAGGAAACAAAAATTATTTTTTCACTTAAAAAAGTTTTTCCACCGATTGTTACTATGACAGCTATATGCTATAGTCATCGCAGAGTATTTGTACTAAAAGACTTTGTGCAAACTTTGGAGAAGATAGCTTTCAAATTGACGGAGGCTACATCAACTCAGCTCGTTGTGCTGTTCAAATATAAGTATATAAACAGTATGTGGTCGGAGATGATTCTTTCTATGTGTTACAATCATCCGGACAGATTTATAATACAAATTTCATGTATAAATATATTGACTATGTTTATTCACAAAACTGTGCTTACGTTCATATCGTGACACACGGTGACACGCATAACATGTTCACGACAAGGGTAAACTTTAAGATAAACTCTTCCAATCAACTTTGCAATTTTGAAATGCAAAATCACTATAGATAGCCGACTAGTTGAATTTCTATGAAACTTACCCACAACATCCATTGCATATCTGGGGGCGGTCACTTTAAGCACATGTTTTAAAAATCATCATCAAAATATATGGGTAAGTATATTTTCAACCTAAGCGAGAGCGTAAGTTAAAGTCGGTCCTCACCGACTTCGAAATATCCGTTACTCAGGGCAATTTGTGATTAATAACCTGATGCGGCTCAGATAAGTATGCAACATTTTTTTAGCTCTATCATTTATTATCCTATCTTTATAAAAATATGTGAGATTGTAGATGTTGGCCACACACAATACACTCCTTAATCTGAGCTCGATAACTTACAAAATGTAGGAGATATTCCAGATAGGGAGGGGGCGTGGCCAAAATATGAAAAAAACTTGATCTGCGTGCAGACAATTCTAGTCTTCATTCAAAATTTGTTGGCTCTAGGTCTTCTAGTCTCTGAGATCTAGGTGTTCATACAGACAGACGGACAGACGGACATGGACATATCGACTCGACTATTGGTGCTGATCAAGAATATATATTCTTTATGGGGTCGGAGATGCTTCCTTCTGTCTGTCACATACATTCGCACGACTTTAGTATACCCGTTTTACTTTTCGAGTACCGGGTATAAAAAGAACATTTCGATAATATCAAGGTGACCAAAACCAAACGAAAATGTTTCCTACAACACGAGCATTAAATGGGTAAAAATCACATTTTGTGCATGTCATCCGCAAACGTTTTCTTTAATGTTAAGGTCGGGAGATGGGGCACTTTTAATCAAGAACTTTCAATCCAAGGATTCATAACTCTCCTAGATTGCAAGGGATGCCGTTTGAATCACACCTTTGTGTGCAGTGGCACTTATACTTTGTTGCTTTGTATGTTGGATGTACAGAGTAGTTATCGATTTACAGGCTGTGGCTCACCAGCCGAGATCAGCTGGAAAGCCGGTTGATGGCTCACCAAGCTCGACCTAAGGCTCTCAAAACAGCGTGCAAAGAGCTGAGAGCAAGAGCTGGCTCTCGAGAGCGGCGACCAAATAGCATTTCGGAACCCTGATATTTGAATTTGATTGTTTACTTCCTCCAGCTTGATTTTAATTGTTGTGGTTCTTTCAAAACTGCTTTACATCTAACTTTATCTAAAATTGCATCTCCATGCCCTCAAATTTAACTTCATAGTTCAAAAGGTACTCTTGAAATTCGAATGCAAGCTGTTTTCAAACCCATTTTTTGAATCATTCAGATATTCGAAATAATCGTTAGAAATCTTTAGAAATCCTATAAGAAAATCTACTTATGCTTATTGGAATCTTTTCTTAATATCCAAGACTATTTATGCTTGATTTTAAGCAGACTTAATCAGGAAATTGATATACCTTTCACAAAGAGTGTCCAAAAAAAAAGTCAATCTTTCACTGACGCCCTTACGCTTTAGAATCTCTTGCCTTAAAGACTTTGCCAGCTTAATACTCTGCCAATTCAAACAATACTACCAATAATAGGGTATACAAACCGAAGCGAGTCGAACATTTCAATAACTGAAACGCCAATTAAAACTGTACAATGGGTTTGCCCGGTCAGGGCATTCAGAGCGGGTGGATGGCCTCCGCCCAAAAAAAGAAGCGACCGAATGTCAGTTAAACGAACAAACAGCCAAAACAAACACAACCAGACATCTGCATTGGAGGCAACACGACGTTGACATACCTACATATGCACATGTATGTATGTATGTATGTATGCTCTTACATGTATATGCACATGCAAGGGCAGCCAGGAAGCACACATATTCTCATAACGTCATCCTGGACTGCCCGCTGCTGGCTGATACACGCCTGGTAATTGGTATTGTTTGCCTGAACGCGTGTCCACTCTACCCGGACACACACACACACACACACATTTTCACCTTGACGCCGCCAAAAAAACACACACACACACACACACAGGGAACAACAGGGATATGCATAAACAAGCAACTAGCGACTATTAATTTTCCATTATAAAAAATCAGTCAGAGCAGGTGGGCAGGGAGGGGGGACTGCTTGCCGAAAATGAGCTGTGTTTTCCAATGGGGCTGCAAGTGTTGCAAACTCCGCAGTTCGGGTCAGTTGAGTGCACTTTCACTTTGCGACAGCTGTCAAAATATTTGTCACAATTGTTGACAGAAGTGTCACTGATATGGACCATCAAAATGGGCGGAAGAAATTAATGGATTTACATTGGATACGAAATGGTTATCTGCCACAAGGTGAATGATTTTAATTGAAAGGCTTAAAATGTGATACCTTAAAACAGGAGTGCCAAAACGATCAAGGTGACAGCGACAGCAGCATTTCATATTAAGAAATCATTTATTTGAATCATCTGGGAACTTCTTCGAAACTAAATCGCTAGTCAGTCAACAACAAAATCTACGGATTTACGTCATGATTGGAAAAGTCGATTGGCAAGTGCAATTTTCACTATAATTATAGTATAGAACTCTACATTTTCTCACACTTACTTATTCAAAACTAACAAAAATCTCAAGCTATGGCACAAAAGCCACTTCTTGTGATTATCCCCAATTATTTGGAAATAAACTTACATACACAGAGAAAAATATGACGTTCAAAAATCGTTACCAAATGGTTATGATCCCGGTCTGCTATTTCCGTTCACAAAAAACTAACAGTGGCCATGAAAACAGAAAATGTGTCCATGAAAATATTCCAATTTTAATATTTTATTATTTTCAATGCATTTATTTATTTAAGTGATTACTAAAATTTTGGGAAACTGGTTTTTATGACCAATAATGGTCTTAAAACTGGTACATATAGCCTAGAACTGTCCATGTTATGTAAAACAGTATAATGAATTTGTGTGCTTAGAAATAGTCCAATGGACTAAAAGTTTTTGTATGACGAAACGGATCCAACTGGACAAAGATCATTGTGAACAATATAGACAATCTTAAAAAAATTTAAAAAATATATACAACGTTGCCTCCTCTACGGGGGACTCGAACCTTCGACCTCGACGTTTTAGAGTAATTGGAGACATCCACTTGGCTATTGGCGATCTGTCTCGTTTCATGCTTAATTGCCAATGGCTTTCGGCACAATTTAAATTGCGAATTCATCAATGCCTTGGCTAGAAACGCTGTGGCCGTATCGGCTGAGATGTCGGTGTCAGTGAGTCTTCCGTCCCAGTTGAGGTGAGTAAAAATAATAAAATCGTTAATTGTTATTTCAAAATTAATCCCATATACACCACTACCAGTTCATTACTGGTAGTGTGGGGTTGGTTTGGTTGTGGGGTGTTGTGTTGTGTGGGGTGGTGTGTGTGTGTTTAGGCAAGCCCGAACGGTTCATGAAGCGAAAAGAAAATGTTCTTGAAAACAATCCTAAATCGATCATGAGTGAAAACAAAATGTGCATGGCATATCATGAAGAAATCTTCATGATTTTCGAAAAAGTGCGCTTAGCTGACTATCATGACCAAAATGTCATGATTTTGGTACATTTAGAACGGATTTTTTTCTCTGTGTACATATTAGACCATGGCATTTCCGATTGCTTCTGGAAGTTAAACATTTTTTTTATATTATATTTTTCTACCATCCACACATTCATTAAAATTTCCAAACGTCGATTCGATTCTTAGTTGAACTTATTTGGACCACATGAAACTGTTTCCCATTTTACAAAGTTATTTTTTTGAAATCGTAGTAAAGATTTTTTAACATTTGAAATATGTTGAATAGCTCCAACAATTTTGAAGATATTAAGCTCATATTTTACAGTGTGGTGAATGTGCACATTACCTACGAGAATGTAGGAATCAAAAAGATGGGATAATATATGGTAGAGCTATAAAGGTTATAAAAAACGTTGCATACTTATTTGAGCCGCATGCGCTGTTTGCATACATAATGTTGAAATATTCAAATTAATGTTACCGATCTGTTAATTAACATATGCAGAGGTTATTCAACTCTAATTCCCCTAAGAAACGAGAATATCGAAGTCGGGCAGGGCCGACTTTAACTTAAGCTCTCGTTTAAAACAACTATCTTCTATGTCTAACAACTACTAGGAACGCTTCATGAATCCGCTTATTCATGTAAGATCCACTGCGTGCCAAGCTGAAACGTATGCAACGTATTTATAGGTTATGCAATATAACTAAATCTTGGTTGATACCCAGCAAACACTTTTTATCGCGGAAGATAGGAATGCGCTTGGCCAGTTGATATCGCTTTACTTACCAGCGATATCGCATTCTCATCTCCCAACGGGAAGAAATGTGACACTATGCGATAACTTCCGTGCGATAAGAAAGCGACACTACTGAGAGAAAAGAAAGCGATACTTTTGGGAGATAGGAAATAGTCTCATCTGAGCAATGGGAAAGCGATTCATTCTGGAGATAAGTATGTGATTCTTCCTAGAGGCAGGAATGCGGTTCTTCTCCCGAAGATAGGCCATGCCAATAGAAAGGTGTTTCGAACTCTGTTATTCAACACTACGATTTCGGACCTAAGGTAAATAAGCGTTGCTCAAGTATTTTCTTTGGTTATATTGTAAAATGTCGTTCAACTCACTTCAAGAAGAATCGCATTCGGGTCTTCTTAGGGAGTGTTAAGCGATGTATCGCCAATTCTCAGATGGGATAATGAAAAAGCGAGATCAATAATAAATATCGCCAATTTACAAAAAAATTAGAAAACACATATCACTAATTTAAAATTCAATACTTATTATATTTTCTTTGTGTAAGTCGCCAAACTATCTCCAAACTCTTCCTTCAAGCCAAACTCTCGCATTGACGAGGGAGATTACAAAATGCTAATGTTTGCAAAGTGCTTAGTTGACTGTTAATTACATCGTCACAAAATTTTGTCGAGTTAATTTTATTCGCTTTTTTATTTTCTGATCATTTTCAAACATGTTCCCCTTATGAGAGTTGCTTGTGACCCTATGGGATATACTCGCAACGCTTGTGAAATGCTTTCAGTCTCTTTTCTTTCTGTCATTTAACTGGGAAAACTCAAATTTCCAGCATAGATAAATCTTTAATATGTACCAAAGCCTAAAAGGCTGCAACATTTTCGGCATGGACGACTATTATGGGGTCCGGGTCGGGTTGTACGTGTTGTTGGAGCTGCAGTCAGGCATTTAATTGATTGATTGTTGCTCGTCTATGTCTGCATCGATTTGCCACCCGTTCGGCCACCCCCTTTTTGTTTCATAACCCCAATCTCCTCGCACCTTTCACTGTTATCAAATCGACTTCGTGGCTGCCATAACTCGTTGGGTTTGTTGTTGCTGCCAATTAGTGTTGGTGCGTCATCTGTGTGTGTGTGTGTGTGTGTGTGTGTGGGTGAGCGTCATCAATTAATTTTTGTATTGTTGTTCCTTTTTCGGGCACAAAATGTTGCATTCCAGGCAGAGGTTATGCATGTAAGTATGCGTGTGTGAGTTTCAAGGGGAAATCCCCTTTGTTGACTGATTGCTTTTTTCGTTTCAATTGTTTCTGCTGCCAAAACCAACGATAGAGCTAGGACTGATCATTTCGTTGAAGTTTTAAATTTCCTGAAAACATGTTTTCCCTAGTTTTAATTTCTAAAACCACAATTTAAATCTGTTTGCCTTTGTGACAATTTAACAATTTAATACATTTTTAATTTGTGCTGAACCCTTCTCCCAGTGCCACAGAGCGTATGAATTCCAAACAACTGTCACGCTTTCAGTGTCAAATTACCTTAATAATAGCGTAGGAAAAAACTGAAAACTGACCACGAATTACAAATCAATTTAAATCCCTGAAACTTTTTTTTTTCCAAAACCAAACAATGGAAAATTGAAACGAGGCAAGAAACTGGTGTGGTCTTTTCCCCTCTCTCTCTCTCTCTCTCTCTCTCTCTCTCGATGCGAAAACTTTTAATTCAATTCTTGTCAGGCATGTCAATGAGTCTCGGCGTTTTCAGGAAGTTCTTGAATGCCACATTTGGGTTTGGCCTGCTTTGACAATCTTAATGGAAAATTTGTTTAGTAAATTAAAAGTACTTAAAGTGCAAGGCAAGATTTCAGATCCACAAGCTGACTTGTGTCTCCGGCAATTTTTTAAAAACATGCAGAATCACGTCTATGCATCTTAATAACTTTTCGTGCTTGTGCAAACAATGCGAACGTGAAAGTTGAATAGGTTTGTGCTTAGTTATCGCAGGGGGGGGGTCGAGGGTGGGTTGATATTAGCAGCAGCAGGGGTAGGGACTCTCGATGCATAAATCAAAGGTGGTATGTACATATTGTAGTTTCAGTTAAAGTTTATTTAGTCTAATGGAACTTTTAAGGCTACACGAACATTATTCAAATGTAATCTGCATCCTTTTTTTTCCCAAATGATAAACCCGTAAATCTAAAGTTTACTTTGCTTAGAAAGTTGGCGCCCAACGAGGGGCGAGTATAATAGATAGTAGAGTACTCAAGGCGCTTCCAGTTAAAGCAGTGCATTTGCTGATATTGGTTTGGAATGTTGCAAGTGCAAGGGAAAGAGGACAAGATCTGGTGCATGTAACCTACAACAATAAGTAGCACACTTCTGGCCCTAAACGAGCTGCTGTTAACAAAGCTTCCTTTCAGTCTGAATGGACAAGAGGTGGGGGTCTGTTCCTTTTAGGAACCGGACAGACGCTGTTGCAGATGCAATTATTCTTCATTTGTATTTCCAGACTGATATTGATTTCGGTTATCATTGCTCTTAGATGTTCGAATTTCTTAACCATAGTAAAGTTATACTCTCACATTGCGACAGATTGTCCTAGACGCGTAGACTCTCTGCGTGTGGATACCAGGTACTTTTCAATTTTGACCCCTTCTCAATCTTAAGTATCGGCAATTGCAAGTACACACAGGAAAAAACTGAGGACATTGGACTCCATATGAGCACAACCAATGTCAAAAACTGATCATCAATGGATTTCCTCACTTCAAGAATATTATGTTGAGAGCGCCAAATCTTGAAGTGAGTTTATATGTTAATATATAATATGAAAATGTTAATATAAAAATTTGTCGGACTTACTGGGAGCAGAGCCCAAGACCTATGAGTGACCATTTGAGAAGCTTTTGCGTTTTGAACCAAATCTACTGACCCCACAACAAACTACAGCGGATATTATTTCTGTGAGAACCTTTGTAACAGATGATTTGCTGAATGAATTGAATATGAATTCTACATAAATGCTCAGATGGCCTTCATAGACTCATTGGACACAGGAAGAATTGATGAAACTTGTGCATCCAGTGTCGTATTCCCAATTGTCAAAAAAGGTGACACAGTCCTGCCACAAAATTAGTGAGGGTTTCCCTTTTTACGGGCATCCTAAACAGTCGACTAACAAGCTGGGTTAAGTCTCATGACAAATGAAAAGAATATCAGGCCGGATTTCGATGTGGACAATATGTAAACTTAATAACCATAGTATATCTAAAACAAATGGAAAGGAAGAAAGTATACGCCTTCCTTGATAAAACTCCAAGGAAGTGTTTGATGTTTAAATTATATTATGCAATAACACATTATGCAAACACGAAAGTGGCAGAGCTATCTGAGAATTTCGAAACCAATATCGGAGTGAGGCAGGACTGTCTTCTGTCGCCCCTCTTCCTAGACGATCTCCATGATAGTATAGGTGGCGGGCTGGTAAACCTTTTATTATAAGCGGATGATGGCCATAATGGCTGACAAAAGTCATTGTACTGCAAGAAATTATCGATCGGCTGAAAATTTATAGTCAGACTTGGAATATAGAAGTGAATATGGCCAAATCGAAGAAAATGGCATTCAGAAGAGGAGGGCGCCTTGCACAGAATGAAAAGTGGACATTGCATAGCGAACCCATAAAGAATGTACAAATATCTAGGAGTTATGTTGAAGCCCAATTCAATTTTCAAAAAACATGTTAAAACTAGAACTGCGGCTGCAAAGCAAAGCATTAACAATACCCAAAAACAATGTATCCTCGGAAATGAAATGGAAAATCTATGAAGCCGTATGTGGGGCAATACAAGCCTACGGAGCGTAAGTTTTGGGCTATGGCCATGAAGTGAAAATGGAAACAGATTTATTACAGGTCCAACTTACAAATGCGAATTGTGCAACATCAATCATGTTAGGTTCTTCATAACACCACTGTTGGCCATCTTAATCGGTGACTATACTCATTAGAATCTTTATCAAGTCGAGTTGGGCGAACATATCTCGAAACTGACATATTAATAATACTAAGCCTCCTATGTTGCAGTTGCTGATTAATGGTGGCGAGCTGCACACTTTGAGGTGTTCCTTGATTCATATTATAATTCCGACGATGGGAAAAAATGTTCGAAATGATTCGAATGGAGTGAGTGGAATGTATGATTCTGGCAATTGCCTAGGCAGAGCTTTAGGTGAGCTTAGAATGACTTAGATGCTGTTGTGATTGAGTGGTTACTATCGGCCGCTGCGTCATGGATACTGGCTGCATCTGCTGCGATTGAGCGACCATTTGTTGGTTCTGCTGACTACTCACAAGGCATTGACGAACCGGACGCTGAATCAGTCAATGAATGCCGAATTGGTTGGTATTTTTGAGTTTGAAAAGCTTCTTGTAGCTGCATTTTAAGCATTTAAACATTTCTTATCTTGGAACACTCAGGGAAAAAGCGAATATTAAAACCCTAAACCATCTAATTTGTACTAAAATTTAAAAAAATATCACTTTGTATGTACTAAATACTTAGGCCTTTACACAGTTCGACACATGAGACATGTCGATAAAAAATGATAATTTTGAAATTGACAAATGAGATTCCATTTACCTAAAAGACATGTCATAACATGTTGTAAAATGTGTTCAAGTTCATGTTAAAGCACCAGATCAAACAGTTAAAATTGTGTTTTTATTTTTCATTATTTCGTAAAGATATAAAAATTAAGTCTGAAGTTCAGGGCCAGCTGGAAGCGGCAAATCTCAGCGTTGGTATTGGTTTTATTGCTGTTTACGACGACGTGAAGGAGCCCATAGCCAAGCGCTCTTGCTGGGTGGACAAGCTAAGCTTAACTAAATGTTGAGCTGACAAACATTCCAGCCAAACTTACATACTTTTGAGAATGAGCGCCAAAACATTTGACGTGCTAAAACCAATTGGTGAGTCCCAAAATCACCGGGTGATAGACTTGCGGTAGCGATAGGATACTTAGCTTCCGTTTCCAGAATGACGGAGTTGTCATTTAAAAATCAGTATGTCTGGAGCAAGCTAATCCTATATAATACCAGAAACATGCGATGCAATTTACAAAGTGCTAAAAGACGAATACCTGAAGCTAAGCGTTTGCAGGGGTCACATTGAATTCCTTTCGAGGCAGTTCCTGTGAACCAAAGGTTCTCGGACAATGGGGTTTTATTGCGCCCAAAGCCCTAAATCCATTGAAAATGGAAAAAGGGGGATCATGAAGTTGTGCGAATGTATGTAACAGGGAGAAGGAAACATTTCCCACCCCATAAAGTATATAATTTATATTATTGATCAGCGTGAACAGCCGAGTCGATATAGCCATGTCAGTCTGTCCGTCCCTCTGTCTGTCTGTATGAACGCGTCGATCTCAGAGACTATAAGGGATAGAGCCACACATTGTTGCATGAAGGTAGATTTATGCTTTACGCAGATCAAGTTTCTTTCAGATTTGGAAAATTCCACCCCGTCCCCCTTTTATCCCCAAAAAGCCAAGACCTCCTGTAGACATCCTAGACCTAAAAAGCCGTCAGATCCACAATTTTCAAGTTAGAGCCTCGTGGTTTAGTAATCATCAAGCTAGGCCCAATATCTATCTATTCTGAAAATTACAATCAGATCGTCAGAGTTATAAGCGAAACACTTGAGCTGATAAGAGCGGCTTGTCCCCACTATAGGGGTATTATAGACAAGAGTTAACTTTAGAAACTCTAGATCTGTGTATTCAGTGCTTGAGTTGCCCACCCTCTTCTCTTTTTGACCAGCCACATATATTTTCTGGAACTTTGAAACCAACTGGTAAAGTTTGGATCGAAATTCCCGGCAAGATCCGGATCGGATTCCTCCCTCTTTCTTTGTTTCTCAAAAAAATACGTGAGCTGAACTGACTCATAACATGCATCACATGCATCATGTGTATTTACACTAAAAGTATCATTCGACATTTTCTCATTATTCAATCATGACAATTGATAAGCTATTTACATTGAAAACATGACAACATGAAGGCCTACTAGATTGTCATGTCGTCATGTGTCGATTTGTGTAAAGGCAGCCATATTTACAATGATGGAATTTTAAAATGAGAATGACAAGAGGTTCCAATTTGCGAAATGAGCAGATATATTGATGAATACTTTTCACTTTTCTTGGGACAACTGGCTAAGAAGGCATTTCAATCGTGTTTAAGTCCCAATTTCGAGGTTCCCAGAGCAACTCCCACAAAAAAATTGAAAAGAAGAATTATTCGTTGTTGAATTTTCAAGAATTTCGCTCTTGAAATCGAGCTTAATTCGTTCTCAGTATAGTGTATTAGGCAATGGGACTGAGTTAAAAACACAGAGAGGAGAGCAAGTAGTTTTCTGTGCAATCGATTTATGCACTCATGTTGCCTTGGAATTCCCAACCAGTTATGGCATTGCTGTCATGGAGAGACGACTGTGCGACTGCCAGTTGACAGGCGAACACTGATGCTGCTTTGATGTGCTATGTATTATTTCTTAACAATTAATTTTCCATGAAATAAAGTACAATATGGAAAAAACATCTGATTTTAAATTGTTGTATGGTTGAAATCTGTAAAGCTCTTGATTCAAGAGTGCTACTCTTGAATCTGATGAGCTTTTGATAATAGGAAGAACATTCTCGGTTTTTGACAATGCTTGATTCCAGAACAAGCAATCTTGAATTCAAGATGTCAAGCACTTGATTCAAGAACTATTCTGCTTGATTGGAGAATAATTCGCACTTTGATCAAGAATTAAAGCTCTTAGAACAAGAAGAACGGGATCAAAAATTCATACCTGGATCAAGAATTTCGCTCTTGGGTACAGAATTTTGTCTCTTATCGAACTATTGATTTCGAAAAATCTTGATCCAAGTATGAAATTCTCTATTTTTTTTCTGAGTGAAGTTAAAATTTACACAAATGGTATATAATTGGTAGTTTTTAAGAACCAAACCTAAAACAAAAATAACAAATTTGTGTAGAATATCTTCAGCAGATAAATGTCATTGGACTGTAGGCACCTGCTTCATCTTTTCAAAAAAAAAGAGCAATATATGCCTTTTCTAAAAGACAGTAGTTGTAGCCCTACAAACCAGTAGAATAGAGTTGTAGAGCTGCCAAATGTAATCATTGAACACCGAATTCAATTTAATTTTCTCCCATCAAACAATGAAAGCTAATTTAAATGGGACTACTTCATTATCTTCATCATTATCAATACTGATAACTGGGCACACAATTCCTTTTTCTCTCAAACCAAAGATAAGTAAGTTTACCTAAAGAATACGTTTGGCATTGAAACAAGCAATTCCAAGCTGAGTAAACTGAGTTTCTCATGACTCATTTTTAGAAATTTTTGAATATGGCACACAGCTTTTTACGACTGCCCTCTAGCTACAAAACCATTATATGATATATGACCGGACCATTATATGATATAAGTTTGACTGTGCCTATGACCACTTTAAGTAAGGAAAACTTATTTGTTTCACGTTTGGGTGGGCTTTTTCCGGTTGCGTACATATGAACTTGCAAAGCCAGGAGCCCCCTGTACCATAAAATAAACATTCTTCTAATCTCAAAATGCCAATTGGTGGTCATAATTTGATAAGATTCTTAAGAACGAATTGTGAAATGAAAATACACAATTTACACCACAAAAAAGAAATCTTATCGGTATATTAAATAACTCTTTGAATGGAAACTTAGAAAACAAGTAGAAAAAATGTATTTTACTTTTCTAATCGATTAATTTAAGCATACATTTTGGCCAGCATTAGACCCAAGGCAGCGACCACAATGGTGTACACACTGCTGCTCATTTTTCCAGCAGGATTTTTGTTACATTTATTTCCAGAGCAGACTTTGCAATGCTCCTTTCTCCAACCGCTGTTGGCTGGCTTGAGGACTAATCCGCAGGCGTTTACATTGGGATGAATGCAACCATGCAGCTGATGGACTACGTCTTTGTCTAGATAACAGAAAGATTACACTATTTAGATGGAAACTTGTGACCTTTGCACATGCACTATGGACTCACTATAACTGTATTTCATAGACAGACAATCAAAGCGCGTGCTTCCAGTAATATTGGCCACACTTTGATGATGAACAGCCAAGTAATTACTTGTCGTATTAGCCGTCAGATTTGTGCAGGTCACCACGCTGGGCTTCTTGCAGTCTGCCGGTGTGGTGCAGGTATAACAGTCTAAGGAGGCAGCTGCATATATACATAGAGAACTCTTGAGATCTGTTGACAAAATGTGGTTTGCATCACATACCAAGCTGTACTCCCAGAAAGGCCACCAGCACAATTGCTACCAAAGCTTTCGTATACATTTTAAGTCGATTTTTTTTAAAGAACTACAGCACGTTCTCTCCGCTCGTCTATTGGAAATACACTAAGCAGTCAGCGGCACTTTTCAAATAATTTTATACCTGTGCAACAACTGTCGCGCCGTCTTTGTACTTCCCCCAGTCAGAACAAGAGATAAGTTTAGCTTATCGCTAAGCTAATCGCTGAGAGCATTCCTAAAGATAGGCAACCAGTCGAAGAAGAAGAGGAGGAAAAATATTATATTCATTGTCATATTCTGGTGTACTTTCATTAGCCTCGGTGGAGCCAAGTGAAGCATACCACTCTGATATTCCGCATTATATAATATCAAAGATTGATGACCTAATAATCTTAAGAGTTTTGCACAGCAAAAGAAAAGATTGAGTTTTGTGTTTTCATGAGAGCGGCTGATCTCTTTAAGGTCATGGTCTCACCCTACTATCAAATGCGCTTTGGTGTATAATAGACGTACAAAAAAAAAAAACAAAAATAGAACAAATTGCGTTTTAAGGAGGATCTATAGTTTTTTTTTGAATCACTCATACGCAGTGTTGACTATTTCCAAATATTTTTTTTTCATTTATAAGTAGTCGGCGTTGTTTTAATTTAAGTTCAATACTAATTTGAATAATTTGAAAAATAGTAAAAGAAAACTATGACTGCTTGGTTTTTTTTTTATTTGCAATATAAACTGAGCCAACAATTTTTTTAGGCAAATGGTTTATATGATTTCTGCACATTTGAACTCTTGTTTTATTATTTATAAAGGAATTGGTATCAAAGCCCAGCAGTTTTGCCATATCAGCTTTTTTCCCTTCATTTCAACATTTTTTAAAACCGTATTGTGAGAAAAATTATGAAACAGCGGGCAGCGCGAACTCTGGCTTTTTAAAAATGGTTTCGGCTTTTTATCAGCTTTATTTTATATTTGGAGTTAATTGCAAAACTTATAAAAAATATCGATAGTTTGTCTAGCGTTGTAGAAACTTTCATTTCTAAAAGCGTGCCCAGATTACAGATCGTTTGACAAAAATGCCAAAAGTTTTTAAGCAGAAATGTCGTGAAGTCTGGTTGCAGGATCCGGAGTTTTAAGGCTTGGCTTCGGAAGGATGAAGCAGTTACCACTCGAGTTTATTGCAGTTATTGCAAATGCACAATTACCGCAAAACTGAGTGACTTCCGAGCTCACTCAAATACACAGAAACACACCAAACAGCTGGGCTGTATTCAGCAGAAGAACAAATTAGATTTTGTTAAATTGTCAAAGAAAACAGTGGAAGAGGACGCTGCATTGTGCGTTTTTGTAGCTCAGCACACAGCTATTTCTCCAATAGATCACCTGAACAACTTGTGCACTGGATAATTTGACGACAGTGCAACTGCTATCTATATAAAGCTACGTAGAACCAAATCCACCTGCATTATAAAAAATGTTCTGGCGCCTCACTTTCAGGAAGACTTTCGTAACGATATTCGCAATTCAAAATGTAGTTTGCTATTGGATGAATTAACAGATATAAGCGTTTCTAAGCTTTTGGGTAAATGTGTTATTAATTGTAATTTATGTTGTATTATATTCTACAATGTTTATGTACTATATATACATAGGTGTCGTCGTGTATTATTTTTCCAACCAGCGTGGAGTGATTGTTACATATTTCCTAAGTCTAATCCCTTTAGAGCGAGGAAATGCGCTATGCATAGCAGAAAGTGTAAAAAAAGAGCTGCGGGACTTTAAATTGAATGTCAAAAACCTAGTAGGTATCGGAACAGACAATTCTAAAGTTATGGTTGGCAGCAACAAAAGCGTGTTTACTGAGCTGAGAAATTATGTGCCGTCTCTAGTCCTGATAAAATCTGTATGTCACTCAGTACAGTTGACGGAAAATCTTGCTTGTAAGGATTTTCTTCCAGAGATATTACAAACACGGGTTGCGTCGTCATGCGAAATGCTGCTTCGATTATAAGGTCCCCCCATTTACCTTAAGCTAATGGGCACAAAAAATGTATACGACAAGGATGAAGATGAGGAACTTCATCAGACAGATGATATTTTAAATATATTATAATTATAACATCATAAAATTAAATAAATGAAAGAAAAGCCACGCGCTTTTTTCAGCTTTATCAACAGCTTTTTTCCCTCTTCGTCCCGTCAAAAATGGCAACACTGAAGCCCAGAGCCTTTGCCGTAGCTTGCAACATAAATACTACATTTCTTGATCTAACTTGGCACCTATCTGAAACAGCAACCAATTTCGGAGTAGTAAATCCAAGTTTTCCTCTTTGTTTGCTCTTTCGGCTCATAGTCGCAATCACTGCTGTCAATGCTTTGTTCAATATCCAGGTTTTAAAACACTTCCTTATTGTTAAACTCGTCCTTAGGCTCGACATGAGTAACTTCAAATATTTCGCTTAGGCAATCCCCAAATATTGTTTCCCTCCTTTTGAATAGCTCTTTCGTTTTGTGAACATTCGATTTTAAATAAAGATGTTCTTGGTACAAATCAATAATATCCAACCGTTCATGCTGAATAGATCTTATATGAATTTGTGCTTTCTTCCATGCTGGTTCCAACTGGTGAGCCGCCACTCTTGCACTTTCCTCAACTGAAAGTTTTATCAAAGATTTATAGATATTATAGATGACGCTCATGTGAAACAGAAAACGATTAGTCCTGGTAGCTGACATTGGCTCCCAATTCTCGATTTGTTCATTGGCATCAATAATTTCTATATTTCTTTGCTTTTATGCATCTTGTGCAGTATAAAAATGCAGATAGCACACACCTTTTCGCTGGCAAGGAACTCTCAATATCGAATACATATTGTTTTCAATAAGCCGACCAAAAACACTGAAGTCTCTTATGACATATTTCCAAAAAATGTAGTTGCCTTTTAGAAGTTCAGAAAATATTAACAATTGAAATGAACTAAATTTTCGTTGTTGAAATTTGTATTTGGTTCACGAGTCGTATGATTAATTTGTTTCAAAACTTTGAAGCCATGGCGCGGCCATGAAAATAGGTTGGTTTTTACAATTATTAATTGTACCTCAAAAATTAGCATTGGGAATGCTGAGTCGTACTTTTTTCCATTTTGTCTGGTGCTCAGTGATGGGGTATTTGTTTCTTTTAATGTCGAGTCTTTGTTTTCCAACAAGGTTAGGTTGAGGCCAATAAATGGGCCAAGATAGGCCCATTGCCAATCTCGATTGACCCATTGCACACTGGTTCCGCTTGTATGGAAGTGTGGACTAAAATACCTCTAATGGCAGTAAGCGGTTAAAATGTTCCTCTTTATAAAATTAAGAAAATATAGAAAAATCAACAAAGAAAGTCGGTCAAGCCCGACTATAACATACTCTGTACCAACGAAATTAAACGCTCAGCATAAATTTTGATGCTGCAGAAGCAGCTGAAAGCATGGAAAATAAACTTGACAAATAATACCTACGGTACAAAGTATAATAATTGCCCCATGTTAAGGATATTAAGAATAGTTTCTACCCCTGGCAACATTTTTTTTTTTTTTGCTTAAAAATACAATTACGGTATTGAGAACATTCAGTAAAAATTTCACGCAGATCCGACAAGTAGTTTTTTTTGGGGAATATTTTTTGTGAAGAAAAGTCTACATTTATGTGTAAAAAAACGTATTTATTTGGTGTGTGGTAATTTTAAAGGCTGTTTTCTCGAACAAACGAATATGAATTTGAATTTTAAAAAAAAAACGCGGGCTAAACAGCAAATAAAGGGCTTTAAAATCAGTGTGGCCGTACCATTTGGAATGCTTTTTTTGCATTTATTAGGGATTTTTAATAAACTGGGATCCCGCAAGAGCGTGCAAACCGCAAGGCAGAAATAATTAGCAATTTCTCTCAATGTTGTCCTGGAGTAACAGATGTAAGGATAAGGATATAAGGATGTAAATATATTACCCCTAAAAATCATTCAATCAGAAAAAAATGTTATGTTAGAAATTTTCCCAAAAGAAAGCCTATTTTTATAAAAAAATCTTACTTGGAACTTTTTTTAGAATTTTTGTTTACCCCTTGACGCACTTAACCTCTAATTTCTCTAGAACCAATCAACCGATTTGAATGAAATTTTTTTCAATCCTATGTTATACCCAAATGAATGAAAAAA
Source organism: Lordiphosa andalusiaca (assembly GCA_035044965.1). Lineage (NCBI taxonomy): Eukaryota > Metazoa > Arthropoda > Insecta > Diptera > Drosophilidae > Lordiphosa > Lordiphosa andalusiaca. Next base: position 85,451 of record JAWNNM010002684.1, read on the forward strand.
AGGATTTGGGAAAAATTATAAATTAATTTTAGTATGTCGAAATCAAAAACCAAACTTTAAGCTCGATTTTCTCAAAACCACTTATTTTTGAACTGGTACCGAAAAAAACGTAGTAAATATTGACCAATTTCAAAAATTTGGTTTTACTCATAATTCCCACCATTTTTGCACCTGCCTCGGAGAACCGCGTAGATTCAAAAATAGCGAAGCTAGACCGATTTTACAAAGAAAAAAAGGTAAATTTTAGAAATTTTGACTTTGCAAACCTCAAACGTGGAGGCAGGTGCGAAAACCACATCAATTCTCAGCACATCCTTTTTTAGTTCATCCATTTTGGATAGTTCGGAGAATAATCCGGAACCATTGGACCAACTTTTTTTGCCCTAATTCAGTAATTCAGTTTTTAGCGAAGCAGTCAGCAGTCAGTTTTCAGGGTAGGAACTACCCTTAAGGAAAACTAAACCGAATTTGTAAATTTAAGAAATAATGTTTAAGAAAATGTTTTTTTCAGGTTATGCTTTCTAAGTTTGAGAAAAAACTGTGAAAAAACAATCATTTTTATTAAATAAAGAAAGAAGGAATTTTAATGGATCAGAACTTAAAGCTTAACTGAACATCATATTATGCATAATCGGAAACGGTAGCTGTTCCAGAACTCGATAACAGCTCGAACGTTCATTGGAAAAGAAAATCGGTATTCTATTTCAATTCGATTTTACTTTTTAATGCCAGTCGGAAATGAAAACAGACCTGATAGCCTTTGCTTTCAACATTCACCTTGATTGTTTCAATTATTTAGGTCCGATTATACAGTTGTTTGAATATCCTTATTAGCTTCATGCCAAATTTAATTCTCCGAAGCGTACTTACAAATACCGCTGAGCTGCTGCTGTCTTGTCGTGAATCGAATCAAGCTACCCCTGTTGTTGGAGATTGGTTCAACCACATCAAAACACATTTGACTTTTTCGAATCATTATCTCATCGATATACTTATATTTAATTCTTAACATTTGTTCTTTTTAATTGATCTGTGGTTTGCCATGCTTAATGCATCAATTTAGCCACCAGCAAAGCCAATACTGAACCCATTGGGTACCAGCCGGATTTCTATTAGACATGTCTTAATTACAGACTTAGCATTTCTGACCATACCTTTGGCTATTTGTAGTGCCATTTATTTTTAGATCACATACTGGCACTTCGTCATACACACAGCCCAGGAACATATCTCTCGAAGAAAGACAAAAGTTAATCTCTGTTCTAGGTTTTTAGCTAGATTTGTACGTACATGTTATATGAGTTTAAGCTAAATTGGCACAGTTGAATTTGTTGCTGAAGATAATCTGCCGCTTTATTATACAATTTAAATGCGACACTTACCAAACAGTATGCCCAAAAAGCCACATATTTTATGATGTTCTTGGAGCAACTGAACCAATGTTTAGCCAGCTGGTTTTATGTTTAAGTTTAGTCAGTTCAGTGTAGCTATTTTATGAGATTAGATGTGCGAGTAACTTAAGTTTTATCAATATGAGTTTGCCTAGATATGTGCCCCAACCCACACATTGAGTCATCATATTCAAGCTGAAATTGGGTTTTAAGATAAAATAACTGGTGGAAATACAATTCTTAAAAACAATGGGCGTTTTCAGCAGACAAATCCGATTTACGATTATTGATTTTCGATAATGATTCTCTGCTGAATGTCACTGATTATGACACTAAGTTAGGATATTTTCTGGCTTTAGTACATTTCGTCAACTCATTTAATGCAAAATTTTTAGGGGCTTTTAACGCTGTCAGGTGGTATGCTAATTTTTAGTTTTGGGGTAAACAGTTGGACGATCAATCATTAAACTGTCACCAATCATAGATCATCATAGAAACATGATTGTCATATATACCAATCGCAATCGGCAATCATTGTATTCAGGTGGTAAAATCGGTCATCTTAAATCTGTCAAACGCCCAATGATTACGGCCAATGATTAGAGTTGAATCGTGTCAGTTTGAGAACAAGCGAGCCGATGTTATTTTGATTACTAAATATATCCAGAAGAAACAAACCCTATATCCTTAACACTGTGGGAGATATGACGTTTTTTCTGAATTGCGCGGGCGGAAGGGGCGTGGCCCAAATTAAAAATAAACGAGATATGCCTGCAGTCATAAGAAGCATATGCCCGATACATGTTAAACCTCTATCTCTTACCATCTCTGAGATCAGTGCGGACAGACGGACCTGACTCGGCTTTTGATGCTGATCAAGAATATAAATACTTTATAGGGTCGGAGATGCTTCCTTCTGGATGTTACATATTTTTGCACAAACTTATAATGCTCTGTGTACCTACGGTACCATATAAAATATATTTGTTCTTGACCATATATTTGTTCTTCAGAGACAAGAACAGCTAGAGAAACAAAACCTTAAATGTAGACTATTAGTGATATGGTTACGACACGAAATTGACAATCCTAGGAAAAACTCGATTGTCGAACAATTCGTCGACGGTGTGGAGGCGCTTATCCTGTCAATTTAAGCTTATAGCCTTAAGGCAGGCAGTTCAATGACCTAAGCCTGTTAAAAACTGCTTCGTTCTTCTTTTTTAGTCGAAACTAACTTGCTTGAGTTTACAACTCTTGTCAATACGGGGTTTGTCAGCAAACAACAAACGGATGTTATATACACTGCCTTTAGCAAAGCTTTTGATTCCGTTGATCACCAACTTCTTTTACACAAACTGTACGTGCTTAGTTTCACGCCTAAATTACTAAATTGGATCATGTCTTATTTGCGTGATCGGACCCAAAGAGTTAGTTTTAACTCACAATTTTCTGTACCAATTCGTGTAACCTCTGGTGTTCCCCAAGGCAGTCATCTTGGACCTCTGCTTTTTAACTTATTTGTAAATGATATTCCGACTGCGATATCTCATTCTTATGTTCTAATTTATGCGGACGATCTCAAGCTTTGTCTGTCTTATGATGATACAGCTTCACCCCTTCTCCTACAAAGGGACCTAAACTCCCTAAATAATTGGTGCAAGACCAATTGTCTGCCTCCCAACAAAGAGAAGTGCAAATATATAACTTTTCATGTTATGTTTCAACGGTCTTATATCGGTCATTACAAATAAAGCGATGGGAGTTCTTGGCTTTATCAAAAAATGGTCTAAGGAATTCAACGACCCATATGTCACCAAGCAATTATATGTTTCTTTGGTCAGACCGATTCTTGAGTTTGGATCATGTGTATCCACACTACCAAAAATTCCAGGACCAACTCGAATCTGTACAGAAACAGTTTTTAATTTTTGCTCTCCGTGGCCTAAATTGGGATTCTAATAGGCACCTACCTCAATACGAGCACAGACTACGTTTGTTGGATCTTCCAACCCTCAAAAATCGTAGGATTTATCATAGTGTGCTTTTCATTCAGAAGCTTCTGTCAGGTGAGATTGATTCAAGCGCTCTGCTTAGCCAAATAAGTTTTGCGGTTCCGGCTAGAGTAACACGGAACTATGTCCCGATTTATTTACATTCTTGTATCACAAACTATGCTCATCATGAACCGTTTCGAAACCTATGTCTAAACTACAACAATTACTATTATCTCTTCTCTGTTAACTCTAGTATTCTTAATGTAAGAAATAATCTACTGTCAAACTTAAATTACTAATGTTCACAAACAGTTTGACTGAACTTTAAAGTTTAAACAACAAAATAAACAAAATAAAGAAACTCCGCACGGGATGTTTGTCCATGTTTGCCCCAAGCAGCAAGCTTTAGTCCATGGTATCAGATTTTGGAACTCCCCCGAGATGGCTGGATTCAGCACGCGTTCCGCATGGATCTACTTATACCATCTGCTCGGCTAGGATGCAACGATTGGTTGTATGCCACAGAAGAACAAGATGCTTTGGTATCGATAGATTTCATTCTTGACATATGTTGAAAAAAGGTTTAATCTTTTTTGCTAAAAGAGCGAAACCAGCTTATTCCTAAAAAGTCAGGGCACCAACTGAAAAAAGCAACCGTTTTTGTGCTAAAACTCCAAGTGAGTGAACCGTCGCTGATTCCAGGAAATTGCTGTTAGTATATGCCTATGTATATTTTCCAGGGATGCAAACCACTCGAAAATAAGGACTGGTTCGGTTCAGTGGTTCATACAGTTTCTGAACCGCCGGTTCGGTTCATTAAATGGTTTTTGGAGCTAGCTGAACCGCGGTTTCGGTTCGGTTCAGTGGTTCACAAAGGCACATTATGAAATATTATGATTGTTGTAGTAATGTGACTTGTCGAACACTTTTGAAATATAATTCTTATAATCCATTTAAATATTTTTAGAATCCTTAGAAGAATATTCAATGCTTATTATGGCCGATTTCCAGGAGACGTCTATAAGTTCCTAGATGAATACTCTCGAAAATTGAGAATGATTTCTAGAAAAGAATACGTACTATGCATCTTAATTATTTTATTTATCATGTCCCTTAAGTTAGGCTCAGAACTGAATCATAGCTGAATCAGCTCAGAAATGAAAGGGCTGGTCCTGAATTCATGACATCATTTTTATGAATTTTAGCCATGGATTTTACTCTGACATGTCCTACTACTTCATGACCTTAGTTGATTTTAGGCATGATTTCAGTCAGAGAACTGAACCGAACCGAACCGTTTTTATTTGTGGTTTTCGGTTCGGCTCAGCAATTCTGAAAGGAAGCCGGTTCGGTTTGCGGTTCGGTTCACCGACTGGAATAAGCGGTTCGGTTCGGTTCAAAACCGGTTCGGTTCAGAACCGGTTTGCATCCCTGATATTTTCACATAGTTTGCTGTTTTCGGTTTTGGGAACAACTAAATAAACGTGCCAAATTTCTCACCTGTTTTGGAAGATTAGATTTCGCTTTATCAATATGTTGTCGCCTCTTATTCTGGGGTCGAGTTTGTTAGAGTAATTTATAAGGCTCACAAATTAGCAGTTATCGCCTCATTGCAGAGGGTAAATCAGAATTCTCCAGATGTTTGCAGCGCATGGAAGGAGGCATCTCCGACCACATAAAATATATATAATCTTGGTTACCATGTCATGTAAATATAACCATGTCTGATTTTGAGTCCAGCCGTCCGTTTTTTTCTATGCTTTCTTTACGAAACTTTGCTCAAAGTCGTGTGGTACAAATAGGATCCATGTTTGGTGTTTCTCTGGACTAACATAAAATGATTAAAAATAAAAATTAAAAGATCGCCAAACACAAAATTGTACAAATTTAATCAATTTTAGTATATTTTGTTCTGTATTTCTATTTTTGTACACTGCGCCATGTTTCCTCGTAAAAAACCACGACCGAAATCTGATCTTGCAACACGAACACTTCGTGTTGAGTCGTGCGTGCGTGTTTGCGACACGAAAAAAGACACGACACATGCCCAACTCTAGTCACGAGTATGGAAAAGAAACACTTTTAATGTTTTTTAATTAATTAAAATCGAATTTTAATATGAAATTCTCTAATCTCCAGATTTGAAGCTTCATTGTGAAACAATTTGTAAGCACAATATTTTCATCGCTGCATACTGATTCCACGTTGATGAGACCGATTTTACGAACTGATCCGTTATTGGACTTGTACAAATACTTTTCCATGTTCATAGTCAATTCAACAGCTTGGCCACTAGCAGGACAAATACTGATCCCATTATGGTATACAAACTGCCACTAAATGTACCAGCTGGATTACCATTGCAATTGTCGAAATTACATGTATAGCAATAGCTGGTCAAATAATCGACATCTTGTGATCTGAGCCTTAGATGACAAAGAGGTACTTTGGGATGGATACATCCCGAAAACCAATACGTATAGGTACCATCTGCAATCAGAAAAAGTTAATCGAGAACTTCCACTTTCCCCAAACTGTTTACTCACTTTCCAGAATGAAGTAGTCCAAGACGCCACACTCAAAGTAAGAGCTGCCGTTTATGACCGGCACATTGCTGTGTTCTTTGGCCAAGAAATTGCTGTTAGTAGTCGCCGTTTCATTGGTACAGACTTGCGTTGTGGGATTGCGGCACGAACTTTCTGAGTTACAACTAAAGCAGGTCTTGCTTGCACAACTTGCTAATGAAACAGGGAACGCGATTTTATTAAATTCCAACTATAATTATGGGACCTTTGGTGAGGCTCACCCAATTGCACGCCAAAGAAGGCCACAAGCACCAAAGCAAAACAGAATTTTTTCCACATATTTTTTTGGTTTTCACCACACAAATTTTTCGGAACAACTAAATAAATGCATAACAGGCGGATTTCATTTGTAGCAAACTTCGACACCTTTTTTTTACTATCTGGTAGATTAGATTGTGATTTATCAATGTGTCGTCATTTACTGGGGGTTGAGTCAGTTTGAGTCATTTTCCAAGTAACGCATGTTTTGTGTGATTTTGTCTTTTTTCAATTTCTTTCTTTTTCTTTATAAAGCGTAGGATTGTTTGTAATTCAGAAATGTTAACGATCGTTGTTCAATATAAGATTGACTTAAGCCCCTTACACAATAACTATTTTAAATTAGATAAACTTGAAACCTGCAAGCCGGTTTTATGCCGAAACGGTTCGAGCTCGAAATTCTGACATTTATTTTAGTGCAAGCCGAACCTTGAACCGAACCTCGTTAGAAATAAAAAGCTGAACCCAAACCTGTTCCGAACCTAATATTCCGGTTAGGCTTAACAAAAATGATGGACATCAGAACTTGACCTCCTGCCTAGCGATTTCATCTGTTATATGGTTGAGTTTTGGGCGACTGAAGTGGAATAAAAACGAGAAAGCAAAGCTAACTTCGTCTGTGACGAAGTTTTTATACCCTTGCAAGTGCTCGCTAAAATATTTTCAAAAAATACTCTTTTTACCCATTTTCCGACCGATCGTTCGTATGGGAGCTATATGATATAGTCATCCGATTTGGCCAAAAATTTTTAAAATTATGTGAAAGCACGTGAAACAAATAAATACAAAATTGCAGGATGCTACCATTAAAAACAAAAAAGTTTTTTTCTAACTAAAACTGTTTTTCAGACCTATCTTTTGTATGGCAGCTATACCAAATAGTTGTCCGATTTTGATAAAACTTGGTAGAATTATAAAAAAGCATTTCTATGCATACCTACGATTTAAAAGTTTGGAGACGTTTCCATTAAAAAGAAAAAAGTTTTTCTCACTAAAACTAGTTTTCCGACCGATTGTTCCTATTGGAGCTATGACATATAGTCATCCGATCCGGTCGGTTCCGACATATTAGTAGTGTGCAGCAAAAAGAAGACTCTGTGCAAAATTTCAGCTCGAAAGCTTTAAAGCTGAGAGACTAGTTCGCGCAGAAACAGACAGACAGACGGACGGACAAAGCTCAATCGACTCAGCTCGTCACCCTGATCAAGAACATATATGGTTTATGGGGTCGGAAATTAATATTTCTATGCGTTGCAAACTTCCTGGCAAAATTATAATACCCTTTGCAAGGGTATAAATACATATATTTATATCCACGCCAATAACAGCCTCTGATTTTTGAGCTCCTCAACTCTAAGTTTTTAAAGTAATTCTCAAAAGCAAGAATTTGTTCGAAAAAATATATTGTCATGATCTGGTTCTCAATATAAACACTGATTTTCTTATATCAACATAAAGACGATATTATACACTTGAAAATGACCTGTTCGATATCTATAAATATAAATATGTTATAATAAATATCATTCTGTCACAAAAAACTAGAAAATTTATTGGAAATAACAGTTTAATTGTCCTTTACAACTTGCACTTTACTCTGCTTTTTTGTCTAATAGCCGATTTCACATCTTCCAAATATCTGTAATGTGTCAGATAAGCTTAGATTTTGCTCTTTTATTTGTAGGTTTATGTGACACAATAGATTTATGTAGAAGATTAGAAAAACGGCCCTAAGTATTAATCAGAAAACAACAAAGTATTAGTTTTAATTATTTTATTTACATTTCCTTAAAATTACGTATCTTAACTATTTGTGAATTTTGTTTCGAGCCAGTGAATCGGAGATCCGAATATTTTTTTGGCTTGTAGCCCTGCATTCCTGTTTTCACTTTCGTAAAACTTTGTCGAACTGGAATTCGGCTAAGCGGTTGTTCTATAAACATATTGATTCATTGATTCAAATTGATTCCCTCGTATTAAAGGGTAGTAATTGATTGTTTAACAGAACAAGCAACATGTACCAACTTCGAATTAACTTAAGTGAAAACCGGAACATGCCAGATAGTACGACTTAAAGAAATCTTTAATCAATTTAACAACTGATTTTTTGATCAAATTCTTTTGAAGCCTTCGTTCGATTAAATTCATCATAGCCATTTATTAAGATAAGACCAATCGACTTATCTTATCAGGCCAAACAGTTTGGGTGATTTTCTGACATTCATTAACCCATTTCTTTCAACTTGCAAAGGGAACCCCCAGCTAACCGACTTGTAGCCGCACTTAAGCTGTTTGTTATTGTTATTTTCTTAACTTTTTTCTTATTTTTTGATTTTCCATTTCTCCTTGTTGTACTCCTTTTGTCTGCTGGGGACTATCTCGTCTCTCGATGTTGTCCAAAGACATAGAAAATGTAAAATTTGTTTGTTGCCTTCATTGATGTTGAAAGTTTTTGCAGCTGCTGCAGACAATGCAGCCCTCTTTTAGCTCCATCTACATCCCCATCTCCGCTTGGTGGCCTGCCCAGGGGACTTGCCTTATTATTATAGTTTGTCGATTTGTTTGCATTGTCGTCTACATTGTTGTTATGCCACAACAACAAATACAACAACTAAGACATTGCTGTTGTTCTCACTTGTTCGTTGTATGCCCAGCTGGTCCAGCAACAACAACAGCAACTGCCAAATGAAATCGATTGAAATAAATTATTTTGTTGTATTTGTAATTTGTAATGTTGACAAAATATTGCGGGAAAACTACAAGAATTGAGCTGAGGGAATTGCACTAGCTACTGTTCCATTGGTGTTAAATTGTTCAAATACGATCTTCTTTTGTTTGCTAACATGATGTATGAGCTTTTGGGTCAAAAGAGCCGTAGAAGGTAATTAAAGTTTTAAGCAATCGAAATGTTAGAATACCCTTTTTGAAGTCTCTGTACAGCAGGCTCACAGGGTATTTGAAATTCAGCAAAGGTATGTAACAGGCAAGGACATATGTTCTTGATCAGCATCCACAGCTGATTAGATATAAACCATTATAGTTTTTTTTTGGTATCAATATAATCCTAGATGGTATCAAAATGAACTTTTGATTTTTATGTTTTAATTAATGGCAGTTTACAGGGAAAAAATGAAATGATCCCAAAAGTTTGACAATTGACAAATCAAAATGATATCAAAATAAAATATAATTGATGCTTAAAAATTAGTACAAAATAAAAGTGTTATCCTGATACAAGTTAGTATCAATTTGATGACTTCGAAATAACAAATTAATATTTTTAAAATATCAACTTGATAGTTGAAGTATTAAAGAGAGTTTGCAGCTCAATAATTTCAAATTGATGAATAATTAGTATCATTTTTATGATTAATTTTTTGAGTATGGATTTTTTCCTAAAAATATTCTGTAATGCCCTTGAATGAAGAAAACGAGCTAATACCCCGTTTATACACAAAAAGAATATCATGATAAAAGCTCCTAAAAGTGTGGCAACTTTATTTACTTATCAAAAACCATCAACTTAAATTAGTATATAAGAGTCAGTTATGCCAGCGTCCTACATAATCCCCACTTTGCACTCTCTCAGATTGACGAACTTAATTAAAGTATTCAACATGAATTGGTAGTAAAGCAAATAAAATAGAATTGTTTTCCTGAATTGGTTACATTCATAAGCATAGCATACTTCAAAGCGCATTTATCATGATAATTTAGTTGTGTATAAACAGGTTATAAGTTAGCTAAGTTGGTCCTGCCATTTATTATCCGATTTTTATGAAAATTTGTGATATTGTAGTTATGTTAGTGTAGGAGATATTCAAGATTTTTAATTGCGGGGGTGGGAGGGGGCTTGGCCAAAATTTGAAACAAATTTGATCTGGGTGCAATCTACATTTAAAATTTGTTGGCACTAGCTCTTCTAGTCTCTTAGATCTAGGTTACATAGATGTTACATAGATTTGCACGACTTTAGTAAACATTTTTACTCTTTGAGAAACGGGTAAAAACAGCGATTGCAATTCCCTGCTTTCGTAATGCTGAGAAATTCGCTATTAAATTTAAAAATTCACCGTTTGTAATTCTCAAGTTTGAATTCCCTGCTTTCGAAATATAAAAGAGGCAGCTCAGTGCTTAGCATTTGAATGCGTTCGTTTCTGCACTCAGAAAAAACCCGTTCAAAATCTACCGAAATCAAGATCATTCGTTGACAAAAGTAATCCCGTTTTTTCGTAAATCGGGAAGAAAAAAGAAAAAGCTTTACGTTCCTCGGCGGGGAATTGAACTAGGGACCTCATGCTCTGCAGGAAAGGCGGCATCTCAACCGACTTCATCGTCGACCTTACGTGAGACTATGCCATAAATCACAGTGACGGCATCAGTGAAGTATGCAGCCATAGGGCTCAGAACTCAGCGAGCAACAATTACGGCGGTGTTTTTCCGTGAACGTCGGGATTGTCTTGTGAACGACAATTCACAGAACGAAATGGTTCAAAAAGGAGTCCGCTTGGGCTCGGATGTTGGACTGTCGTTTTTATTCTCAGTGTGATGACAAAATTACGCGAATGCTTGGTTGTCGATTGCGATAAGATGCTTTCCGTGTATGAAGTTTCCCCGGGGTATCGGAGCTTAAGTTCCAGATAAGGTAAAGTTTCCAAAATAAAAGAATCGATTATTTATTATTAATGGGAATTTTAGAAAAAAGACGTTAAGGTAATCAATAGAGAGAAAATAACCTATACTAGAACATAATATATAAGATTTGTTCAATAACGCCGTTTTTGTAAGTACTTCTTGCAAAACTCTTCTGTACTCTCACTCGCCTCACTCCCTTTCCTATATTCTAATAGTAAGAAAATATTTGTATACCGCTTGCATGAGGGTATATTGAAATTGTACAGATGTACTGTAACGCATAGAAGGAATGCATTTTCGGCCACATAAAGTATATACTGCCTTCTTGATCAGCCATGACGAGCTGGGGCGATATAGCCATGTCCGTCTATTGCTGTGCTCGAATCTAATTCATCAGTGTTAAAGCTATCGCTACCAAGCTTTGCTCGAAGTCTTCTGGTGCAGATACGCTGCACATTTGTCGAAACCGGTCGGACCGGATGTCTGTAACATCTAGCTGCCAGTGGGAACGATCAGTCGACAATACTAGTTCTGGATAAGCTTAACTTCCTTTATAATTAGATGGCAATCGTCTCCAAACTTTGTAAATATATAGTTCTTGATGCATTCTACATGATTTTGCCAAAATTGGCCGGCATCGTGTCCTCTATATAGTATCGCTGTCATTTAAGAGTAGAGTAGGAACCAGTAGTCTTATTGAAAAAAGCTTTCGTCTGAGAAATGTCCATCTGAAAATTTTTGAAGGCATTGAAAACAAACTCTGCAGAATAAATTTGTAGTTTAAGCCAATCAGAATTATCAAGCAAAAATGTTCGCTTATGTCGTTTATGTTTATTCCACCAAATCACAGCCTAGTTTTCTGAAATTTCAAAAACAGCTTCGCCTGATATATTCCTCGTTGTAAAAAGGTCTGTTCAAATCTAGGTGATCACATCAGCAAAACTAGCGAAGCTGTGACCTCACTAAAACCATTTTTGTTTTCAAACTTAGTATGTATTATATTAATTTTTTATACATTTACACAATTCTACTAAGGTTTTTAAAAAAAAGTAATACTTATTTGTCTTCAAGGAAGCAGGGAACGATCTTTAGGTAAAAAGCTATAATTAGCAGCTCAATGAAGCCCGGCGTCTCATACTTGCAGAGCTCTGTCACTTCCCGATCCTCTGCTCCAGCTGTTATCCTTTATTCCTCCGTTGCATCAGTTACATTAAAACTTCTGTCCAGTTCATCCGAGAAAATAAGCGCCGGGCCAAATTGAACTTGAAATCCAGAGCCTTGTACTCAAATCAGATTTGCAAATATCTTGCCAGACTAGACGTTTCTGCTCGATTAATATGTTTTTGACCACCTCCACTCCTGCAGTAAAGTCCAATAGCTTTTGCTATCTTTAGTGGTATTAATTTAAGCGTCCAAGCTGTTTTAATACTGCCATCGTTTTATGCTGGACATGCTCTTAAACATTTTTTTACAGCTTTCTGGTAATTGGTTTTTAAATTGAAAGTGTTTCTCGTATAAAAAGTATCCAAGTAGGCATTCTAAGCACCATAAAGCACAAACAAATCATTCAGAATCACCACCAACCCTTCAATATACCGGACCTTGTTGCCTAGTGTTATTAAAGCATAGCCGATTCCAATACGACATTTAATTACCTTGCGTTAAGTCGTCCGTATCTTATCTATTGTACATACGTTTTCGATTTATTTGGCTTACTCGTAAACCAATAATGATAAAAAATGTATTGTCTGTAAATATCCATAGTATGTGAGTGCATAGGCCATACATGTGACACATTTTTTAAACCAACTTTAAATATCATAAGTTATTGCTTTAACTAAGAAGAGAAAGACGTTTATGAAGATAAAATGAATTCAAGCCCTCTTAAATTTCTAAACCTTCTGCCCTTGACTGTAAGTATTTGCATTGAATTCCACCTTCTTTAAGGTCATTTAACAAAAAAATATGTTTCTGAAACAAAAAATGAAACACACTCAGCCACATGCCGTGTATTCATGTTTGTTTTTTCCAGCAGTCCTGGGCTTGTCTATGACTCAGTTAGGTGGCCTACATGGCGTATGGTTGATCTGCAAGAATGTAGCGAACATTTCCTTCCGTTGGCTGCGTGGCATTTTATGGAAATGATATTCTTGTCAGGATTAAAAAGGATACGTGACTGGAAAATTAATGCAATGTGCATGGGAAGCAGGACTGGTTTCAAAATGTAACTGTCAGACGGTCGACTTTTGCTATCGTTGTCGCCTGTCGCATGTTTGTGTATTTGTTTTTGCGTTTGCTTTTTTTTCAGCGATGCTTATCCTTGCTTATTGTCCTGTCAGGCAATGGGGTTTTTGTAATTTTTAAGAAAGCATATTGTAATTCTGTTGTTTACCTAGTTTGGTACATATTTTTGAGCTTTTTTTTTTGTTTTTTTTAAATCTTACCTGCGGGCGATTTGTTGCTTGTGATGCTGGAGCAGGATTTGTGTTTTTCGTTTACATTTTGAGGCAGAAGGTGCTGCAGTCATTTGTCCTGTCATTTAATATCCTCTGAGGTAGCCTTAGCAGCGACTTATATGTGCTGTTTAGTTATGCCTGACATGTCCTGACAATGGCCACAGGTTTGTAATATATGCTGTTTCATTTCGTTCTCTCTTTCTTATTATTTCTAGTTGTCTTTTGGTTTATTTGTGGTACGCTAGAGTTTTTGTTTTTTTTTGTGGATATTGAAAACGTGTGCGGTAATTGAAAGGGAGATTTACATATGTACCAGGGGAGATAAATACTTGCAAAGTATTTTCCCGGAAATTTTAATAGCAAAATCAAGTGTTTTTGTAAATAGAGAAAAAAAATATTTAAAAGTAAATAAGACTTTCGGCATCACTTTTTTATGTACTGATTAGATTATAAACCAAGGCCCACCTACACTGGATAAACCACAAGCCATGTCAATAATGGGTTGGTCCTGGATTGGAGTGTGCAACGGAAATTGCCAATCATTATACTTTGTTCCAAAGGTATACAGAGCATATTATGTTTGTGCATAAGTATATAACAGCCTGATGGAAGCATCTACGAACACGATAGAGAAATGTCTGTCCTTCCCTATGAACAAACAGATCTTAAAAATGGAAGGCAAACTGGCATGTTCCGGTTTTCACTTTAGTGAATTCGAATTTATTACATGTGTAATTTTTTGGTGAACAATCAAAGTAATCTGTTTCCAACCTTAAAATTTGCACTTCCTTTTAATAGGATGAACTCAAAATGAAAGGTTTTATGCCGATTTAATTTATAAATTTTATACAACAACCTTTTCAGCAAATTCGAACTCGACAAATTTTGTCGAAAGTGAAAACCGGAACAGGCCTAATAGAGTTTTGACATTTATGGGACATAAGCTTCTTATACTTGTAGTCAGACCAAGTTCAATACTTAATATCTGTCCGAAAAATGTGTAAAATGAACTAAAACCCTTTTCAATTGATGTGTAGGCGGAAGCATGCATCAAAATAGACCTTCGATTTTTCATCCCTGAAGAATATGTTAATTTTTTCTTATGTACTTTAATTCGGAATAATAAAGTTGAAAATAAAATTATGAAATTTTGTTTAAGAAGCTTTATTGAACGATTTTTTTCAATTTGTATATTTCAAGTCAAAAACGTTAAATGAAGTCAAGCAAATTATGACTTGAAAGCTTATTGAATTCCCATGAACACAAATCGGTTAAGTGGTTTGAATGTTTTGCGATGAATGTGAATGAATGCAAAATATTCAAAAACCAAGTAAGAAAACCGCCCAAGCCCGACTTTTATATACTCTGTACCAAGGAAAATGTACCCATTCGTACCCAAAGAAACAGGTGACCATTTGCCATTTGTGTTAGCTTGTCTTGGAACACCCACACAGTCGATTGCTGCATTGTTTTCGACACATTTTTATTTATCCACGCACTGGCGTAGATAGGGGACGATGCGAAGAGTCCACTTTCAACCAAAAAAAAGTTCGATAGAATCGCTGGACGACTGCCCAAAATAACTTGCTCAGTATATTAGCCACACTGCCAACAACAACTGCAACTCCAGAAAGAATATTTTCCAGTTTGAGGCGTACACTCAAAAGAAAAACATACAACATTGCACTATAATTAAGAAATTCGCCTTTAAAAAGAGTCGTCAAAGGCGATTAAGCATATATTTTAGAAAAATGATTTTTTATGATAAGACTGTGACTTTCTAAAATTAAAATAATCAGCCATGCTCCCATTTTCGCTTTCCCAAAAACTTTGCGATTTGATCACCAAATCGTAAAAGTTGGTGCTCCGACATTAGGAAATCGCAAAGTTTTGCCGCTTTTAAACCGTCGACATCTGAGTCCGTGAAGTAAAAAGTAAATGCAAAATATTGGTTGATGCACAAACAGACAGCCCAGCTTTTTAAATTTGTCTTACGGACTCTCCCTCTCAATTCGCACTAAGGCAATATTTTAATCAATTATTTAATAGAGACACACAAAATTGAGCGAGATGGAAAACTGCTCACAAAAACAACAATTTGCGATTTGGCTATGGTATATATCGATATATGACTATCGATAGCATGAGTAGTGGCGCTCATCAGCTGTTTTTGTTATGTGAAATGACACAAAACAAGTTGGGAATGGAACATTATCGATGAAATAAACTGGCGAATTTCGGAGCGCTCTAAATTGAAATCGTACGATTTTGGTGATATCATTATTCGCAAAAATACGTGAAAGCCGGAGCATGGCTGAATATTTACTGTATGCTAGAAAATATTTTCTTAATTGTAGAAAAGGATTTGCTAGATTTAAAAAAATTAATATTTTCTAACTATTAGAGAGGAAGGATGAATGAGGGGGACGACAAGAGACAGAAGGGGAAGAATACACTAAGACGCGTATAACCCACTTTATATATATATTTTGGTGCACTAAAGTCTTCTTTCTGAAAATCACATTATAATAATAAGTAATCATTATTTTATTTTTTAACTTTTCCTTTGTCTGGGACTTGAACTCGGGACCTAGAGGAAACTTCAACACGAAAGGCATCTTATCGCATTCGACCACCAAGTACGCGCGTGAGTCACAGTAAAGAACGCAGTCAAATGCGAAGCTCTCAGCTGAACTTGAGAATTTCATAGTTTTCTAAATTAAGGGCGGTTTTCTACACTAATTTTCTATATTTTAGGTGGAATTTCCCAGCATGCTGAACATCAGTGGCCCCTTTTATAATCCAAATGCAGTGAATTCGTACTTGAGAATTACAAGGGGTGTCTTAAGAATATTTGTTAATTTTTATGGCGATTTTCAAACTTATTTTTCTATATTTTAGGGAGAATTTCTGAATGAGTTTTCTGAATTTCAGAAATGTGCTATCTTAAATTTAGTTTTTACTATTTTAAGACACCGCACAATGCATTTATTTTTCTTAATTCAAAGGCGAAATCGCCCTTAATTTTAGAAAGTTATTATGAAAAATAATTCAAATTTTTAGGGAAAAAAATTAGCCGGACTTCTAAATCTAAGAAATTTTCCCGAAAATTTTTTTTAAGGGATGTCCTTTCCAAGTTTAAGAAAAAACTGTCTGAAAACCAAAAATTTTCTTTAAATAAAGAAAAAAAAATAATTTTAGGGAGGATTTTAAAAACTTTAAAATCAATTTTTTGCGTGAAACGATTCAACAAACCACCATAAAGAACACAAGTTTCCAAATCTTTCTGAATTCATGCTTATTAATTTGTTAATACTTATTTTATTGTACAACCACTTAAATCAGTTAAGTTAAATGACTTGGCTGCTTTGGCTTTTCATCATGAAATCATGGTTTAAGCTAGGTACGGAGACGCTGAGAATTTTCTCGCAGCGAGAATTGTTTCATAATTCTCCGAGCGGCCTCTAAGACTGTAGGGAGGCCAGAAAACAGCAAAATGTCACTGAATCTGAAACGGTCACCCTGTACTGGTCAGCTGTTGTTTGTTTACAAAAAAACGGCCGCCTAAGATAGGTTCATCTTTTTGTGAAAATTTAAGCTGAAAGACTCTTACATGAATGCAGAGGCTTTGGGGAATACCATGTTGGGTTTTATGGGGTCATTTTGTGTGGTGCTCGAGGAGGAGAAGCATTCGTGGAGAGTGCAAATTGCATCGAAATATTTTCTGTTAGTCAAGTCCCGAAAAATGATTTGCGATTTGACCGCTTTGTCATTTTAGAATTTATCAGCTGTTTGGCCAAAAAACGAGTTGGCAGGCCATGCGCATTCTGAGAGTACATATATTATGTCTCCGTACCTGTTCTGAGAATGTGCTCAGTGAATTTTCTGCAGCGCATTCTCCTAGCTATGTAATTAGATGGGCTCCGAGATAATTCTCATCGTTTCCGTACCTAGCTTTATAATTACATATTTGATTTTACATTTGTGAACATAATTCATATCTTAAATAAAGGCTTTTGCCTTATACAAATGTTAAATTGATCTTAAAACTTAGGGTCATCAACAAACTTAAAATAAGGTTAAGATGTCTATGGCGCCATTTTAACATCATGATTTTAAACATATTTAAGGTTTCAGGCAATTATTTTTGTTGTTGATGAAAGTCTATTCAATATTTCTTTAACTGGAATCGATTAAGTGCAGGTACTAACATAAGCAATGACGAATTTTATAATTTTTTCTTTATGACTTCTCTAGATCAATCAAACAAGGTATCTTTTTGGAAAAGGTTGAAGTACTCTGGTATTTGAGTCGAATATTTGTAAACTGTAAAGTAATAAATAATACTACATTTTAAAGATGATCCCAAATGATCTTCAATTCAGAATACCTCTCAAATGAATGCAAGCAAATTCGGCCACCGTCACTTGAAGTGTGGAAAACTTGACCCCTTTTTTTTTTGTTACTTTGCCTTCTGCTTTCCTTGACATACCCATTCAATTTGCAGTTCATGTCTTGTGGCCCTGTTTTTCTACTTTTGCTGCCTGTTAACAAGTTCACGTGCCAAATTGCAATGACCCAAAGGACATGGGCCGCCTACCTCGTCCGTATCCCCCAACTGGTAGTCAGTACACCTCAGTCAATTGAGTTGCCTTTGACAACAGAACAGAAAATTGGACAAATATAGCTCAAATAGCTGCACACTCGAGTTGAGAGACACTGGGAATGGGAACGGCAGGAAGTCAGCATTTAATCAACAATTAGTTGCCTAACTTCACCTCGTCCTTGCTGTTTGTTTTGGTCTTGTTGCACTTTTATTTGCCTGCCGGTCAAACATTAAGCATATTTGCCATCTGCCCAGTTATTGATATACTTCGGTCGGTCTGTGATTCTGCTTGTGGGAGGTGAACTCGATTGACGTTTTGTGTCAACATTTGTTTTTGAAAGTCTTTTTTACTGGGTCAACTGCTGTGGTTTACGTTTTAAGAGCATTGGGGTTTTTTTAGGAAATGCCAACAATTCTAACAATTAAGCGGTAAAGTTTTCTCCCCACTCTCCAGCAAACAAAAACAGTAAGAAAGTCGGTCAACCCCGAATGTAAGATGCTCTGTGCCAGCAAAAATGTTTTGTTTGTTAAGCCCGCCCAACGGAACCTATGTCAAAAGGAAGAAGAAGCGACTATAAAACATTTATCTGGAAGCCCCCTTTGGAAAAAAAAACCTTAGCTACGCCACTGGCTTCAGATGCCGAACATTTATCTGTTAACATCTCTGTTATCTGGTTGTTAATACGGACAGACAAACGAACGGACTGTCCGAAAGACGGATATGGCTAAATCCATTCGGCGTTGATGCTGATCAAGAATTTATATACTAACGAGAACTTAAGTTAAAGTGTGCCCTGCCTGACTGGATCTACCCGTTACTCAGGGAATTAATGATTAATAAAATCTCCAAATGTTATTTCACAGAGCATTAACATTAATGTGAACATTTCATGCGGCTCAAAAAAGTATGCAACGTTTTGTGTAACCTTTATAACTGTTCCATTTATTATCCGATCTTTGTTGAAAATTTCATAGATTTTAGATATTGGGCATTGCTGATCAAAAATTTATATACTTAATGGGGTCGGAATGCATTAACGCTACTACAACTCCATCATAAATGTAACACAAACCAAACCGGAACTGGAACTGGAACCGTATAACAAAAAGAACCAATTTAAATTCTGAACCAAAACAGAAACCTAATTATTTTGAATTTTTAATCTCTAGAACCTTTATTATTCTGCTGAAGGATCATTTAACTTATTATACTCTGTGTACTTTTACAGAGTATAATTATTATTATAAAGGGTGATTTTTTAGCTATTATGTTTTTGGCAATACTGGTTTAAACAGCTCACGCACGTTTCGTGTTTTGTTTCACTGTCAAACATCTTCAGTTTGGTCCATAATTTAAAAATCAATCGTCTTACAAACGAACAACGCTTGCAAATTATTGTATTTTATTATCAAACTGCGTGCTCTGTTAAGAAAGTTCATCGCGCGCTTCTTCCATTTTATGGTCAAATTAATCGATCCACTGAAGCGGCTATTCGGGCTATTGTGACTAAATTTCGGACCAAATTTACATTGTTGGACATTAAACCACCAACTCGCTTACGTAGAGTGCGAACTGACGAGAATATCGCAGCTGTATCGGCCAGTGTTAATGATGACCATCAAATATCGATTCGTCGCCGTTCGCAGCAATTGGACCTCAGTTACTCAAGAACGTGGAAAATTTTGCGGAAGGATTTAGGTGTGAAGCCTTTCAAAATGCAGCTGGAGCAAGAATTGAAGCAGAGCGACCTACCGCAACGTAGAATTTTTGCTGAATGGGCTCTTGGAAATTTGGCCGAAGATCCACTTTTTTACCGAAAAATTGTGTTCAGCGACGAAGTTCATTTTTGGCTCAATGGGTACGTAAATAAGCAGAATTGTCGATTTTGGAGTGAATATCAGCCAGAAGCATTGCAAGACCTACCAATGCATCCAGAAAAGTCACAGTTTGGTGTGTTTTATGGGCTGGTGGCATCATTGGACCGTACTAAACCGTAACGTAACTGTGAATGTGTGAGCGCTACCGTGAGATGATATCCAACTTTTTTTTGCCCAAAATGCAAGAGCTTGACTTGCATGACATGTGGTTTCAACAAGACGGTGCCACATGCCACACAGCACGCTCAACAATGGACTTAATGAGAGGCAAGTTCATTGAACATTTTATTTCACGTTCGGGACCTTTAGATTTTTTTTTGTGGGGCTATGTTAAAGCTCATGTCTATACAGACAAGCCCGCTTCAATTGACACATTGGAAGACAACAGTGAAGCATTTATTCGTGAGATACCGGCCGAAATGTTCGAAAGAGTATGCCAAAATTGGAGTAAGCGGATGGATTCACCTGAATTGTTGTATCATGATTGCAATGGAGGGGTCCTCAAAATTCATACGTGCTGCAAGGGTATAAAAACTTCGGCTGAGCCGGCTCAGCTTTCCTCAATTTGTCCTGTTTTAAGTCCAAGAAACTGATGTAAATGAAGCTCTTGTTTCCTTCACACTAGCTTTTTGAATTACGCTCTATCGCTCCTTAATGTTATGCCCGTGTCGTAGCAGCCAGCTTTTTTTCACTTTCCACCGCCCACAGAAAGCAGCGCTGTTAAACGATTAACAGTTAACTGTAAAATTCCAACTGCCATTCAAACTCAATCTCAAAATCATCATTTCCCATTTATTTCCATTAAATTCCACTCACAGACTTTATCCACTCCCTTACGGCAGCCACTCGCGAGTAAACTCCTGGATATTCTGGACGTGCGCAACCATAGCCCCAAGACACCACACCCCATAGTGTCCCATTGGCGACCAACGGTCCACCCGAATCCCCCTGGCACGCATCTTTGCCGCCCTCAGGCAGGCCAGCGCACAACATGCGTTCGGTGACGCTGCCAAACTTGCCATACGCTTGGTTGCACTGCGTCTGATTTACTTTGGGCACAATAACTGCTCTCAGAATGTGGCTGGGCTCGTCCTGGCTTTGAGTGTTGCCCCAACCAGAGACCAGCACCGGTGTACCATCCGGCAAATCCTGATTCTGTCTGGGCAAACTCACATATCCTTGAGTAATATTCTGTGCGTCATAGTCCTCCAGCTCCAGAATGGAGAAATCATAGTCAATGGTGTAGACATCAAATTTGGGATGACGATGTAGCCGCTTAATCCCCACCAGCAATCCACCCTTGTCGGTGCGTGTGGAGCCTATGCGCACCTTTGACTGAAGTATGGCAGAGCCTTCGGTGCAGTGGGCAGCGGTGAGTACCAATCCGGGCGCAATCAACGAGCCACCACAGAAGTGATAGCTGCGCTGTAGGGAGACTTGATAGGGTACCGCCTGTATGGTGGTCTCCAGGCCACCCACTATGCGTCCGTCTAGGCGGGGTTTCCGTGCGGGTGAAGCCAGACAGGCATGGAGTAGCAGTAAAGTGACTGGAATCAGCTTCATGTTGCGACTTAAATAATTGGAGTGATGACTGACTTGGCTGTTTCTTGGGTTTTTATAGTTGCCCTAATCGCATTTCTCAATGGATTTTCAGGGTCAAAAACCCAATGCACATACTACACATTGACCACTTGGCCTAGTTATAGTTAGAATAGTCGGATACGCAGACGCGCAGTTGTGGGCTGTTCCATAAATTTTATGACCCCTTATCAATCTTATCTGGGCGTAATCAATGTAATCAACGGAATTTGTATAACTAAGCGAATTTATAATGAAAACTTATTAAATTAACAATCCAAGTTTGCAATTTTTGCAAAAACAAATTACAAATTTGTTTGTTTTTAGAAAACTAGAAAGTTGTCCGCATTTGAATTGCCCCGCCTCATAGCAGCCAGCTTTTTCTGATAGCGTTAACATTAACATCAAAATGTGTAACAGTCAGAGATGAGCATGCTAGTTCATTTTCACTGGTTCCTGGTTTAATTGAAGTTCACAAAGAAAAAGTGATTTTGATTTAAGGGCTGCGTTACACAGAGCAAAACTGGGTTGGAAAGTGGTTTCCTAGGGATTTTTCAAATTTCATTTTGAAAAATTAATCTAAAATATGCTTGTAATAATCCTGCTTTGATATTGAGTATAGCTATAGTGTTTTGTGTAATATATATTCTGTATGAAATAGTCGTGGATAGCATTTTATATTTGCTGGACTGAAACAATTGGGACCAAATCTTTCTCTTGCCCTATTTTAATTTCCGTTTGCATTCGATTTAAGCCAGTTTGCATTGAATATATTAATTTTGAGAGTGGTATCACTCAGTCTGAACCAAAAATCGTTGATCTTTTAAAGTGTTTCACGTGCAGGATGGGTTGAGAATAAGACGCCTATCAGGACTTATTAAACCTAACTCCGAAAGTTAATCGTGGCATGTAGAAAAACTACTGGTTGGTAGCTGTGGAATTATAAAGCATTCTATAATTTAAGTGCTGCTTGGTCAAAGGCAATAGATACACCTTTTGAGAATGTTAGCGTATTTCCAAATAACTTATACATTTTAACCACACGATAATGTTGGTTTTCAATATTAACGTTTAGATAATTGGGGTATTCACTACCCCCCAATTGAACTAAGTGCATTCCTTAACATAGTTTTAGCGAAATTCTGTTCCGTCTGTTTCTATGCCTTCGTCAGTTTGAAAGCTATATTCACGAAACTTTCACCGGCCGGATCGCTGCCATAGAAATTATCGATTGAAAAACTAGTTCTAGAGAGAAAAGATTTTTTTGTTTTTATTGCAAGCATCTCCAACCCATGAATTTACTAGTTTTCTAGAAGAAAGAACATATTTCAAGAATATATAGTACATACTTTATAGGGTCGAAGATGAAGGAAGGATGTTACATACTTTTGCACAAACCTATAGTTCTCTATGTACCTACGTTAAAGTGTATAAAAAGTTGAATATCTCATATATTTCTTAAGGTATCGAGCTCAGATTTTGCAGTGCACTGTGGCCGGAATAGCCAAAATTTTGGCATAAGCTAGACGAACAGAGTTAGAGTGCTGAAACTTGGCACATTTGATAGTACTGGCATATATAAGAAACTAGCAAAATTTTAGACCGATCCGACCATGCCCACCATACCGCCCTATACGATTTTAATTTTAATTTTTAAATAGCCCCACTTTTAGGCTTACCTGCAGTCAGAAAAAAAAACCAAGAACTTGGTACTTGAATTAAGTACAAACGGTGTCAATAGTACGGTAAGTAAGAAAATACTTGATTGAAGTACAAAATTCTTATATCAAGTACGATTTTTTCAATCCCGAAATACTTTATTTTAGACTGTTTTTGGGATATATTAAGTATGTTTTGAACGATTAAAATATTTTTAATCATGTTTTTAGCTTATACTGGTCTTAAGTCAAGCCCGATTATGTCTCAAAATAAGTACAAAACATTCGTTCTTAAAGTGAGTTTCTATTGCCAGTCCAAAAACGTTCTAGGAAGAATTTAAGAGTATTTCAAACAAGAACAAAATGTTCTTGGTTTGAGCCCATACAGTATAGCCACTTCCCACTTTGTTATTGAACGAGGTCTCTGTATTAAGCCAAAGAAATATCCAAGACCCATAACCAAAGAGCAAGTTAAAGCTACTGTAGCTCAGAAATTTACCATCACTCCATTGCAAAAGTGCTAAAGCCAGTTGGGAATTTTAACAACAGGCTCGCTTAAAAATAATTTAAATTTTCTGTTGCGCACTTTGTGGGGCTACGATAATGAGTCTATTTCGTACTCAATCTAACATATTTTGTACTTCAACGAAGAACTTGCTTTTCTATAATCTTTCCTCTTACTGTGAGTACAAAATGTTCTTGAATCAAGAACATTTATTCTCATTTCAATAATTTTGTCAGTCATATTTCGAGTTTGGAATGTTTCGTACTTAATTTAAGTACACTCTAGAACGAATCATACTTGAAATTTCAAGTATAAAATGGCTTAAATTCTATCCCGATTGGTGTAGAACGCCGGTAGCCCATTTTTTCTAAGTGTGCACTTAATTTGTCGATTTGATACAAACAAACTATAAAGAACACTACTCACAAATTTTTTTTACTAAAATTTTTTATTCATTCTAAAATTTTGTATTTCTTTTCTAATTTGCTGCATTGTCAATAGATTCCAGGGATGCAAACCACTCGAAAATAAGGACTGGTTCGGTTTAGTGGTTCATACAGTTTCTGAACCGCCGGTTCGGTTCATCACATGGTTTTTGCAGCTAGCTGAACCGTGGTTTCGGTTCGGTTCAGTGGTTCACAAAGGCACATTATGAAATATTATGATTGTTGTAGTAATGTGACTTGTCGAACACTTTTAAAATTGAATTCTTATAATCCATTTAAATATTTTTAAAATCCTCAAAAAAATGTCCAATGCTTATTATGTCGGATTTCCAGGAATCGTATATAAGTTTCTAGAGGAATACTCTCCAAAATTGAGAATGTCTGCAAGAAAAGAATACGTACTGTGCATCGTAATTATTCTATTTATCATATCCCTTAAGCTAGGCTCAGAACTGAATCATAGATGAATCAGCTCTGAAATGAAAGGGCTGGTCCTGAATTCATGACATCATTTTTATGAATTTTAGCCATGGATTTTACTCTGACATGTCCTACTACGTCATGACCTTAGTTGATTTTAGGCATGATTTCAGTCAGAGAACTGAACCGAACCGAACCGTTTTTATTTGTGGTTTTCGGTTCGGTTCAGCAATTCTGAAAGGAAGCCGGTTCGGTTTGCGGTTCGGTTCACCGGCTGGAATAAGCGGTTCGGTTCGGTTCAAAACCGGTTCGGTTCAGAGCCGGTTTGCATCCCTGATAGATTCAGACTTGTACAAATCGATTCAGATATAAAATCACTTATTGCGTGCTCTCTGCCTCCACCTTCAATCCACTTTTGAAGCATTTCAGCGTGACTGAACTCCAAGTTGGCTGCAACAACACCAAATGTTTCGAAAACGAGCAAATATTAGCTAAATCTTTTAGTTACACCGGAATTGTATACAGTTTAATGAACATAACTGCATTATTAGTCGCATTAAGATTTAGTCAGTTGTCAAATTTTAATCCACCAAACACGTCACATTTAGGTTAGGTTTGCCTTAAAAACAACACAGCAACAACACTTGAAATCAAAGACACAACACAAAAAGTAAGGGCGCTGCAGTCGAGTTTCCCGACCACAAAATACCCTGTTCATTTGTTTTAGAATTTTTGAAGATGTTGCCGGTTTTTGTAACAAAATTGTCATCCTTAATGTAGGCAACACGTTTTTCTAGTCCTGATCAACAACTGAGGGGGGGTGCTCTTATCAGCTCCACTGTTTCGCTTATAACTCCGGTGTTTTTTGTCCAATCTGATTGTACTTTTCAGAATAGATAGATATTGGACCTGCCTTGATGTATACTAAACCACGAGGCTCTAACTTATCTGACGGTTTTTTAGGTCTAGGATGTCTAGAGGTGGACTTGGTTTTTTGGGTATTAAAGGGGGACGGGGTGGAATTTTCCAAATCTGAAACAAACTTGATCTGCGTACAGCATAAGTCTAAGTCTGTGGCTCTATCTCTTATAGTCTCTGAGATCGAGGCGTTCATGCAGACAGACGGACATTGCTATATCGACTCAGCTGTTCACGCTGATCAAGAATATATATACTTTATGGGGTCGGAAATGTTTTCTTCTTCCTGTTACATACATTCGCACAACTTCATGATCCCCCTTTTCCCATTTTCAATTGTATCAGGGTATAAAAAGCACAAACTTTTCTTGTTGATTGAAATTTAGACACCTTGATCTACATTTTCAATTTCACAAACACTACTTGCTCAATGAATAATTACACAGGCCGACAAAATGAACAACTTTGTGAGGTGAAGCCTTGTCGATGTAAAAATATAATATATGTATATTATCACTGATAACGAAACTGGTTTCGACAAAATCGTTTTTCCGCTATTTCTTTGAAACAAGAGCTGATAGAACAAAACCAATGATGTAGTTTTGTTCAGTACAATCTATATTACCATAATCAGATCAAAATAGACCTACACCAAAATTTTGAGCTAGTAATTATGATTCTAGGTTCTATATTCCTTTGGGGGGGGGACATAGTTCCAACGACATAATTTCGACAGAAAAAAAAGACATAATTTCGATAAAAACGACATAATTTCGATCGAAATGGCGAAATATGGCGAAATCATGTCGTCGAAATTAAGTCGCTATGCCTTCTATTGCAGCAATTAAGTTTTTTTTCATTGTAACATTTTATTTTTTTTTTGGCTTTATGCCAAAATTATGGCTTTTCCGGCCAGTGTGCAGAGTGCTTTGAGCCGGTTCGGTTCGAATCCGGTTTGCAACCTTAAATATAATAACGATTATATAAATTGATGAATTTAAGTGACCAGCAAAATATTTATAAGTTTGTAACCTTTCGTGCTAGGATGTAAAATCTAGTTAACTAAACTAGGCAAATTCAAACATTTACACTTTCATATTGCTAGATTTAGAAATGAAATTACTGAAATGGAAACACTGCCTAGCATCTCTGAGATCAGTGTGTTTATGCGGACAAGGCTATATCGACTCGGCTGTTGATTCTAGTCATAAATGCACATATAAATGGGAACTCTCAAGGGTCGGAAATGACTTATTAATATAATATATTCTGTACTTTTGGTACAAATATCGAAGTAAGGAAACAACACATCTTGTTTGCTTTGACTTTTAATATTCTGGTAATTATTATTTTAATGGCAAACTATGAATTACCGATCTCTAGAGTTATTTACTTGATTTTTGGAAACTAGAAGAAAGCTTCAGCGATGACGCTACTCGCTAGTCCACAGAGGCCATTTCTTTTATTCCACCGATTTAAGTTTACAATTGTTGGAATTTGTAAGCGCCTTGCTAAACCTTGAGCCAAGTCAGAAACTTATTATTCGATGGCATTTCCACCAATTTCTCCAGTTTCAAACCATTATCCTCGGCCAGTTTCTTCAGATCCCTAATATCCCTTACACCCCAAGTGGCATCTCTTTGCCTCAGACTCTTATCAAAGTCCACATTGCTTTGTGGAGTCAATACCCCATCCTGAGCATATGGTCCGTAGGTGAACAATCTTCCGCCTGGCTTCAGTAACTGACCAGCAGCTTTGAATAGGCCCATGGAGCAGGACCAAGGACTTATGTGCATCATGTTTGAGTTGAACATGTAATCGAAAGAGGATAGAGGCAGTTGTGGTTCCCATTGCTTCAGCTCCTGGGTAATATCCACATACAGCGGGGGGAGAATATTCGCCGTGGAGCAGTCCTGGGCATAGGCGGCGATTGAAGACATCTGCTGTCTCTCATACTCCGTGGGCTGAAAGCTGATGTTGGGCAACAGTGGAGCCAAATAGCCCACATGTTGACCAGATCCTGAGGCAATCTCTAGCAGCTTCAAGTTCGGCGTCTGGCGATCCACTTGAGCGACAAGAGCCTCGGCTATTGGCTGCGAATTGCGATCGGCCGAAGGATGTGTTCGCTTGTGGGCGGCGGCGGCGGCACTGAGACGCCATGAAATGTGTAAGGAACGTTTTATGGTTTGTGTGAGACTGATGCAACGTGTTTGGGTTGAATAATAAACAATAATTAAAATAAACAACATATTTACCTCATTTTGTAAGCAACAGTAAACAATCAGCTGACAGCCGACAATTACTTTACAGGCCTCTACACTGGTTCGCCATCGACTAGTTCCGGAAAAAGCAAAACCACTCAGGCTACTTTCACACTGTGTGATCACTGAAATATGATAGTCTAGTGTGATAGCGTCTCAAGGTGTTTTGACTACATCTATAACAACCAACATATGTCAGATAGTGTCAATCCTACACCTTTTTCTACACAAAATTGATTCTAAACAGGTTAGACTACCTAACAAAAATAAAAAGCTGTATACCTTCAGGTGCCATTTTTTAATGGCTTACAAAAACTAATAGTGATATTACCGAACGGGGTTCTTTGTTCGATAAGTAATCGGTTAAATTAAATTTAGAAATTTTTGTTGTTGTTGCTGCCAGGATTGTGGTTGAAATCTGTTTCAAAGTTGGCCAAAAATTCAAAATATCGTATGTTTCATACGATTTTTAGAGAACAGATTATCGGAAAGTTAAAGTGAAAACTGAGTTTTGTTAAGAACTGAAGTAGTTGTGGAGTAAACTAGGAGATATGGGATCATACAATAAATAACGGACTCAAAATTTCGAAAATCGACCTATTTCATTGGTTCTAGTTCCTCTATTTATTAACCGAATATCCTATCTATCCTATATCCCATATCTCCCAACTTTGTACTCACAGGTTTTCTATGCTTTTTAATAATTCTGTTAAGTTTAATTCAAATCGATCAACTGAATGGTATAGCTGTCGTACAAAAGATAAGTCTGAAACAGGCTAAGCTAAAAAAAACGTTTTTGTTTTTGAATGGTAGCATCCTGAAATTTGGTTTTTGTTCGTTTCACATGCTTTAACAAATTCTACAAATTCTGGTCGAAAACGGATGACAATATTATATAGCTCCCAAGCGAACGATCGGTGAGAAAATGAGTCGTTGTGGATTTTGTGAACATACTTAACCGAGCACTTGCAAGGGTCTAAAAACTTTGGCACAGGCGAAGCTAGCTTAGCTTTCTAGTTTTTAAATATTATATCTTCAAGTCTAGTTCTTACAGATGTTGAAAAAAAAAAAATTACCAAATTTCAGAAAAGAAATTATTTTTATTCATTTATTTTTGCTCGTAGCCTTTAAGCTACGAAAACAATGTTATCCGCGGTTATTGCACTCAGAAAACAATCCATTTTGAATATACCGAAATTAATTATTTCGTTCTTAATAGTAGAGCAAGTTCTTTATTTCTTAGAGATAATCTATTTAGAGCACGATTTTATAATTTTAAGAGCTATCCGTTCCTGCTTGTTAAGTCCGTTCTGGCGAATAAAAGAAAAAATAAACAAATATTACAAAATATAATTTAATTTTCTATCCAGGCATGAAAACAGCTACCCTTAACAAGTCCAAAACCACATAAAGCCATCTGTATAATTTAAGAAAATGTGTAGTCAGCAATTGAACCTAACTCCAATTTGTGAATTCATCAATTCTGAACTCAACTCAACTCTGAACTGTGACTTGAATACCCTTACTGTAATAAATTTTACGAGCGGTGCTAAGGGCCTGCAGCTGCTCAACATTCTGCCAATCGATAGCTTTGGCTATCGGTCGTAGTCGAGTGCGGTCATACTAGTTCATATTGACAAACTAGCTTCAATTCGTGTCGGCATTTATTATTTATTCAACAATTGTTAACTTTTAGCCGCAAAATGTCCGACAATGATGATGATTTCATGTGCGATGATGATGAGGATTACGGCTTGGTGAGTGAGATGCCAAATATTCGACAAGAAATATAGAAAGCCGGTCAAGTCCGACTATAACATACTCTGCAGTAGCAGCTGAAAACAGCGCCGCTACTGCGCTGCAGCAGCGAACACTCTATTGATCATAACTCGACAACCGTTCATCCGATCTTTACTATTCTTTTGGCGGAATGATAATTAATCCTGTTTAATAACTATGTCTGAACGGTATGAAGCATCTATCCTTAAAACTGTGGAGGAGGCGTGGCCAAAATTGAAAATAAACTTGAACTGCCTGCAGATCTGAAACCTCTATCTCTTACCATGTCTGAGATACATATGTGCGTTCCTACGGACAGACAGACGGATATGGCTATATCGACTCGGCTGTTGATGCTGACCAAGAATATATATACTTTATGGAAGAAGCTTACTTCTAACTTACATACTTTTGCACCAACTAATTATACTTTTTGTACCTCCGATAGGAATACTCCGAAGACAGCAACTCGGAGCCCGATGTGGATCTGGAGAATCAATACTACAATAGCAAGGCCTTGAAAGAGGAGGAACCCAAGGCGGCCCTAGCCAGTTTCCAGAAGGTGCTGGACTTGGAGAAT
This sequence comes from Lordiphosa andalusiaca, assembly GCA_035044965.1. Classification (NCBI taxonomy): domain Eukaryota; kingdom Metazoa; phylum Arthropoda; class Insecta; order Diptera; family Drosophilidae; genus Lordiphosa; species Lordiphosa andalusiaca. The sequence continues at coordinate 115,399 of JAWNNM010002684.1, forward strand.
GGCGAAAAGGGCGAATGGGGCTTCAAGGCGCTGAAGCAAATGATCAAAATTAACTTCAGACTGGTGAGTGTTTCCTCGCATTAGACAAGAAGTTAATTATTATAAATGCCTCTATCCAGTGCAACTATGACGAAATGATGGTGCGCTATAAGCAGCTGCTTACCTACATCAAAAGCGCCGTGACCCGAAATCACTCGGAGAAGAGCATCAACTCCATACTGGACTACATTTCCACTTCGAAGAATGTAAGCATCAAATCAAAACACCAAAACCAATCTCTAATTCCGCCAGCTATTCCAGATGGCCCTGCTTCAGAATTTCTATGAGACCACCTTGGATGCCCTGCGCGATGCCAAAAATGATAGACTGTGGTTCAAGACCAACACCAAATTGGGCAAACTCTACTTCGATCGCAGCGACTTCACGAAATTGCAGAAGATACTCAAACAATTGCACCAAAGCTGCCAAACCGATGATGGGGAAGACGATCTGAAGAAGGGCACCCAGCTGCTGGAGATCTATGCTCTGGAAATACAAATGTACACCGTGCAGAAAAACAACAAGAAACTAAAGGCACTGTATGAGCAGTCACTGCACATCAAGTCGGCCATACCGCATCCCCTGATTATGGGCGTCATACGCGAGTGCGGCGGCAAAATGCACCTGCGGGAGGGAGAGTTCGAAAAGGCGCACACAGACTTCTTTGAGGCCTTCAAGAACTACGATGAGAGTGGCTCACCCAGACGCACCACTTGCCTCAAGTATTTGGTTTTGGCAAATATGTGAGTGACAGTCCAATTGAGAAACTTGAACTAATTTATCTTCCATCTAGGCTAATGAAGTCGGGCATTAATCCCTTCGACTCCCAGGAGGCCAAACCCTACAAGAACGATCCCGAGATACTGGCCATGACCAACTTGGTTAATTCATACCAAAATAACGATATCAATGAGTTTGAAACCATTCTACGGCAACATCGGAGTAATATTATGGCTGATCAATTTATACGGGAACATATTGAGGACTTGCTGCGCAATATACGCACTCAGGTGCTGATCAAATTGATCAGGCCATATAAAAATATAGCCATACCATTTATAGCCAATGCCTTGAACATTGAGCCAGCCGAGGTGGAGAGTCTGTTGGTGTCCTGCATATTGGATGAGTAAGTAGACACCAAAAAAAAAGAGAAAGGAGTCAAATTTAGATCAAAAATTTATCCCTCGTCTTGTAGATATTCTGAAATGATATTTTATACTTTTTGGCAAGGTTTCAAATTGAATTGTGTCTCGGATTTCTTTGCAGTTCTAGTACGTTTCTGTTTAGGTTCTCTAGTTTAAATTGGTTTCTAATTCGTTATATCGGTACCTAACGCTAAAAGTTTATTCTGAAACGGGAGATTTGTTAAACAACATCTTTATTCCAGGAGGAGGCATTGTTTTCAAAGTGCAATCCTAGATCTCATAGTCATTATATGTTAGGGTCATTCATGTAACGATTTAAATGCTATTCGAATGCGAAAAGTCTCGTATTTGGGGTATAAATCTTAAAGTTTCAGTATTAGAACTCGAAAGCACTTAAGAATTTTGCATTCTTGGAGTTCTCAATACTTAATTCCAGATTAGTTGTAGTAGTTTAAAAAGAAAATAGCAAGTGACTTGATGGAGTGACGTTATTACCCCTTAATTTCAAAATTGCATCCATATTTATCCGTCTTGTCCAAATGATACGAGCAAATATATTTATAATTTTTTATGTTTAAACTTAAACTATTATTTTTTAGTATGCATCTAGTATGCATAGTAAACCTTAAAAAATAGAGGAAAATTTACTTCGGCTTTGCCAAAGATTGTGTACATTTCGTTTAAAGTAGGAATCATTCAAAACGTTAATTTTTGGGTTCAAGAATTCTAGTTCTATAGGTTTTGCAAGCTGACCAATAGATATCTCCTCTTCTACGATCATTTGGGTGGCCAGTGTATTGTATGCCAGATATGTGATATACTCATTCGATTTGGTTAAAATTGGAACAATTTGTGCTGAGCTGTAGTTTAGCGGAGGGATTTCGTCGGTTAAGTCTTCTTTTGAGCCACAACTACTTAAAGTCTGTACCATAATTTTTCTAATTTATTTCTCGTTTTTTGTTTCAGCACCATTAAGGGTCGCATTGATCAGGTTAATCAGGTGCTTCAACTGGATAAGGTCAACAGCAGTGCTGCACGTTATAATGCCTTGGAGAAATGGTCCAACCAAATCCAGTCTTTGCAATTTGCAGTCGTTCAGAAAATGGCTTAAGTCTGTCGTGAAATAAAATATGAAAATTCGATAAATGTGGGAATTGTTTAATGTTATTGTTTAGTATATTTAAGTCGGTTCACTGTTTGGCACTTATATTTCCTATCTCATAAATGATGTTTATTATTCTTGGAAACTAACACAGAGATGGCCAAGAAACGGTCTTTACTAAGACCACAGAGCCACAAATCAGTTTGGTTCGCATCAAATTTCGCTGTGGTTGAAACAGTTCCGAAAATACTGAAATTTTTATTTCTGCTGGTGCTTTTCTTACTTCTTAATGGAGTGAAACTGATCCCAGCGGGATGTGTTCTCGATGCAGTTCCAAAGTAGTTGAACCCATTCATCGATATGCAGCCGTGAGTATAAGAGAATGAATAATTTGCTCTAGGAGTTTGGAGTCGCAGCGAATTCAGCGAGAGAGAGAGTTCAAGGCATAGGTTATATTACTAAAGGGGTTATAAGCGAGTCTCTGTGCTGACTACCAAGTATGAACATTAATAAGTCCATTGAATATATTCCCATAAGATTAAATAAGTTTGTAATGCCAGGAAACAATGGATTCGTCTTTTTCCAATATAAATAGAAGGCGAATTGCGATTGGTGTTATCGAAGTGGTAAAACTATATTTCTGGTCCGAGAATTTATCCCATATTGGTGTTCTTCAAAAGAGCGAACCTGCTGATCCTCGACAAATAGTTATGGAAATGGGCAATATCTGGGCTGTACGATGGGTGGGGTAGGACTTCTCATTTCAGGGTTTTCAGGTATTTGTTTTTACCAGAGTCTCAACATGTGCCCGAAAGATGACATGTTGAAAAATTACTTACTATCTCGTATACTAATGCTCGGCTCAAACGCATCTGTTGAGTTCGGTAGAGTTGGGTTGTGACGGTTTCACGCGGTTAAGCCAGCTCATAGTACACCGCTCTCAATTCCTTACCACACACATACATGACCTTGCCAATGAGAGTATTCCGATTTAGCGTCAATCTTTGAATATAGCTGGGCGAACCATATGGTGTTTGTGCTTGGAGTAATCGTAATGAACCCTTTTTCATTAGCAGTCACAACACGACGCCAGAATTCTTTTTATTTTTCCGTTGGAGTAGCGGTCCCACAAATTCTGTTTAGTTGACACATTCGGAGAGCACAAAATCTATGTTGCTTACACTTCGGCGAAACTACACATACTGAGATGGAAAGGCTTCATAATTAAGTTGATAGCAACATTGTCCAATTCAATTTAATGCTAAAGGTAATAGAACGATCTTCTAGTCACTGAATTATGGTGGCGATATTTTCAAATATCTATATGGATATTTATTTCGATATGGGAAAACTATCATTTCGTTTTCTTGTAAAATATAAATCGATATTTTAGATGATTTTAAAGTGAAGTCATTTGACACATATCAAAATTAACGTTCTCTCTGAGTATAAAAGCGAATCTCTAATTAAAGACCTTTGAAATTTCTTAGATTAGATTCTTCTTTGTTTATTAACTCTACGGTCTTGCTTTGAAGCTTGTATCACGGATACTTTGATCTTTGAGACATTTTTTGGTTTATACAACTATTTTTGATGAAAGGGGCCAACTTAGGAAGCTATTAAGTGGCATTAAGTAGTTCCCGAACAGACCTCATTTATTCTAGATATTCAATCATCAGACTAGTGGTCTACGGTGCAGAAGTGATTCACAACTTGACTTACCCTTAGGTTAATTTTGGAAGTCGTAGTGCAGTATGTAGAGATTTGGTAAGATTTTGAAATGATAATGCTCCGAATCAGCAGTTTAAAATTCTTCTTATTTCAACCGTTTTCCAAGCAGTGAGGAATGGTCTATGTCGCGGTTCAGGAGGATAACAATATGGAAGGTCCGGCTAGAAAATTTTGATGATTTATGAACGTGGCACACAAAATCAGCTTCCAGTGTAACTTATTCGGAAAGCTGAAGCCAAAATATAGCCGAGAAATAGTGACAAGAAATAATCGACTTACGAGATATCGCCTCAGTAATATATTCGATTATTTATTGATGATCTTTTTCGACTTTATTTAATCTCTTTTTGCAAATCTCTACAATAAATTGTAGGTGCCACTGGTCTTCAGGAGAATTCATTATCGAATTCGTTTCCTCGATTAATGATAAATGTTGATAAATACCGTATTACCAAGATCGGTCAGCAAAGATCAGCGAAATGTATGATTGATCAGGGAGCAAGTTCGTCTGCTGAACGCGGCCATTTAAAATGGCTTCATTTTTATTTAGAATATTTATAATGGTAAAGTTAACGTTAATTGTCTATAAGGTTTCTAGGGGTGTGGTGAACTGTTGTCGATAAACCTTTAACTTAAGCAGATAGATTCCATCTAGATAAATGCGCTCCGACTCAAATTTGATACTATTGTTGCTTAAACAGTTTGTACAGTTTCGTTGGAGGCGGCCGCTTGACGGGTTTCCATTTGTTCGATTGCCTGAGGCTTTATGCAACGTCCATGTATCCACAATCTGAATCTGTAGATCCAGAAAACTAATATGCAAAAACAACTGGCGAGCAGTACACAACCACAAACAGTGCCAATAGCCAGTCCTGGTTGATCCCAATCCAGAATAAAATAGATGCTAAGGAGCGATAATTATCAAATATAAGAAATTCTCCACTTTCTTCTCAAATATATCTTACGGTTCTGTTGCCCCTGCCAGATAATAAATAAGCGAGAATAATCCATAGATCATACCCATAGCAAAGGGATACACGAAATGCATTAATCTGGTGGGGAAGGCAACCATGAAGCAGTCGAATAACATGCAAACTGTATTGAACGCATGTGCCCAGAGATTATAGAGATCACCGGCTGCGCCAGGCATGGCTGTAAAATAAGGAAATTTTGAAAATGCAGATTATATAAAGCTCATTTATAGAAAATACCCCCCAAGAGTCCAGGAACAACATTCAAAACATTCTCTAGATCTCGGCGAATAATTGACACCTTTGCCATTTGACAAGAAAATGGTACTCACATGGATACAGGGCAGCCCAGAACACAAGCGTTATCAAAAAGGCCAGTACTGTGGTTGTGTAATGAGAAAACCAATATATCTTGAGTGACCAACAGCCGGGAGCTACAATATTCTGTATTAGTTTCATCATAAATGCTCCAAACTCTCATCACCGACTTACCAAAATAGCTGGGATTCAAAAAGTAAATGGTGGCCACCACAGCTCCATATGTTAGAGCATAGAAACAAAACACAAAGCCCCAATCTGTCAGGTAGATAAACCAACGTCCGCCATTGAAAGTTTCAATCATGCTGCTTATCACACCAGATGCAAAAAAGGCAGCAAAGATCCAACGATAAAGTAGCCAGATGAAAGAACGATCACCACGTTGCCACTGAGAGCGACAGAAGTCACCGGGCTCATCATGATGCAGGGAGAATTTCGATCGTTGGAACTCCTCTTTAAAGGGTAGACAACAGGAACCCTTGCTCTCACTCGGATCACGCATCTCGGTGGCCGGACAATGATTGCTATAATCCCCCAAGAGAGCTGACTAGCTCGAGGGTAGAACGCAAACTGTCGCCCAAATGAGACGATACGGCGAAATGGGCTGGCTTGTTGGCCATTAGTTCTGCAAATCGTTTGAGTTTTGAGTGGCAATCGAGGTATTCAACGTAAAGCTATCTCGTCACCGAAATTGATTCTTATCAAATGTTTGCCGATAACCGTCTGGTGTTGTGTGGGATGTGAACAAGCTGGACGCAGGCCAACACAAATCTGTGTGGTAAGGTTCCACACACTCACCGAACGTTTCGGGACTTAAGTTCTAACATAGATTCTGGAAAAATTCGCACATGATTCATCAGGGCCGTAAATACACCTATATGTTGATTAATAGTGTAGAAGCGGACCCAACTACGCTGAGTTATTTTTTACAGTTGTAGATTAGACAGGTTTCTTGAAACCCACTCATGATAAGAAGACGCACGACGTCCGTACGATTCTGTTTTTGCCGCACTTAAGCCCTTTTCATTCTGTCAACATATCACTCCTTCTATTTTATGTTGAAATGTTGTTTAAAAAGAACATTTTCAGGTTGTATTCTTTCTAATGAGGGAGTTTGATTTTGATCTCTATATATACCAGGGATGCAAACCAATCGAATGTAAGTACTGGTTCGGTTCAGTGACTCACACAGTTTCTGAACCGCCGGTTCGGTTCATTACATGGTTTTTAATTGAATTCATATAATCCATTTGAATATCTTTAATATCCTTAGAAATCCAAAATTTATTATGTCGGATTTTAAGTAAGCGTCTATTAGTTCGTAGAGGAATGAAATTCGAAAGCAGAGAATGTCAGCTAGAACAGAATGGAATAGAAAAGAATAAAAAAACTCTCCTGGCTAAGATGGAATTAAGGCAAAGAAGTACTACATAAAATTGATAATATTGTCCACTAGACGATAGAATGTATATTGATGGCAGGTGTATTAAGAGATCGAAGACACTTACAGAAGACTTCTAGGATTACATATTCTTAAATTTCGTCAAGTCATTCATAAAAGCTATATCGATCCGGCATCGCTAAGGATGTGAGTCGAACGAAATGTATAAAAACTATCTTAAGGAAATGTTTTAAATTCCCAAATTAATAAGTATTATTGGCTAAAAGAAAGCGATTCCCGTCTTTAAGCTCGTTAGAAAACTGAACCGAACCGAACCGTTAATATTTGTGGTTTTCAGATCGGCTCAGCAATTCTGAAAGGAAGCCGGTTCGGAAGCTGGAATAAGCGGTTCAGTTCGGTTTGGTTTTAAACTGGTTCGGTTCAGAGCCGGTTTGCATCCCTGGTATAGTGAATATTGCAAATATCTACTTAAAAGAATTGCAAAATCTAATCAAAGTTTGATGTAGATAAAGATTAGAAACTCTGGACATTGAGCCAGAGAGTGTTGCAATGCCTAGTTAAGCTGTACTTACACTTGTCCGAAATCTAGCAGGAGTTTTCGATATAAGATATCAGAAAAATGTAATAGTCAGGCACGTAAATTAGGCTCACAGCAAACTGAGCTATTTTTCACCCATCTCGGATAGGATATCGACAAGTGAAAGTACAACGATACATTCACTTTTAAAAATAACAAATAGATAACGATTAACTCTGTAAAGCAGATAATTTTAGGAAGCAATAAGATCTCTTTTAAGTGCTCTACGTTGAGCAGTTCCTTCAATTTAGACCCAGTCGGACCAGTCACAATGAAAAAGGCACATCTTTCTTAGTTCTTTTTCACGTAAGAAGTAGATCCCAAGAGGTGATAAGTTCCATTCGCGTTTTTTAAGGCGTGAAACCGTCAAAGAATGCTTCCTTAAGAACGATCCTTAAGAACGATTGCTTTCAACGCTATATCTATATCTTTGTTGTTGGTTACACATGCCAAAAGTAAACAACAAAAACTTATTCTCACTAGAACTAGACTTAAGACCGATCATTCCCTACAAAGCTGTATGCTATAATCATCTGATCCTGCCGGATCCGACAAACGTGCGGCGTATTTTCGATACAAGAATTCGTGCAAAGTTTGGTGAAGATAGCTTTAAAAACGAGAAGGCTAAACCAACGTCGTCTGCGCCGAAGTTTGTATACCCTTGCAAGTGCTCGCTTAAATATTTTCATAAATAATCTTTCTCCCACATCGACCCATTTTCCAAACAACGAATTGTTCGAAATGGAGCTATATGATATAGTCAAGCGATTTGGAAAAACTCTTGTAGAGTTAGGTAAAAACATGTGAAACAAACAAATACACAATTTCGAGATCCATACCATTAAAAACCAAACAAAATTTAATTGTAAAACTGTTTTTCAGACCTATCTTTTGTATGGCAGCTATAACAGTGCTCCGACTTTCATCAAACTTGGCAGAATTAAGAAAAATCATAGAAAACCTGTCAATCCGGTCGGTCCGAGATTCTAATATAGTTGCGAGCAGCAAAAAAAAAGACTCTGTGCAAAATTTCAGCTCGATAGCTTCAAAACTGAGAGACTAGTTTAAGTAGAAACAGACAGACAGTCGGACAAAGCTCAATCGACTCATCTCGTCACCCTGATCAAGAATATTTATAGTTTATTGGGTCGTAAATGAACATTTCTATGCGTTGCAAACTTCTGGGCATAATTTATATAGCTGCTATGTATTAAATAAACATACAATTTACTCAGCAATTTGTAAGTTTATCTGACAGATAGATATAGTAAATGAGAAATGCATCATTATTGTACCTAAATTAATTAGTTTTTGTAAAAGAATCTATGGAAAGCAAAACAAAATATGTTTTTTGTGTGAAAGGGTGCAAATAATAGATACATTTTTAAGACAAATCAAAGAATGGTGAAGAAAATTGTTTGTTTATGTTGTCAAGAACATCCTGATGTCAATAAAGAATATGATTTTTTTTTTAAGAATTATTTTTTTGCTAGTAGTTCGGGCATAAAATCATATCTTTTGTACAATACATGCATTTTTGCTTCTTTTCTACCTGTTGTCAAATTAATGTGATGTTGAGAAACTTCAACCAAAATTTCTAGGGTACTGCGCAACCGATTTTGATAGTTTCTTTTTTCTGTCAAAGCCAACACCCAAATGTATCAAATCCATGCTTTAAATTAGTTAGAAACAATTTTAGATTGCTGGAAAACAGCTGTCGAAACTTTAAACGCGATTATTTCGATTTGAAAAGAAAATGTTGACAGATTTTCAAATTTTGTTTGTTTTAAGTACTCCTTATATAAAATTATTTAAGTGACTAACACAATTTTTGTTTGTTTTTAATAAATGTATAAGCTAATAAACTAAATCTTTTACTAAAGGGCCATAGAGGGATGTATGTATAAGAAAGGTTCAAACAAATTTCAAGTCAAGCGGTCCATTGGAACTTGACATATAGTCCAAAAAGTCTTGCGGTATTTCCGCAAGCTTGTCTTTGCAAGCGCGTAGTTCTAGTTGTATTCGTCGCATCGGTTCACGCTAGAGCTTTTTGGAAAGCTCTTTTCACGCGCTAACACGTGTTTGAGAAATTGTTGTTTGTTTTTAGTCGTTCGTGAGTTATAGCGTCGCAAACATGGAGCAAAATAAAGAGAAAATACGGCATATTTTACAGTACTACTACGATAAAGGCAAAAATGCATCTCATGCTGCCAATAAATTTTGTGCAGTTTATGGACCCGATACAGTTTCCATTTCCACCGCACAACGATGGTTTCAACGTTTTCGATCTGGTACGGAGGTGATCGAAGATGCGCCACGGTCCGGAAGGCCTGTCGTCGAAAATTGCGATAAAATCGCTGAATTGATCGAAAGAGACCGGCATAGTAGCAGCCGTAGCATCGGCCAAGAGCTGGGCATGAGTCATCAAACCGTTATAATCCATTTGAAGAAGCTTGGATTCAAAAAGAAGCTCGATGTATGGGTGCCACACGACTTGACGCAAAAAAACATTTTGGACCGTATGGATGCATGCGAATCGCTTCTGAATCGCAACAAAATCGACCCGTTTTTGAAGCGGATGGTGACTGGCGATGAAAAGTGGGTCACTTACGACAACGTGAAGCGCAAACGGTCGTGGTCGAAAAGCGGTGAAGCTGCCCAGACGGTGGCCAAGCCTGGATTGACGGCCAGGAAGTGTGTTTGGTGGGATTGGCAGGGAATCATCCACTATGAGCTGCTCCCCTATGGCCAAACGCTCAATTCGGACCTGTACTGCCAACAACTGGACCGCTTGAATGCAGCACTCATGCAGAAGAGGCCATCTTTGATCAACGGAGGCCGAATTGTCTTCCATCAGGACAACGCCAGGCCACACACATCTTTGGTGACGCGCCAGAAGCTCCGAGAGCTCGGATGGGAGGTTCTTTTGCATCCACCGGATCTCGCACCAAGTGATTACCACCTATTTCTGTCCATGGCGAACGAGCTTGGTAGTCGGAAGTTGGCCACAAGAGAGTCCTGTGAAAATTGGCTCTCCGAGTTTTTTTTGACAATAGGGAAGCGAACTTCTATAAGAGGGGCATTATGAAGTTGGCATCTCGTTGGGAACTCGTAATCGAACAAAACGGCGCATATTTGACTTAAATCGCATCATTATAACCAATTTTATGAACAATTGAAAATTCAATAAAAATACCGCAAGACTTTTTTTATATAATGTCTATATATAACTGCGCTTAAAGTATCAACAGTTTTATTAATGAACCTGTTATCTATTTACAAATAAGTGTATAACTTTTAAATAATTGCTGGATTGACTTAAAATTCTCTGTGCATGTACGCAAATATATGTTGATTAGTTTAATTAATCAAATAAATTGTGTATTTTTCACTAGAATAAACCCCGAAAGGCCAATTAAAAAGAAGCCTTGTTGTATTCCAACCTTTAACCAAGGTACTACAAATTCAGATATATTTCTTGTAACTTACCTTAGGTTAGAATAAGAAGTAACTTTTCAAAGTTGATTTTGTTTGTAAACATTAAAAAAAAGCAATGCTTTTACGAAAAACTTCTTATTTATTTCAAATGGTATACATCGATAGAGGGTATAGAACTCAAATTATTGTACAGGGTTGCCCATATTCGACGGACCCATGTTTTTTTTTTTAAAATCAAAGAAAAAAATAAATATTTGGCGGTTGGCAATCTTAATCATTTAATTTGTTCCAAGTAGATTTGTTTACATCAATTTTTGAATATGATATCTCTCAAATGGCCGCCTCTGGCGTTGATGGCGTATTGTGCCCTTTTTGCAGCATTTTCCATCGTTTTCGCCAACATTTCGGCCGGAATAGCGGCTATTTCTTCACGAATGTTGTCCTTGAGCTCTTCTACGGTCCTTGGCTTGTTAACGTAAACCTTTGACTTCAAATATCCCCACAAGAAGAAGTCAGGCGGCGTCAAATCGGGCGAACGCGGTGGCCAGTCCAAATCACCACTTTTCGACATCAAACGGCCCGGAAACAATTTCTTGAGAAAATCGATTGTTATGCGACTTGTGTGCGGTGGAGCGCCGTCTTGTTGAAACCAGAACTGCCTCATACGCTTTCGACGAATAATTGGCATCACAAAATTGGTCATCATGTCGCGATAACGCTCCTGGTTGATGGTAACAGCATGGCCATTTTCATTTTGGAAGAAAAACGGCCCAATGACCGTTTTCGCACTAACGCCGCACCAAACTGTGACTTTTTCGTCATGAAGAGACACTTCTTGAATCTCCTGAGGATTTTCAGTGGCGTAAATACGGCAATTTTTGCTTATTTACGGTCCCATTCAATGTGAAATGGGCTTCATCGGACATGATAATTTTGTTCCAAAATTGCTCGTCATCTTCGGCCATTTCGATGACTCTTTGGGCCCATTCCAATCGACGAGGCTTGTCCGCAGGCAACAATATTTGCGTCAATTGAATTTTGTACGGGAACAAATGCAAATCAACGCGAATAATCCGTTGTAAAGTGGACCGAGCCATGCCCAACTGCTGAGAACGGCGTTTTTGGGATGTTCTTGGGGACCTCTCAACACTGGCTCGTACGGCAGCGCTATTCTCGGCCGATCGCCTTGGTCGACTTTTATTTGGCCTCTTCGGATTAGAAAGAGCCTCACCAGTCGAAAATTTTTCGTATAAACGCTTAATGGTGTTCTTAGAAGGCGCACTTTTCACATTTTTTAATTTTTTAAAAGCACGTTGAGTTTTCACAATCGACTTGTTCTGTTGAATGTAAATTTCAACTATTTCAGAGCGCTCGCGTGGCGTGTATTGTTCCATGGTAAAAATCTGCTTGGACTAACGCTTCAAACGAGGTATGTCATTAAGCGATCTGACATCTCTGTCAAAAGTTATGGCGTTGCCAGATGGGTCCGTCGAATATGGGCAACCCTGTACTTGTAGCCCAGCGCCAAATGTTTTGCGAATACCGAAAAGTGAGCTGTTTATTTAACTGGACATGTAGTTTTGTTTGTATCAAAATTTTGTCTTACTTATTGTTCTTAAAAATATACCTAAAGTTTTATTTAATCAACTGATTCAAAATATGGAAAACGCTATCCAAGGTATTGGTAATATAATTTCGAGGAGCTTATCCTCAAAGAAAAATGCTAAAAACAGCTCTGTAAATTTTCTATTTTCTGGTTGGCTAATTAGTTGTTGCTCAGTTTTGCTCGAATCTGTAAAAATCACATTCAAAAATCGAAAAAAAAACAAGAAAGAAAGTCGGTCAAGCCCGACTATAACATACTCTGTACCAAGAAAATTTCTTTTGATCATAACTCGAAAACCGTTCATCGGATCTTCTTCATTCCTTTGGCGGATCGATAAGTTATCCTAATAACTAAATATGTCCAGAAGGAACAAGCCATCTATCTTCAAAACTGTGGGAGATATGACGTTTTTTCTAAATTGCGGGGGCGGGAGGGGGCGTGGCCAAAATTGAAAATAAACTTGATCTGCCTGCAGACATTAGAAGCATATGTCCCATACATGTCAAACCTCTATCTCTTACCATCTCTGAGATCTGTGCGTTCATACGGACAGACAGACGGACAGACGGACAGACGGACATGACTCGGCTGTTGATGCTGATCAAGAATATATATACTTTATGGGGTCGGAGATGCTTCCTTCTGGATGTTACATACTTTTGCACAAACTTATAATACTCTATGTACCTACGGTACAGAGTATAATTATTTGAAGTGATATAATAAAATTAATTTTGTTTGTGTCAAACTAATGGCTAATGTTAAAGAGCTAAACAACCTTTTAGCAATATGCCCAATGGCACCTGGTAGCACTATAATGTAAGCTTTCCCCCGAAACCCGAAATGCAACACTCATATCTCTAATGACAGCCCAGCTTGAATAATGGAAAATCTCCATGTTAAAAATTTTCCATTTTGCCTCGTAATTACTTTTACAGGCACCTCATCGGCTTACATGCAAGCGAAATGCTAATGCTTATCACTAATTACAGTTCTTAGCCTTGCCTTAACATCTCAAGCTTCGAAATACAAACAAACAAATCGGCTCAAATGTTATTATTGATCAGCAAAATTTGTTGTACATAAACATGGTTTACTGTTCCATATGTAAATATGATCAATTGATATTTAGGGACAATTAATAGAAAGTTTAGACTGAGTTCAAAAGTTATCGGAGTTGTTGTTTAGTCGCACGTCATAATAGTAAATCTCAAACGATGAGCAAGAAAAACAATAAGTGAGGAAATATTTTCCGAATTGAACTTATTGTGGACTCAATCTCAGCACACGCGAATCTTGTAACATCATAATTCCTCCTCACTACTTACATTTTCCCACAGATCTGCACACAAGCAAATGAAAAAATAAATTGAATCCCAGAAGGGGAGGTCTGATCTTCGCATGCCTCTAAATTGAACATCAATTAGACTTGTAAATTCAATTTATGTCGTAATGAAACAATAACGCATTTTCGGTTCGCCGTTATCTTTACATTAAGTGTCGACAACACTCTCGATTTTTTTTTGTTTTTTATGAGTGACGGGCCCTACGAATGGCAAGGTCAGCCAAAAGGCTAACGAACCACAACTGCTCTCAACGATAACGCAAAGGGGCCTGTTTAGCACACGTCATAAACTTATTATGATTTATGTTGAAATAGGCAAACTAGAATAAATTCTATTTGTTATCGATGAATATTTATACGTAAGCGAGTGATACATTTCCAAGCTGAAATAGGATGGCCCTAAAATTCGTCTTTAAATGAGCAAATTTTAACAAGTATTCTTCAAATCAAACTACAGCACTTGGGTTAGTTTAAGCTTTATATGGCCAATGCTTTGATTATACTATAGCAATATGTGCTGAGGTACTTGAGCTTAAAGATTAGGATTAGATTGTTTTACAAATGTAATGGGAATAGTTGTTGGGAGCTGCAAATTAAAATTTTAGATAAATATTATATTCAAAAAAAAGGATATAAAAGGGGACAAGGGCGATTCACAATATAATTTAGAAATATATTTTCTTACAAAAGTACTGAGACTGTCAAAAATGAACAAAATATTTATTATTTTAGAAAAAACATTGAGGAAAGTAAACTTCGGTTCGGCCTAAGTTTGTATACCCTTGCAGCACGCTTTTGTGACTAATTTGAGAGACATTTCCACTGACAAGTTTTTCTCACTAAGACTACTTTTCTGACTCTTCTTTTCTATGGCAGCTATACTCTATAGATGACCGATTTAGAATCATGGGAAAGCATAGCAAACTAAGAAATACAAAGATTGGAGGCGTTTTCTTTGAAAACAAAACAGTTTTTCTCACTAAAACTAGTTTTTCGACCGATTACTCCTATGGCAACTATAACCTATAGTCATATTATTTTGACAAAATTTTAAGTTATTGTGTGAAAGTTAAAAAAATAATTATTTGCCAATTTAAAAGAGGTTTACATTGAAAACAAAAAAGTTATTCTTACTAAGACCATTTTTCTAACCTTTCTTTTCTATGGCAGCTTTTCCATATGGATGTCCGATTTTGACCAAACTTGGCAGAATCATGCAAAAGCATAGAAAATTAGTCAACACGGAGTTTGGAGACGTTTAAAAAATAAATGCTTTTCTCTCTTAAACTAGTTTTTCGACCGATAATGCTACGGCAGCTATTTGTTATAGTCATCCGATTCGGCCGGTTCCGACAAAATTGCGACGTATCTGTACCAGAAGACTTCGTGCAAAGTTTGTTCGCGATAGCTTTTAAACTGACGGAGGAGATAGCATAGAAACACACAGACAAACGGACGGCCAAATGGACCAGGCTAAATCAACTCAGCTCGTCATGCTGATCAAGAATATATATACCTTATGTGGTCGGAAATGCTTCCTTCTAAGCGTTACAAACATCTGGTCAATTTCAATATACCATCTGCAAGCGTGTACAAATATTTTCTAACTATTAGATGGGAGAGGTGGTAAGGGAAGTAGAGGTAGATATAACCTAACTTATATATTGTTTTTATAGGATATTTTCTTTCTGTTGGTTCACTCAAGTCTTCTCTATGAAAAGGGCAGTAAAATTAGTAATCAATGTTTTATTTTCTAACTTAACCTTGTCTGGGACTTGAACTTGGGACCTCGGGGGAAGCGTGAACACGAAAGGCATCTTATCGCATTCGCGTACCAAGCACGCGCGTGAGTCACTTCAAAATACGCTGTCAAATACTTAGCACTCAGCTGCTCATTTGATTTTCCGAGCTTGAGAACTACAATCGGTGTCTTTTTATATTTTCCTAAGTCTTTAGGGCGTCTGATAAAATTCAATGGAAGTCGCCATATTTTACGACAATGTATTGACAAGGCAATGTATATTTTTTCTTAATTCAAAGGAAAATTTGACCTTAAT
This sequence comes from Lordiphosa andalusiaca, assembly GCA_035044965.1. Taxonomy (NCBI): domain Eukaryota; kingdom Metazoa; phylum Arthropoda; class Insecta; order Diptera; family Drosophilidae; genus Lordiphosa; species Lordiphosa andalusiaca. The sequence goes on from JAWNNM010002684.1 coordinate 131,130, forward strand.
TTCCGAAAGTTTTCAGGAAAACTTCAAGACAAATGGCCCTAAATTTATAAAAAATAAAGTCGATTTCTAAATTTAGGAAATTATTTTCTTAGCCTTTGTAGATTGTTGGATTGTTGCCTTCTTGAAGTCTACCATTATGCTTTCAAACATAGTTTTCAAAATGGTGTCAAAATCAGTTTGTCACTTAAAATTGCAAGGATATTAAAACTTCGGAATAGACGAAATTAGCTTAGTTTTCTAGTAATATTACTCAAAAATAGTTGGTTTTTAAAGTGGTTCCATTCACATGATAAGAAAATTCGTTGTGTGTATTGTTGTGTCTGTCCAATTGTTGCTGGTGTCCAAGATCTAATTTAGTAAATGTAAAAGTGTCTCGTGGAGTTTAACTTTCTTGCTGCTAGCAATGCAAAAAATTACAAGTTGTTCACTAATATGTTTAAATGCCCTTTTCCGAAAGAATATTAATTAAATGTGACTTCTAAAGCCATGAAAACTTCTAATTCCAGTGAAGATTTAGATAGTGTGACAGTTTATTCTGCAGGAAGAAGGTGAATAAATCCAAATGATATGTTTAAGTCAGAGCTGCTAGCCGGGTTTAAAACGAAAAGATTGCAGCCCTTAACTTCGACATAATTTTGACAGTGAACCGAACCAAGTTGGATAAAATTATTGAGCTTAAGCCTTTTAGAAACTATACATAAAAAATCTGAGCTATCTTTATTGTCACTTGTTCGATAAATGGCGACTGATTATTAAAATCGCCAGGCTAAAACAAAAATATCTTATTGAAGATTCTTATTTATTTTTTAAATTTTATTTAATAAGTTAAGTTAATAATGGTTTACCGAGCAATACTGCTAGGGCTTTCGACTCGTGAAGATTCTTGAATCGATTCCCATAGTCTCCTTGGTTCTAGATTCTAGATTTCAATAGTCGCATTCAGCAGATAATTTCGACTTACAATAACTGACTTACGTTTTGCGATTGTTGAAAGTTCTGCTCTGAGTGCCACTAATTACTAATTAATTACGAATATTGGGCCAAAATTTTTGGGGCTTTTAACGCTGTTAGTTTGCCAGTTAATTTGTCAGATTTAGGGTTATCAGTTGGCCGTACAATCCGTAACGGTCTCACCAATCAAACATTTTGGATGATTTCATTTCAGCAATCATAATTATAAAATCTACCAATCACAATCTCCAATCACTGCATTCAACAGGTGAATTCGGCAATCAGAGATCGGATTTAACTGTTGAATGCGTCCAATATTTCTTGCAAATAAATCATTGAAAGTCACTCAAAAACCAATTAGTGATGCATCGGTAACAGAACTCTTAAGTATCTTCTATCAAGTCAAAGTGGGAAACCCAATACCTATAATATGAAAAATCTTCGAATATAATATAATATAGACTTTCAGTTAAAATTGTAAAAAAAAACATGAGCCGAATCAAAGTTCGAACCAAAAACTTTACTCAAAAGCCTTGAACCTCTAATGTTTGAATATTAAACATTGGAAAGCTTTGGTTCAAGCCCGCATACCGGAGTGCTAGATTTGTAGCCCTGACTTGAATGAATCACAAAATATGTTCTGTGTTCCTATTAAGTAAAATATAAAAGTACAAGATCATATAAACTATACTACCATCAAATGTCTGTCATATGTAAGCATTTCTGTTGGCTCAACATGCTGTTAATGCTCTGTTAAATAATATTTAATACGTAAACGGTCTTTGAGTAACGATCTCCAATCTAGTTTGCATCGAAAATGATGATCTTGTAACCAGTGTGCACTGCCTGAAACTAGTAACAATAACAATCATGGGTTTATTTCCATCAGAAGCTGAGTTATGTGAGGTTAATAACCCAAACTTCAGGTGTAGGTGATTTGCGGTAAGTCCAATTCCATTTTGTTCCACTCGAACACCATTTAATAATAGCGTAATTGTATTTTAGTCTAGCGCTCTCTCTCTCTCTCTCTCTCTCTCTCTTTCTCCTTATCTAGATAAGATCGGAACATTTCCTTACTTTTATTATCGCTCTATTTCTATATGTAGGTTTGATACCCAGCAATGAATGTGGGTCAATTATATCTGAAGCATTCCTCTTTGTTTTTTTTATTTTTGTTGTTTTTTTGTAAATAAATTTCGCTTAATTGATCGACCTCTATGGCTTCAAGTTCATGACGATCATGATGATGCTGTCAATATCATTGATATCATATAAAATGGTTCCCACAACAGCGATCGCATCTGCTATTTGACACTCAGTTTAGCACTTAATTAAATTTACTTTGCTGGGCTCTAACTATGTATGTTTTATTGCTGTTGTATTTGGGCGGCGATCGTGGCGCGTATAAAGCATGTTATGGCAATATCAAATTTTCGCATTTCCCGTTAGGCTTCCAGCGAGAACGAATGAACGAACGCATAACCAAGCCGCTGCTGTGTCATTACCGTTTGCTGTGAGCGCGCTTCTAATCGGAGTTTCGTCATCGGGTCCGGTAGTCGGTATCGGTCTTCAAGGGGCTACAGACGCGCTGCTCCCCGTATTTCAGTTAGTCGAGTGTGCTGCCAGAGTGTGCGCGTGCCAAGTGCAAATACCTCCAATCTTGCTTGACTTACTCCGATTCCAGTTCACCGCTTTTTTCAAGTTCAGTGCCGGCTTTCGTCGTCGTGTGACTCGTAAACATAAATCACAAATTGCCTACCTAAGCTGAAAGTAAAGATTTTAGGGTCTTTTGCGCCCGGAACATACGGCATAACGAAAAAGAAAAAATATGCAATTTATTAAAAAGTTCTGCAAAGGTTTGAATAAAGAACTGCAAAAACAAAATTTTGGCTTCGAATACAATCGCGTCCATTTGTTCTACAGATCGCAGGTACTTCCTCATTTTAGTGATTACGTTTTGTTATCTATGTGTAAGCAAATAGTAGAGTTTCAATAGTGGTTATGGTGAGCCATATTCAAGCACTCGGGGCGGTATCAAAGGTGCTGGTTTGCTCAATGTGTAACCAATAATTAGTGGCTATTTTTATCTATTGCTGGATTACTTTAATGTATTAAAAGTGTTCCTTTTCCTATTCCTATTTGGCTTGTTCTTTAATTTCGGTTTGAAACAATATTTCAAAAAAGGGTAAACAGAGTTTCAAGAAACACAAGGTGGTTTGCCTACTGGAACTTGAAAGCATTTTTCAATATCATTCGAAAAAAGAGCATTTTATCAACTTAAAAAGTTTTATAATTCCAACGGCTTTCCAATTTGTGTAAACCTTTTAAATAAAAGATTTTCGTAATCTTCATTTGAGTCAAATTTCTTACCTCAGAAATATTTACGCAGAGATTGAAAAAAAATATCTATCTTAAATAGTTTCTGGTGATTTTTGATGAAAGATGCACACATTTTTCAGAAATTCAAACGCAATAAATATTATACTAAATTCTAAGTTCAGCGGCTAAGGAAAAGTTTTCATTTCAACATCAATAACTTCCGTTTATATAAATTCATGACCTTCTAAAACTATATACTCCTCCTAACGGATCCCCTATGCTTGGAAAAAGGTTCCGCTTAAAGAATCAGTTGTGCTATAGGCTATTCACACTGAGCACATCTAACATCCAACATCCAAAATTATGAGTCATAAAAATTTATCCTGACAAAATTTGACATATTTGCAGCGCATTTCAAAAAGCCACTGATCCACTGAATACTTTGACAAAACAAAAATATTTACATGTTGGCATAACCAATTGGTATTATGCAATTTAACTCAGGATGTGGAATGTTAGATGTAAGATGTGCTCAGTGTGAATAGGCTATTAGAACTTGCAAAATCAACACGTCTTATGATATAAAATATTCAGTTTTAATAAGCTGAATCGGAACATTTTTATTTCCAAATCGTATCCAAAATTGGCACATTAAGATTTCGAAAAGAAAATTAAGCAGCAAAATTTCAAAATTGAAATAAGATTGTGGAAATTCTGAGCAAACCCACATAATTATGTAAGCAATAGGGTGGGGCTAGCTTTCCATTAATAAACGCAGGCAGTTTTTTAAGACATGGTGAAGGTCTTATTTTTATTCAGTGAAACAAGGTTTGAGTTAACTAAAAAAGATTAATATATAACACTAGGGCACAAGGTCCAGTATCGTATTGTTGGTAACTTTCTGAATATTTTTGTGTGCTGATTATGAATCTGCTTTCGAAAACAGTTCGTCATGTCCAGATTTTTTATAGCTTGGTCTTAAAGCTGCTTCAAAGCTTTACTTTTACCTTTTTGGGCTGGTTTTATGGGAACATTTTCATTTGTCTTGACTTACTTTGATTTTAGAGCAAAGTACTATTTCTTAGCTCTAAATGAAACAATTCCAAATATTTCTACGATTTTTTAGTCGAAGATAAACCAATTTAAATATATAAAAGAAATTGTACAGCCCCAAAATATGCAAGGGATGATGTAGAAAATTTTCATATCCAATTATAGTGATTACTCAGATTTTGGAAAATATGCAAATGCATATACATATATTGGGCACATTAATCAAAAATGTTACATCTCTGCTTAAGAAAAAAGCAAAAATATATGGGGTAGGTAATTTTAAAGCTAAGAATGGGTACTTTATTATCATAAATCAATCACTATTATCAAACAGATTTGAAACAATAGTATAGATTCCCTACAAAACCTGCCCAAAAGGGTGAAAATACGTATTTTAAGCAGCTTGTAGCTCAAATTACTATAAATCTAGACTTAATGGACCATTTACGAAAACAGATGATGAAATTCATCTAGAATCGCCACCAACACTTCAATATAATAAAAATGTCTAGTACAGTTTGGGTTGTGCTATCGACAAACCTTCTCCAGTATTTCAAAGGTCTTTGATCTCTAAGTATTGAGTACAGTGAGAATGTACATTTAGTAATACGTGTCAAATTGCATCTTAATTATCCTAATAATATTGTATCGTCCTATTTAACAACCAAATATTAACATCAAAATCTTACATTCTCAAAATCCAAAGAAATATCGATGAAGATATTGCTTGAAACTAGAGATGGGTAAGACGCGTAAGCTTATTTTTTGATGGTCACGAACGATTACTGAATGAATAGTCTCCGAACGTATGTAATTCTTTAAGAACTTGGCGTCACTTACGAATCATGCACTCTTCACGAATCCCTTACGAATGCACGATAATGAAATTGATAACGATAATAAATGCATATTCGTACCAATTGGTTTAGCAATATAGAGAGTATATATATGCATACGAGTATATGTGCATTAGGGCGGATCAGTATTTTTTCGCCAAAGCGTCCACCAGAATCGGAATCTACGAAGAATTCTAAGAAAATTTCACCATGATACTAAGGGTCTTAATAGAACTGGGCGTGGTAAATAATCTTATGATTATAAAATATTTTAAAACTTGTTGTTAAACATGTCCTTAACTTTTCAAAACGAAACGTGTACGTATTTCCAAAATAAATAATTTAAAGTTATGGCATCATCAGCTATAATATTTCATGGGTTTTGTCGACGATTCTGGTCTGCTATTTAGCTATTTAGTTGCTGGATGTAGCAATTGTGAAAGTGGGAATGCTATTACCTTTTTTGAAATCGCCATTAGCCTTAAATCTGGCAACTTTTAAATTCTGTTTATCTATTTTATTTGGCTATGTCAGTATTTTTGAGAAAAGGTGCGAAATAATTCCCATTTAATTGCTTTGAAACCTTAACATTCTTTGCTATAAAACAACAAATATAATAAAACGCCTAAAAAGCAAATTTCAGAGTGATGAATTAAGGTATAATCCAGGGCTGAAAAACAAAAAAATCAGAATCATTTTTGGGGACCTCCGGTAAGTGGTCTAGAAACAGTTTTTCGTAATGGTGAATGCTCGAAAATTTAATTTCCAAGTTGTTATGGTAAAGTATTGGATCGGCATTAGTTAAACCTAATTTCAATTTGAGTGAAGATGTTTTAAAATGTTCCAAAGCTCACAGCTTCGCAATTATCGTTTTTTTTAACACTTTAGGGATCGTTCTTATTTCGGATATAGCTTTGCACATCATTATCTTTTAAAAATGATATTGAAGGCTTAATTGAATGATAAAATTATTTTCATTGTGTGGCTTAGCATTTGCTTTTGGGAATCATTAAATAAACTTCGGGGATCCAAGAACATTAGTCATTATTTGCATTTTATACGTTAATCAAGAATCCCGAAACGCTTTTGCACGGTTTCGACCTGATACCAAAAAACCCTTGGCATTATTTCAGATTTTTGCTTAAATATGTGGTACGAAACAGGTTGAGGCTTAATTCTTTATTCACACTTGGTTCGGTTGAGGGTTAAGTTCACAGTGAGGAAACAAGTCACATCCGGTTTGCAGCCCTAGCATATTCATAAGAAACAGCTTCAATACACATGAAATTCAGAGCGTAAAAGGAAGCCATGATTTCAGTACCAACTTTTCCAAAACAGCCCTGATTTCAGTACTAGTTTGATGTATTACATACTACCGTATTCCCAGTATATAAACAAACGAGATTGTAAGTTAAAGCCGGTCCTGACCGGCTTCGACCCGATACTCGGGAGAATTCATGTTTAATGGTCTTCCCTTATGTTATTTAACAAAGAAATAACATTAATATAAACATATCACCGTTTTGCTAGCAAGCAGCGCATACTGCTCTGAAAAGTATGCAACGGTTTGTGCAACCTTTATTACTTTGTCATTAATTATCCGATCTTTGTTACAGGTTGTAAGATTGTAAATATTTTTTGTATAGCGGTGGAGGTAGCGGGCGTGGCCTAAATTTAAAACCTGATCTGCATGCAGACAATGCTAGACTACATGTGGCTCTAGCTCTTCTAGTCTCTGATATCTAGGTGTTCATATAGACAGACGGACAAGGCTATATCGACTCGGCTGTTGATGCTGATCAAGAATATATATAGTTAATGGTGTCGGAGCTGCTTCCTTCTGCCTGTTACATACGACTTTAGTGTATCCTTTTTAATTCTAAGATTAACAGGTATAAAACTATAAGAAATATTTGATTTGATGATGATTTCTTAATATTCATAGCTATAGCCTACTCTGAAGGGCCCTAATCATGATTATTTTGTTATGTTTAATCAGGGCTTATGACTTATATGCGAGATATTTGAATCCAATTTTATTGAACCAAAAATACACACACAATTCTGATTTCGACGAAATCACAAAACTCCGCCACTAAAATCATAGTATTGAGAGCAGCTTTTTATGTACTTAGATGCGGGATTTTGATTTCATAGAAGTTCATAGAAGTTTTGAGAATTAGTACCTTGAAAAATACATTTTTCAAAGCATTTGTTGGCTTTTAGACTCACGAACACATAATTTCCTCAGTTTTAGCTTTTAGCTCTTTTTTAAGCTACTTAAAATTTTTTTTTTGCCATATTCAGCAATTTTTTTTTGCAAGTATAGCATCCTTTTGAATCAGGTAACACTGCAAAGGGACTCGGCTGAATATTTCCTATTCCTGGGGATCGGATATCTTATGTTTTTTAAACCCTCCCATTGATTTTTATCAATAAAATCAAAGCTCACAAAATGTTAGCTTTCAGTGGCTGTCAAATACAAGCCGTAGGTAGCTTAAAATTGGTCAAAATATTATAATTATTACATATAAGCACTCCAAAAACGATTGCATATGTTCTCGACTGTACAGAATCGCGGCACCCATCAGGCAGTAGCTTTGTATTCAATATGTTCTTGACTGACGCCAGTAAATGGACTTTGTGTACCGTTTGTGATTAAAAACAAGTTGCATTTTCTTACTTAGACAAATTACATATCGCTGTTTTATCTAAGACCTGTGAAACACATTAATAACAGACGATTGAGTTCAGAGTTCATACTAATTATCAGAACAATGAACCTGCTTAAGTGCTGACTTGAAAGAAGTTTTTTTGCCTGCTGGCTTCAAGCTCAAGCCGGGTTTGTTGTGGCTTTTGAATTTGAGTGTATCTTAGGCAATTGCTCTGCTGATTTAGTTCAGTTTGCAAATATATTTTGCATAAAATTATTTTTAAATTGCTTTTAAATGTTTATTAAGAAAGTACTTACACTGAGTGCCACCTGAGAATAATAATCTCATAATAATCTACTTGCATTGATTTGGTTTTTAAATAAACAGAAACCAATCAAAAATAACTTATTCATTTTCTATTCGATTTGACCTTAATCTATATTAATCAGAGTATCCCAGTTGGAGCTCCTGTGGAATGCCAGGTTAATTCATACCTCACTGTTAGCAAAATCAATGACTTTTCTTAAAAACTACTGTACTGTACTGTTGAACTCTCCTGCTCTTAATCTAAATTATCTCTTATTCGAAAATGCAGACATATACTTTTTAATTCAATAGTGACCAGCAACCATTAGTTGAATAATTTAGCAAATACTTCTGCGGAAATGTCTGACAAAGTTCCAAGTCTATGACATCCCATAAACTATTTCCAGCGAAATAACGTCACCCCAGTACGCACGAAATGAAAAAAAAAACTCCCCCAAAAGTAGCGCCCCCTAATTTGTCACGCCAGTGCCAAGCATGTGCCAAGCGACTTGTGCAAGTTAGCATAACTAAAAAGAAACAAAACTAAATGGTTTTGCATTTAATTTAAAGCCAGAGCCAGAGTTTAACACATATTGAGTTCGAATGTATTAGATAGTCTGATGTTCTGATCGATTTTGGTATTATGTTTTAAAGGAAACTCAAACTGATTTCCGCAAAACTCACTTATCAGTACGTAAACAAAAACAAATTGTTTATTTATAATTTTGTTTAGCTTTCAGATGATCAAAACATAGCAAATCAAATGAACTGAGTAGACAGAAACGAGCATGAGCTACGTCATTAACTGACTGCATCAACAGCTGATAAGACTTCACTCGTGTGTGATAGGCGAGCCTTTTATAATTTAGTCGTGTTGAATTAATTACTCGTGAGCAAAAGGTGAGTGATTAATTGGATGTTTTTAGTTTCGGAAATAGCACAATTAAACGAGGCAGCAAATAGGTCAGAGGGAGAGAAACTGATAGTACCCAGAAGACATACAAAAATTTTGGATTAAGTTTAGCAAGTCGAATACAAAATTTAGCAAAACGGTCTTGGCTTGCCCATGAACCGATCGTTTTAAATTTATGACTTACCTGACCAATCATTCTCTAAAGCTTAAGTAAATCTATCTTTCTAAATTAATGCAGATTCGTTTAAGTACATCAGATATATAAAGAACATTTTATTTTATAACCAAGGTTCGAGCAAGCTAAGAAACCGGTTCACGAACATTGGTATGCACATTAACTCTGCACATTTTTTTAAGGGGCCCGACCTTATCTATAACCCACTTATCACTATCACATCTTCGAAAAGTTTTATTAAAGCTGCCAACACATTAACAATTGTTAATCTGCTCAGTATGAGTATTAATGCGGAAGTTGCAGATGAAAGCAGGGAGTATTCTTTTGCTCATAGCTTGTACTCCGCTCATTCGATTTATACCAATCCATTGGCGGGTCGATAAATATTTCTAATATCGAAAAATGTTCTAAAGATCTAAATATATACAAAGCAATGATTTAAAATCCAATTATCTGCACGATATATCTATCGGTCTTTTTTATCAGAGATTAATACCAGAACCCTTAATCGATAATAACAGTTTGAAAACGAAATCGATACCCTTAACAAGCAGAACACTCACCAATACTCACAAAGAAAAGAACAATTTGTTTACCCTTGCAGAGGGTATATTAAAATTGTCGAGATGTTTGTAGCGCATAGAAGGAAGCATTTCCGACCACATAGAGTATATATATTCTTGATCAGCGTGACCAGCTGAGTCGATATAGCCAAGTCCGCCTGTCCGTCTGTTTCTATGCTATCTCCTCCGTCAGTTTTAAAGCTATCGCCACCAAACTTTGCACGAAGTCTTCTGGTACAAATAAGCTGCCCATTTGTCGGAACCGGTCGGATCGGATGACTATAACATATAGCTGTTATGGGAACGATCGGTCGAAAAACTAGTTCTAGTGAAAATTTTTTTTTGTCTTTAATGCAAATGTCTCCAAACTCCGTATTTACTAGTTTTCAATATTTCTCTCTAATTCTGACAAATTTGGTCGAAATCGGTCATCCATATGGTAGAGCTGGCATATAAAAGTTAGGCTAGAAAAATAGTCTTTGTAAGAATAATTATTTTCTTTTCAAGGTAAACCTCTTTAAAATTGTCATATATTTATTATATAATCTTTCACACAATTCTTCAAGGTTTTGTCAAAATCGGATGACTATAGGTTATAGCTGCCATATGAATGATCGGTCGAGAAACTAGTTTTGGTGAGAAAATCCTTTGAATTTTCACAGAAAACGCCTCCAAACTTTGTATGCGCTAGCTCGCCATGCTTTTCTATGATTCCACAAAGTTTGCCGCAGTTAACTTTCCTATATTTATTTTTTTGTCAAAGAAGAAAACGAAACCGGGTTTTATTTATTATACGCGACGCATACACACAACATCGCATGAGTATCGTTTTGTATACTCCGAGCGCCATACAATTATACGATTATTGCTTTCCTTTACTCGGTGCATTTACAACAAGTAAGGGCGCTGCAGTCGAGTTTCCCGACCACAAAATACCCTGTTCATTTGTTTTCATTTAATTGTTTTTGAATTTCATAAAATTATCCCAAATGTAGGCAACACTTTTTTCTAGTCCTGACCAACAAGTAGGGGGGTCCTCTTATCAGCTCAACTGTTTCGCTTATAACTCCGGTGTTTTTTGACCGATCTGATTGTACTTTTCAGAATAGATAGATATTGGGCCTAGCTTGATGTATACTAAACCACGAGGCTCTAACTTGAAAATTGTGGATCTGACGCCTATTTAGGTCTAGGATTTCTAGAGGAGGTCTAGGTTTTTTGGGGATAAAAGGGGGACGGGGTGGAATTTTTCAAATCTGAAACAAACTTGATCTGCGTACAGCATAAATCTACCTTCGTGCAAAAATTTGTGGCTCTATCTCTTATAGTCTCTGAGATCGACGCGTTCATACAGACAGACAGACGGACAGACGGACGGACGGACAGACGGACAGACGGACAGACGGACATGGCTATATCGACTCGGCTGTTCATGCTGATCAAGAATATATATACTTTATGGGGTCGGAAAATTTTCCTTCTCCCTGTTACATACATTCGCACAACTTCATGATCCCCCTTTTCCCATTTTCAATGGGAACAGGGTATAAAAACAAAACGTACCCAAAGAACATACGGCTGGGCATTGCTGCCCTAAACCCAACCGATAAACAATGTACATAACCCTTGATCATATCATAACATCCTATCTATGACAGTTTTATAGATATAAGGCTTGTTCCCTTTGGACATACTTGGTAATCAGAACTATTTATCTATCCGCCAATGGATCGGTTAAGATCGGATGAACAATAGTCAAGTTATGAGCAAAAGAATGCGTTGGTACAGCGTGTATTGTAGTCGAGCTTTATTGACTTTCTTACTTGTTAAGTTAATAAAAATGTATTAAAGATAAACACTTATCCCAGTCGGAGACTTGCAAACATAGATGGCACAGATTTTTAAGCCATGAACTGTCCAATAATTCAATCATATTAGTTATAAGGGTTTTGACATGTTTCAATAATTTCATATTTTTAGTACAATTGTAGATATAGCGGCGATCGTGATGTAGAAAAAGCAGTTGAGCGATTTCATGATTGCTACTATTTACAACTTGGTGTTGCCAACATAAATTTATCATCTTATTAAGTTTGCTAGTAATCGCTAAATTTGCACAAGTGCAAATGGGTGTCAATAAGAAAATATTTTGCGTTAGATGTTCTCAATCTTCAAATCAGTAATAATAATTACAGATTTCTTCATAAAAAACAAAAGTATTTTTAAAAGTATCCATTTGATGATTTCGGTATCCATTCGGAATTAATTAATTTACATTAATGGACTCAACGAAAATGTTTAGGTCCTCTGCGGGCAGTCCTCGGCAAAAGCAAACATGACGTTGAATGCTTTCTATCTCTTTAATAGCGGCCTGTTTGTCGACTAGAATTAAAATGTTCTATAAGATTTCGTCCAAGGTAGCTTGGTTTTGTCAGGCTGCATACATTTTTGCCTGAAAAACACCATATCTCTTATCAACAGAGCTGTGTCAGCGTAACGACACATCTTTATAACATCACTAGATTTTGCTTATTTATGTTTTTTATAAGAGCGAGCTGAGAGCGTGAACAAATGTTCAATCATCTACGTAACATGATTCAAGAAATAAAAGCGAGCGTAAGGTTAAGTAGACCATGACCGGATATACCCGTTACTCAGGGGAATTACTGTTTAGGAACTACAAAAATTAAAAAAATATGGGATATCCGAAATTTTTGAAAATTTTCGGATATTAATAACCTTTATAGCTCTGCCATTTATTATCTGATCTTTATGATCGGAGATTGTTCATATTCACTGCAAAATACTAACTTGATATCTTCAGCAGCAGCAGCGAACATATATCATAAGAACTATATATATATCGATATATCGTTTTTTCTTAATTGCGGGGGCGGAAGGGGCCGTGGCCAAAATTGAAAATAAACTTGATCTGCCTGCAGACATTAGAAGCATATGTAGCATACATGTCAAACCCCTATCTCTTACCATCTCTGAGATCTGTGCGTTCATACGGACAGACAGACGGGAATGACGGACAGACGGACATGGCTATATCGACTCGGCTGTTGATGCTGATCAAGAATATACATACTTTATGAGGTCGGAGATGCTTCCTTCTGGCTGTTACATACTTTTGCACAAACTTATAATACTCTGTGTACCTACGGTACAGGGTATAAAAATAGAAGAAAGCTTACTTCGGCTCGGCCGAATTTGTATAAGCTTGCAGCACCTTTTTTTTTATTTTTTCCAATAAGACTACTTTTCTGACTCTACTCTATAAGCTAGACTATATAGATGTCCGATTTCGACCAAACTAATTGGAATTATGGAATAGCATAGCAAACTAAGAAATTTAAAGTTTGGAGCCGTTTTTTTGAAAACAAAAAAGTTTTTTCACTAAAACTAGTTTCTCGACCGATCGTTCAAATGGCACCTATAACCTATAGTCATCTGATTTTCACAAAACTTTAAAGAATTGTGTGAAAGCTTATAAAATAAATAAATGCCAATTTTAAAGAGGTTAACATTGAAAACAACAAACATTTTCTTACCAAGACTTTTTTTCTAACCTTACTTTTCTATGGCAGCTGTACTATATAGATGTCCGATTTCGACCAAATTGGGCAGAATCATGGAGAAGCATTGAAAACTAGTAAATACGGAGTTTGAAGACGTTTTCATTAAAAATAAAAAGTTTTTCTCACTAGAACTAGTTTTTCGACTGATCGCAGCTATATGTTATAGTCATCCGATCTGGCCGGTTCCGACAAATGTGCAGTGTATTTGTACCAGCAAAGTTTGGTCGCGATAGCTTTAAAACTGATGGACGGACGGACAGACGGACATGGCTATATCGACTTTGCTCGTCATGCTGATCAAGAATATGTATACTTTATATGGTCGGAGATGCTTTCTTTTGTGCGTAACAAACATCTGAACAATTTTAATATACCCTCTACAAGGGCATCATAAAATCTGAGCAGCTCTCGATAGGGGTTTGACATGAATGGAACATATGCTTCTTATGTCTGCAGGCAGATGAAGTTTATTTTCAATTTTGGCCACGCCCCCTTCCGCCTCCGCAATTTAGAAAAAACGTTATATCTCCCACAATTTTAAAGATATATGGGCCGTTCCTTCTGGACATATTTAGTTAATCATGATAACTTATCGATCCTCCAAAATGGTGAAGATCGGTTGAACGGTTGTCAAGTAATGATCAAAAGACTGTTCGCTGCTGCAGCGCGGTAGCAGCGCTGCTTTCAGCTGCTACTGCATCATCAAAATTTATGCTAAGCGTATTATTTCGCTAGTACAGAGTATGTTATAATCGGGCTTGACCGACTTTCTTTCTTGTTACATTCATCATTTTCTTGGCATATTTTACAAATCACAAAGATTACAATTGGAGAATGTTTGAACATTTTCGGCCATTCAAATAAAAGCAGAATTCAATTCCACACTATCAGCTATCTGTATGCAAAATTACATCCTAGTCCGTTCTGTCATTTCAGAGACATTAATAATATCAGTAAGATTATACTGAAACAATTTGTTTACCTAATTAGTTTACACCTAAAACTCTAATTAACGACTTCAATCTTTCTTCTTGCAGTGGCAAAAAGATGAAATCAACACCACTTACTTACTTTATCGATGGATCTGGGCTCTCTTCTTTCTGGGCATTTACATTATGTGCATGATTGTTCAATTCAGCGATGGCAAATTTTTCATTTACATGACCAACTGGGGATTTGGTTTGTGCACCGTCACGCTCCTAATATCGGCCCTGCTGGTCACCCACTGGCACTTTGATCTAAGGAATACGCGTAGCCTGGTTCAAGAGTCTGGACAGAAGGCGAAAACAACGAGGGGCTTAAAAATCTACTGGTGGCTGTACAATATGTCACTGGCATTGTCGCTGATCATATCCACCGTTTACTGGGTATTTCTGCATGGCAAAATGAGTAAGTGCCGGGGTGCTGCGATCTTGGGTCCGTTAACTAATGTTCCACTTCCAGACAAACCGGTGAGATTTCCTGCAATTAGCGTTATCACACATGGCTTGAATTCGATTATGATGCTGATTGATTTTCTGATTGTTGCATTTCCATTGCGACTATTGCATATGGTGTATAGCATGGCCTTGGCTATTTTATTCTTCGTTTTCACGGTCATTTATCACTTTTGTGGTGGCACAGATGAGTAAGTAGACCCGCATTATCTGTTGTAAGATGCTGATCATATTTAATTCTGATGATTACTTTTCCTTCACAGATTTGGCAATCCCTATGTGTACCCCATATTGGATTGGTATAATCCCAAACGTTGTGTGGTGACCTTTGTGGGAATTTTCTTGCTCATCTTTTGCTATTGGCTGCTGCTCTTCGGTTTGTACAAACTGAGGAGGGTGTTCAATCGTGCCTTTAGTGTGGTCTGGACTCCTCATGCTGTGGGCCTCATCTAAGCGGGGTCATTGACTAATACTCAACAGTAAACATCACTCCATTTAGCTGTAGCCTCTTTAAGTACCACCAGCATTATGTACATTACTCACACACACACACACACACACACACTCACACGCCCAGGCATTTATTTATCTCTATAAACTATTTAATTGTAATTATTTTCTGGTTCCTTTATGTCAATGCTACATAAATTGGGTTAGTTAAGTTTTTATAAGCAACAAACAATATAATTAAATCTTGTTACAAAATATGAATGCAGAGCACGAAGTAAAAACCATGAGAAACCCCTTAAAAATAATTGTAAAAAAATGTAATTAAAATTAAGTTAGCTATGCTTTTGGTTTGTCAAACAATTTTAGAAAAGAACTTTATTTGTGTTGAAGAACTGGAATAAAGAGAACAAAGGTATTACTGAAATCTATGGATATATTGTGCTGCTGTATAAATGTAGAGCTGATATGAGGAAAGTGTTGATTTTATCTTTCCATTTTAAGAAACATCGATATCAATTTAAACTGGAAGTAAAAATTACGTCAAATTCATTTATTGCTATCGTCTTGGTGGAGTGTAAGGGAAGGGAAGATGGGAAAATGTTAGAGTATATGCCATTTTTCTTGATAGAAGTCAACCAATCCTTCCAAATCAGCTTACCCAATTTAGCACTGGCTATTTTGAACTGTTTCATCATCCAATTATATATATAGAAAATCAAGAAAATAACCAATTGAGTTATGCAATATACTCCACAAAGAATGTCGGTCAATCCCGACTATAACATTCTCTGTACCAACGAAATTATACGCTCAGCATAAATTTTGATGCTGCAGTAGCAGCCGAAAGCAGCGCTGCCACTGCGCTGCAGCAGCGAACAACCATTTGATCATAACTCGATAACCGTTTAACCGATCTTCACCGCGGATCGGTAAGCTATCCTGATTGCTAAACATGTTTGGAAGGAACGAACCATCTATCTTTAAATCTTTGGGAGATATGAGGTTTTTTTCTAATTTACGGGAGCGTGGCCAAAATTGAAAATAAACTTGACCTGCCTGCAGACCTAAGAAGCATATGTCCCATACATGTCAAATCTCTATCTCTTACCATCTCTGAGATCTGTGCGTAAATGTAGACTAGTATTCTCTGAACGCAAATGAAGTTTGTTTTTTTATTTGGGCCCCCCAATAAAAGAAGTTGAATATCTCCTACAAAGATATCGAGCTCATATTTTGCAGTGTACTGTAAACATTTTCATAAATATCGCAGAGTTATACAGGTTATACAAAAACGTTGCATACTTATCTGAGCCGCATGCGCTGTTTGCTTACATATTGTTGAAATATTCAAAATAGTGTTAATGCTCTGTTAATTAATGTGCTGTCCTCACTACAACTGCATTATCAGCTCAACTGTTTCGCTTATAGCTCCGGTGTTTTTTGTCCGATCTGATTCTACTTTTCAGCATAGATAGATATTTGGCCTAGCTTGATGTATACTAAACCACGTGGCTCTAACTTGTCCTGTCTGTGTCTTTCCTGGCCAGCCTAGACAATCGCGCCACCAAAATATTCAATGTGCTTCTCTTACACCGATAGCTCTCCTTGAAGAACTCGCTTTGAGTTTTGGGGTACATCCCTTTCTCAAAAGGTTCCAAAATGCATGAATTTTATATGTCAATCATCGAAATAATATCCAATTTATTATCCATTTTTAATTTTAATTTTTCACTGCCAGTCAGTATGTTAATTGTCAACAAAGAACAGATGTTCTGAAAATGCAAATGCAGAAACAACACAATGAGGACTGCAAACTACATTTTCAGTGATGACGATTTGTGCTTCAGTGAGAATGGCATATAACATAAGGAAGATTCCCACCCAACATTTGGAAGATCATTTTTATAAAAATCACCTTGATGAGTCTATTTCGACTCCTTTCGATGATCAAAAAGAGATGCCTATCATATGCTATTAATTGAGACTCGAAAACTTCTCATGAATATGCTCAAAATGAGGTTTAGTGAAATACGGCTAAAAAAAGACTCTCAAATGACTCGAATATGATTCGAAAGTAATCAGAAAAACGGGTTTAAAACGACTCTTCACGAAGTGTCGCTGCTAGGGTACCATTTTCTCCCGACAAAAGTATCATTTACGATCAGAAAACGATCCCATTTTTGACTATTTTAATCAGATCGTGATCAAAAATATGATAACATGTTTGCTGGGTTATAAAACACTAATTCTCCTGAGTAACAGGTACAGGGTTGCCCATATTCTTTTTACCATTTTTTTTTTTTAAAAAATCAAAGAAAAAAAAAGAAAAATTTGGCGGTTGGCAATCTTAATCATTTAATTTGTTCCAAGTAGATTTGTTTACATCAATTTTTGAATATGATATCTCTCAAATGGCCGCCTCTGGCGTTGATGGCGTATTGTGCCCTTTTTGCAGCATTTTCCATCGTTTTCGCCAACATTTCGGCCGGAATAGCGGCTATTTCTTCACGAATGTTGTCCTTGAGCTCTTCTACGGTCCTTGGCTTGTTAACGTAAACCTTTGACTTCAAATATCCCCACAAGAAGAAGTCAGGCGGCGTCAAATCGGGCGAACGCGGTGGCCAGTCCAAATCACCACTTTTCGACATCAAACGGCCCGGAAACAATTTCTTCAGAAAATCGATTGTTATGCGACTTGTGTGCGGTGGAGCGCCGTCTTGTTGAAACCAGAACTGCCTCATACGCTTTCGACGAATAATTGGCATCACAAAATTGGTCATCATGTCGCGATAACGCTCCTGGTTGATGGTAACAGCATGGCCATTTTCATTTTGGAAGAAAAACGGCCCAATGACCGTTTTCGCACTAACGCCGCACCAATCTGTGACTTTTTCGTCATGAAGAGACACTTCTTGAATCTCCTGAGGATTTTCAGTGGCGTAAATACGGCAATTTTGCTTATTTACGGTCCCATTCAATGTGAAATGGGCTTCATCGGACATGATAATTTTGTTCCAAAATTGCTCGTCATCTTCGGCCATTTCGATGACTCTTTGGGCCCATTCCAATCGACGAGGCTTGTCCGCAGGCAACAATCTTTGCGTCAATTCTCGGCCGATCGCCTTTGTCGACTTTTATTTGGCCTCTTCGGATTAGAAAGAGCCTCACCAGTCGAAAATTTTTCGTATAAACGCTTAATGGTGTTCTTAGAAGGCGCACTTTTCACATTTTTTAATTTTTTAAAAGCACGTTGAGTTTTCACAGTTGACTTGTTCTGTTGAATGTAAATTTCAACTATTTCAGAGCGCTCGCGTGGCGTGTATTGTTCCATGGTAAAAATCTGCTTGGACTGACGCTTCAAAAGCGGTATGTCATTAAGCGATCTGACATCTCTGTCAAAAGTTATGGCGTTGCCAGATGGGTCCGTCGAATATGGGCAACCCTGTATATCGAAGTCGGGCAGGGCCGACTTTAACTTACGCTCTTGTGTTGACTTGTGCTATCATTCGTTATCCAAAGAGAGGGGCTTTTGCCAACCTAACGATGATCTGTTTGCAAACTTCTGATTGATGTTCCGAAAAAAAACTCCCATTTTGTTTTGCTTTTAAAAACCACTTTCTAAATTCTGCATTTTACAAATCTCTTAAAATTGTTAAAATTTTGATCTTGATTTATATAATTTTTAAATAATAATTAGAAACAGGAAACATCCTCGAAATTATAAACAGCCGAAAATCAAATTTCCAGGGTTAACTAAACTAAAGTGGACTACTTTCTTAAATTTAAATTCTTTTATCTGAATCATACGATTTTCCATGAAAAAGGCATTAATAACATTAAATATAATTGCTCAATCTCAGTTCTCTTAAATTAATGTTACGAAAATCATAAAGCAACGTCATTTTTTTTTGTAAGCTCTCTAAGAATCATTTGTCAACTCATGTGTCACAAGTGTTTTGAGTGTTAACGATGAGTGTAGCAATGTTTGCCGCCGTTTCATTTAAAACGTGTTCTTTCCACTGGAATTGCAACTGTACCAACTAAGTAGCCAAAATTGTTTTTACCCCAGAGGAAAAGAACGCACACACTGAGGCAAAGATAAAAGACTAATTAAGGCCCGAAGTGGCTTGTTTTGACGAAATTTGTGGTTTAAAGGCATCATCATTATCAACATCATCATCATGAGAGTGTTGGTCTTTTATCACTGTGCAAATATCTGTGAGGGAAATAAAAACCATTTGCTTCAGCATTCGTGAGAAGCGAGAAGTGGACGGTCTAAGGTCTCACGATATTGGATAAACGAAGCGTTGCCTACGATATTCAACCGTGTTGTCGTCGCCTCGTCGGGGAGGACTGGTTCAAACGGCGATCAGTTTTGAAACGAGCTCCGCGTCGGCTGGTCGAACTGAGCTGGGGTTAGTTGCTGGCCAAAAAGCGCTTAACAATCTTTTTTGGCGGAGTTGTGCGTGTGTGTTCTGGTGCATTGGCGCATGAATGTGAATGTTGCTGTAATACAAAATACAAAAAGAGCATAAAAACTGGAAAATGCAATCCACCTAGATATATAAACAAACGCTTACCGTTATGCAAAGTTGTTGTTGTTGCTGGAATGGCTGTGCTGACCCAAATAAAAATCGGCAAGCTGCCAAAAAGTACAACGAGAAAAAAAAAAACAAACAAGAGTCAGTTAGATTGCCCAGCCACGCGTATAAGCTAGCTTAGCCAATTTTTTGCTCTGTGACTTCAATCCCCTTCTTTTGTTTTGCCCAAGTTATTTGCCAATTGCCAAGTTGCCGAGGCCGAGAATAATCTAAGTAGCACAAACAAATTTTCTAAATATTTAATTTGCGTTTATCAAAATGAAGCCTCAACGTCTTGCATACATATTACCTCATTTGTGGTCACGTACCTATTTTATTTTTTTTGTAATTTTTGCACGTTCAATTAAATATTTCGTTAATGAGTTTAGCAAACTAAAGTGCACAGATTGAAAAAGTTTCCTGTACGAATTTGTATTTGTTTTTAAGGAGCGGCAGTGACGGCTTAAACATAATTGGATAAATTTTGTGAAGGTGAGATGTTTTATTATTATTTGTGCTTGGATATTTTTAAGTCTATGCCAATCAGAATTGACAGAGAATTGTCTTCAAATTGGAATTGAAATTCGTCACTTTTTCTACCTGTCTGTTAAGAAAATTTGCAGAACTTTTTCCAATTCCTTTGCAATTTAAAAGAAAATTGATAGTGGCCCACAGACTTGGCGGTGCGCGGATTTCTCTGAACATCACCAGTTTATAGGTTACAAAAATACTTTCATATGATCAAAATTAAATTTGCCCTAGATATAATCAAATTGTTGTTTAAATGAAGTCACAGTGGCCTTAAAAGGAACACAAAATAGTTCAACAATATGTCCGCAAAGCTATTTCAAAGAGTTTCTCAGCTGTAAATACTTTCCTAACACATCACCAAAATGGTGTAGAACGAACAGAGAATGGCCTGAAAAAGCAGGATTACCCTACTTTTGTCTGCAAGTGTACTTGATTTCAAACGATTAAGAACAAATTCTTTTGTGAGTGTAGGTAAAAGCTTTAAAGTTAGCAGCAATTATACTACTCTGAGCTATGACTACTCGGGGGAAAAAAAAACCAACTAAAACAAAGAGACCAAAACGAAACGGCCTTTGATTGTTATCTCAACTGAAGTCTTAATTCAACAATCATGGATAAACAAGCTCATTTCCTGATATTAAGAGAAAAGCAAAATAGTAACCTATTAAAAAATATCTCAATACAACTTAGGCCTCGCCCGTCAAGGACTCGAACTTACAACCTCGGAGAACTGAGCGAACAAGCTTGCATGGCAATTCAACCAGCCAATTTGAGTAGAAGCTCTTAGCTGAGTTGCCATAGAATGGCGAGGTCACGAGTTCAAAGTCCAATGCAGATCCTCAGTTCATTTAGATTTGGACATACTGCCATAAAAAGAGTCACATCTTTATTGGAAAGGCTGCAATGTTCTATGTGGTGTACACTTAAACGCCAATACCTCTGTTCGTGCTCAGCAAATATAGTTGTTGGTTTAAGTGTCATTATCCATGCTAAAGAAGTTATTCTTTTCGAGCACATAGACAGAAAAAACAAGAATGAAAGTCAATCAAGCCTAAATATAACTTACTCCGTACCAACGAAATTATACGCTGCAGTAGCAGCTGAAAGCGGCGCTTGATCATAATTCGACAACGGCTTATCCGATCTTCACCATAGGATCGATAAGTTATCCTGATTACTAAATATGTTTAGAAAGAACGAACCTTCTATCTTTAAAATTGTAGAAGATATGTTTTTTTTTTGCAAATTACGGGGGCGGGCGGGGGCGTGTCCAAAATTGAAAATAAACTTGATCTGCCTGCAGAAATAAGAAGATTTTGTCCCATACCCATCAAACCTCTATCTCTTACAATCTCTGAGATCTGGACGGATTAGGCTACATCGACTCGGCTGTTGATGCTGATCAAGAATATATATACTTAATGGGGTCGGAGATGCTTCCTTCTGGCTGTAACATACTTTTGCACAAACTTATAATACTCTATGTAGGTAATGAGTATATAAATTCGATATATCCGGGACATTCGGGATAAAATCAATCCCAAACGATGTCAAAAGTCGGTCCATCCCGGAGTCTCTCATTCGAAGTACGAATAGTATTGACCTAATCTCGGAAATCTCGGATGTTGTACGACTTTTGCTCGAATTTTCAAATAGAAGGTCGAGATTAAATCAATTTTTTTGAGATTGATTTTGTAGACTCTTTCTTCTACATCTTTCAAGAGGTGTTTCAGAGGGCTCATATAGCGTTTGCCTCACGCATTCTTTCATATATTAATATTTTCATATTACTTGGACTGATTCCTTTTCCATTTTCTAGGAGAATTGCAGAATTGAGAATTGAAAGCTGAAAATTATTATATTTTTAAGGATTTTCAAGGTTTGGCCTGTTTCTATAACAAATTATTTCAATTGATTTGTTTTCTCAGTGCAGTTTTTTGTTAGTTTTACAAACTTTTTGAATAAAAATTACATTAATTAAATTAAAAATAGAACTGCAAATTTCAATCATCTTTCTCATTAAATCATCTAAGCTATGGCTATTGTTGATTTTAATTATCAATTTGAAAGCTGGGGAAAACTTGACACAACAATCTCAATATGTAAATGCTTTCTTGTACCATTATTGTTACTTTTTCGTTATAAATTCCATTGATATATATTATACTTTGAACTTCACTACATTTAATAATAAACAAGCTATTTGTTAAGTTTCTTTATTCCTTTTGATCATTGCATGGTATTCGAAGCCAAAGTAGCTCTTGTTTCGGTTCGATTCAGCCTTAATTTAGAATACTTTTAAAGAAGTCCTGTTTCCATTTTCTGCGCATAAAAGTTTTTTTTACCACGTTCCTTGACCAAACTTTCAGAAATGTCCCAAAATCTGTCTGCAAGTCTAATTTTGTATACTCTTAAACATGAGGGAGCTTAAAAAACCCATATATTTAGGTGACCTACAAGATAATATCCCAGAAAACATTTTATGTAATTTTTGATCAAATTCGAGTGTTTTTGGCTACCTCGTTCTGATTAAAATAGTCATAAATGCGCTCGTTTTCTGATCGAGAATGATACTTTTGTCGGGAGAAAATTGTGCCCTAGCAGCGAAACTTCGGGAAGATCATTTTTGAATCATTAAAACGGCTCGAAAAAGACTAATTAAGCTGATGATGCCAAATTGATCTTTCAAATGTTGGGTGGGTATATGATGAACTATAAAGTTGGATTCAAATAGACCATAAGGATTGATGGTTTGAGATGAACTAGCACGACAGAATATTCAGAATGTGGTCACGTAGAGGAAATGGGAGCCGCATTCAAATTAATAAGCAAACTCCAAAAATGGAATGTTACTTAGTGCCAGGCATATTCAGACGTTGGTGGACAACTGCTGAAGATATTCGGGATAACTTGTTTGATAGCAACAAAAGTGCGGAGTCGATAAGAACTTTGTATGTATTGAAACGAACTGAACCGTTTTGCCTAGTGGTTTTCGGTACGTTACAGCATTTTCGAAGGGACCTCTGTTCGGATTGAGCGCAGGGTTCGAATTAGGGGTTCGGTTTTGTTTTGGTTCGATTTAGAACCAATTTGCATCCTTGCTTATAACGGAACTCTTCTCAAAGAAGTTAAGCTTAGTTTGCCGCTTTAAAATTTGGTAGAAATCTGTACAATTTTATTTGTTCCCTAATTCAGTGCAGCTCAGCGGCGGCGATGTCGACACACCAAGAGTTGTGTCTTGTTGATTCAACGTACGGAGCAGTTTTGCAGCGCTTTTGACCTGTTTATCAGCTTAGCTATTTCTATTGCCAAAACCAGACTAAGCATTAGCCCTTTTAGCGAAAAAGAACTAAACGTACTCGACAATTGTGCATTTGAATAGTCATTCGTCTCCAGCAAGAAAATAGACAAACAAAAAGTTTCCATTCGACGAACTGCAATGAAAAATAAGGCTTTTAATAGAAAACGTAAAACATGAAGTACATTTATTCTCAGTCTGATCGTTTAAGGTTGATTGTTTTAGGAGTTATCTTCTAGGAACCTTAAACTTATCCTGTGGTTAGACTTGGCCTTGTATACTTTAAGGCGGATACACCGTCTCAGCATGATGATTATGTTCAAAAACGGGTTATCCGAAATATCCAAAATCACAATTCAATACTTTGTACGTTCACTGGTTAAGCTGTGTTTTCACTTGTCTGATATCTCATATGAGTTTCCCATATGAGAATTCAGCTAAATGTATAGCTAATCGTCAATCCGAGAAGCACACAAAAAAATACGATAAGTTGCATAATAAGAAGGCTATCTGATTTCTCATTTGAGTTTATTTGACAGCCAAATCATAATTAACTTAAACATTTTTCACCCATTTCATCTGTGAAATAACAGCTAAACTGTAAATCAATTTCACTTAAACCGCTGCAGCACAGCTGCTTCAAATGAAATCTTAAACCGATCAGTAAACCATTTTAGTTTCCACTTAACACAGCTGTAGAACACACTTTGGTTTAATGAGTCCAGTTTCCACATAATTCCCCTTTTCCAATTACAATTTATATTTTTGTTTTTACACCAAACGGCAAATAAAAACATTTTTTTAAATGCGATGTTCAGTGCCCCTGAACTTGCACGAGTCGCACGCTAACCAAATTAAACAATAAGCGTACAAAATAAAAGCAGAGTACCTCAACTAACAATATTCAAGTCACAGCTTGGTAGCCAACACTCAAAAACTTGTGTTGCCTTTATTTTTTGTGCCACATTTTCGTCAACAATAGCTTACTTATTATATAGGTTTATGGCTCTTTGACAATGCACCACAATGAACCTCACAAAAAACTTGTTGACCTTTACAAGCTGTGTAAATAAATTGCAGTCAAACCACCTCGTGGTTGAATGGCAAATGGAAAGAAACGCGTTTTCAAACCAAATTTAACCCACACCCCCAATAAAATTAAAGCAAAAATAACCATCGGCATATTTAACTGGACACAATAATTTGAATATCTATGCGATAAAGAAAGTGAAATCAGAAGACCAAAATCATTCTTATGCTAATATCATCGCAATCAGCTTTTGATTTTTTTTTACACAAATTCTCACTTAATGTTGTGATTGAAAAAGTAAATAAATATCAGAATACTCATTCTTGCGTTTGGTTTTTACGTAGGCACTTGAACGCTAATTAGTTCATTGACTGACATTGATTGTTGTGATGTCTGCATTAAGTTTAAACGAAGTAAATATTTATCGAAATACATTTCGGTTTGAAGTTAACCTTTGTAAAATAAAGTCACGGTCATTGGAAACACACTATGAAAAATTTGTTATTTGAACCGTGCAGAAAGGGAAAATTTGTTATTCTAGAACATTTTTTAAAGCAAATGTGTAAAATTATATGCAAAACAGATTTTTAAAAGTTGTTAAACAACAAGCTGTTATTTGCTATCGCGATTTTTTCATATTATATTTAAAATAACAAACTATTTTATTAAAAATAATTCATCTGGAATGCTGAATCTAGCTTCATTTTTCATTATTTGGCCACACAACTGTTTTAATTTATTTCACTTGAAGCGCTACTCTATAAACTAGAGGTGTCATAAAATGTTCTAGTCATCCCTTAATTTTAATTGATCCCTCAATACAATTGACTTATATCTTGGTGGAACATTTTTGTTGTTGTAAAAAAGTCTTTGTTGCAGTTTTACAAGTATTTATACCCCAACAAATAAGACAAGCCCGACTGACAGCAGCGCTGCTACTGCGTTTCATCGAATACCTATACTTTATACAATGAAGAGTATAATAAGCTTACCTTCGGTACAAGGCACGGTGGGTCAAATATAAAATTTTTTGACCGAAATGTGTATCATTTGTGCTGTACAAGCTAGTAAGATGAAGTTTCGGAGAAATGTACTTAAAATATTGAGGTTATTGCACAATAAATCTGAATAACATATTGATAGTCCAAATTATTGTTGGAAAGCTTCTGCACTTTCTCAAGTATTATTGAAAATCTTGCGGAGAACTAAAAGTAGAATAAACAAATTTCGTAAGTTTTAACTAGTAATAGTGTACTAGTGTAGGACCCGACAGTATTCGCCTGGGTCCTACAAATTTGTACTTTATATTTGTCAGACACTTCTCTTTGTCAAAAATTTTTAAAGGAGACTCAAAATTTCTAGAAATTCTGAAATTTCCTCAGAACAGCTTAGAACTTTCTATAACATTCCTCATCTGTTTAGAGCTGGCTCAATAGTTCTATAACGTTAAAGAAATTTCTTAAACATTCAAGAGCTTTCTGGAAACATCAATAGCATTTTAGCACCTTTTAGATAGTTATATTTTCACGTTTTAAAAATTTCTTTAACATTCTAGAACATTCCAGTACTATTATGGCTTTCTATTACGTTTAGTATATTTCTAGAACTTCAAAATATTCCTATAACAACATTCTATGAACATCTGAGAACTTTATTAAGGTTCAAGACCTCGCCACTTTGTTCTAGATTTTTCTAGAACCATCAGCTAATTTCTATAAGAACTTATAGATCTTATCAGAGCCAAGTGCTGTGACTCACGAGCCTAGAGCCGTTTGATGGCTCACGGCTCCCGAGTTGCGGCTCTCAGCTCTGATCCAGAAGCTGTGGCTTACGAGCTGTGAGACGTTTAATGCTCCCGGCTCTCGAACAGGCAGAACGCGGCTCGCTCGTGAGCAATTCCGAACCCTGTTTAAAACCTAAACTTTAATAAAAATATATCTAACTGCAAAGCATAGCTGTTAAATAATGATCACCAATTGTCATCATAGAATATTTGACTTCTTTTTTTTTTAAATGCAAAACAATCGTTAAATTACGATAATTTGCAGATTTTCTCGATCACTAATTGATTACGATTAAATAGTCAAAAATAATCGAGATTATTTATGCTTATCAAAAAATAATCAAAAAAATTAAAAGTATTCAAATTATGTTCCACATTTTCAATTGGAACAAGAAATGAAGTCGGTCAAGCCCGACTATAGCATACTCTGTACCAACGAAATTATACGTCGAGCACAAATTTTGATGCTGCAATAGCAGCTGAAAGCAACGCTGCTACAGCGCTGCAGCAGCGAACAGTCTTTGGATCATAGCTCGACAACCGTTTATCCGATCTTCACCACTCCTTTGGCTGATCGATAAGTTATTCTTATTTCTACATATGTCTAGAAGGAACGAGCCATCTATCTTTAAAACTGTGGGAGATATGACGTTTTTCCCGAAATTGCGCGACGGCAGGGGGCGTGGCCTTAATGGAAAATAAACTTAATCTGCCTGAAGCTCATGTCTTATACAAGTCAAACCTCTATCTCTTAGCATCTCTGAGCTCTGCGCGTTCATACGGACAGACAGACGGACATGGCTATATCGACTCGACTGTTGATGCTGATCAAGAATATATATACGGTTGGAGATGCTTCCTTCTGGCTGTACCTACGGTACGGTGTATAAAAATGTAAATCAAAGTTCATATTTGTTACTGTGAAGCGTTCTCTCAATAAGAAACATCAAGTAATTGTGTACACGGTCTAAGCTTTTATCAAACAACTAAACCTTGCTTAGATAGCAGAACTCAAGGCTAGGTACACAAATGATAATACTTATTCAGATATCTTAATTAGCACCCTATCATATAGCTATACTATTTAACTGCAATCAAAAATTGCGACCTACACCTCTTCGTTAAATTTTTTGCGTTTTATTTTGGAATTGTTTGCCTTACATGTCGCGATGTGTGTGTTATTCTGCCGTAGTTTGACCTTAGTTGGGATAATTGTTTTATTTTATTAAACAAACTCATATTTCCACTAAAGCAGCTGACGGCAAGTAATTGTGTAGTTAATGTGCGAGTTGGGAATAACAATTTGATATGGTTTTAGTTCATGGAGAGTCGTCACCACTAAATTGCAAACTCAGTGAAGCGCACGAAATTGAAGTAAAAATTGTTGTAAAACGACCGAACTACTAGAGAAACTTTCTGAACTTTGGCTTCGCCTAAAAACAGTTTCCAAATTACATTGGATTGTCCATGACTGACCCTTGCGCAATATATAGTTTTCCACGCCAAAATATTCGTTTGTCTTTAATTTAGTCCTTGTATTTGTAACCAGGAAAAGAATTCTCTAAACAAAATGCAAATTGGAACATTTATGCTTCCATTCCACCAGATTCGGCATCGATTTTATAGCCGGGAAATTTGGATTTCAAAACATCGCGTGCCTTCTCATGGTCAGCCTTGCCCAATACCTCAGAGCGTCCATAAATTTTGATATACTTCTTTTCGGCATCCTGAACCAAGAATCCGCCGCCCAGACCTTGAGTGCATAGATCAAAGGCATGTGCCTCCTTCTGCAAGCTATCATAGATATCAACTGGAGGATGAGGAGGACAACATGAGGGACATGCGATTGTATAAAGATATGTGAATACACTCACGATGATATTTAGCGGCCTTGCTGCTGCGAATCACCTCCTTGGCATTGGCCATTTCACCATGTATGTAGACATGAGCCATCACATATTTGGCTTTGCCCTCGGAAATCTTGACCCTTGGAAAGTTCGCCAGTGCCTTGACTTGCACGGCATGGCAATATGGACGCGCAACTAATGAAGGAGGGAGAGTAGCTTGATAATGTTTGGTTTCGCTTAACGCGAGTTAGTTACCGCGCATCATGGGCCGCCAGGTGGGCAATAACAATTTGCGAAACTTATCCATAGCCGGAATTTGTTAAATGGATTTTTTTGAAATTTTTTTGGAAGAAACGATCTGTTGTCGGTACAGAGAAATAGCTGTGACTGAATTTTTCCCTGAAAATGCTTCCAACATAGGGTTGAGTTTTGTTCAATGGATTACTTAGATCTAAATGTTTTTAAAAAATTAAATAGTTAACGTAATAAGCAAATCGAGGGCATAAGCTGAAGGCAAAGGCACTCGTTCAGTATTTGGATCAGAAGATGTTTTGATTTGATTTTGATAAAAACCGAATGAAATAAAATTGGCAACACAATGAGGCCTTCCGCATTTCCATTAAACAGTGGAGTGACTGTTGCAAGAGAAACCTTTGATCCACATATTTTATCATTTATTAGCTTATTAGTTATTTACCAACAAAATTCGATTATTTCACAGCAAAAAGAAGAAGCTCCAAGAAACTGCTTGGATTGGGAATGACAATACAATCAATGGCTTTTGCAGCAATTGAAAACAAATAGCCAAACAGCTGAATACAGAAAACCAAACAGTCAAACCAACAAGATGAGCAAACTTCAGGTCATTGTGCATCCCGTCAAAAAGGAGTTTCGTCGCAAAAGCTGCGGCTTTGATCATGATACGCCCGATGATTTTGTTAAATCGCAGGTGAGTAAGCATATAGCGGCCATTCTGTGAACGAAGAAAACTTAAAGACCACGAGGTCACAAGCACGCCCACAGTCGACACGCACTCGTTTGGGTACTTAATCAAATATTTGAATTGCACTTGTGGTGTGCGGCGGGTCAATGTACATTGATGGGCATTTTAAAGTTTTCGTTGTGGATTACGCATGATGAAGTCATGTAGGGGAAATTCGTCTAAAGCATGACTTGGCCAAGTCTTGGAATACTTATGACAAGAAAACGCTAGTAAAGGGTATATAACTTATATCAATCTACAATCAAGTCTCGATACTGAGACAAAATGGTGTCAAAAGACGAGAAAATCTATGGTCAAGATTATAATTTCAATTTAAATATTCTTCTTCGTTAATGCTCGACTTTGAGATGATATAGTATTATTTTTATACCCTTGCAAAGTGTATTATAGTTTTGCCCAGAAATTTGCAACGCATAGAACTATTCATTTCCGACCCCATAAACTATATTTATTCTTGATCAGGGTGACGAGCTGAGTCGATTGTCCATCCGTCCGTCTGTCTGTATGTTTTTACGCCATATAGTCTCTCACTTGTAAAGCTATCGAGCTGAAATTTTGCACAGAGTCTTCTTTTTGCTGCACACTACCAATATGTCGGAACCGACCGGATCGGATGACTATATCTCATAGCTCCCATAGGAACAATCTGTCGGAAAACTAGTTTTAGTGAGAAAAACTTGTTTCTTTTCAATGGAAACGTCTCCAAACTTTGTAATTAATTTTTTATAATTCTACCCAGTTTTATTAAAATCGGACAATTATATGGGATAGGTGCTATATAAAAGATAGGTCGGAAAAACAGTCTTAGTAAAAAAAACTTTTTTGTTTTAATGGTAGCATCCTGCAATTTTGTATTTGTTTGTTTGCAAATTTTTGGCCAATTCGGATGACTATATCATATAGCTCCCATACGAACGATAGGTCGGGATAAATGGGATAAAGAGTATTGTTTGAAAGTATATAAGCGAGCTTTTGCAAGGGTATAACGAGAGCGTAAGTTAAAGTCGGCCCTGCCGGACTGCGAAATACCCGCAACTCAGGGCAATTATTGTTTAATGACCTCATGCAGCTCCGATAAGTATGCAACATTTTTTTAAAACTCTGCCATGTATTATCCGATCTTTATGAAAACTTGTGAGATTGTAGATATTTATAATCTTGAATAACCAGTCACCTTCAACAGCTATTGGCTCCAGCTAAAATATCGGCTTGGTTCAACAGAAATGGAAAATCTTTTATCAAGTTTTTGAAAAAAAATTTAAAATAGCTTATAAAGACCTCACACATAATAGCCTCTAATTTGAAAGATTCTCGACTCTTAAACTTTTTTAATGAAAGCACTAGCCTAACACTATATATAGGTAATATTGTTCTACGAATATAACGAAATGTAAATGTTACTAACAGTAAATTATATCTTCCGACCCGAAAACCAATCGATTTCTATATAATTTGTGTGGTTTTTAGGTCGAAAGCGACTTACAACATTTTGATGCATAAACAATTTCCTTATTTTTATGTAGATATATTTAAATATCATCCTAACGCTACAAGTCATGGGAGACTTATAAACTATTACGTTTGTCGCGAATGATTTTATTTTTGATTTTATTTAAAGATTAGATTAAGATTAAGATCTAGATTAAGATTTGAAAAATTATTGTTAGTCTCTTTAAGAGAAGATCCAATAAATGCCAACCAAGTTTAAAAAAAAAAAAAAAAAAAAATTTAAAGATTTTATATAAATATTGAATAACTAGCTAACAAACTCTTTCCCATCTCATTTCTTTAACATGTACTATGCTTTAAAAGAGTGCCACTAATTTAAGTTTTAATTGCGTGACATTTATTATGGATTTCAAATTATGAAAAAGAATATCGAAAATCTTCGCCTACTTCTACTTCTTCTACTAAAAGCAGTCATTAACATCAGTTGAAATCTCTTTGGTTTTTCTTTGGATCCTTCAAGCTATGACAAATTTTATAAATATCTGTCCAACCCAACCTTACCTAAACAACTTACACAAATTCGAGTGCACACAATAATGGGGCGTTGTCTTTGTGCGTTTTTCCGAACCATTTTCTATTGTCTTACCTTGAGCATATTTGATGACTTGTGCCCTGAATAGAAGGTGGGGCTCACCGATTGTTCTAGCATTTGAAATTAAACTATTGAAATATTCATAAGCACACAAACCGTCACTAGTCAGTCGCTGGATATTATATGATATATACTTGGGATGAGGGCGAGGGTGGGCAGCCCTTCCCTGTAATATGATATACCTTACCTATATTTTTCTTCGTTTTCTTGGCTCCATTCTTTTTAAATAACAGTGGCAAACCTGCACAAAGAGCGCGACATATTTATTTTATCGCTGGTTCATGGCCGTTTTCTTCATGGGCATTGTAATTGAGTCCATGTGGCCGGTGGCGGATGATGAGTACAGCTATTGGCTGTACTTCATCTACATGACCAATTGGGGCATATGGATGTGCATGCTGACGAATGTGTTGGGTGCCATTTTGGTCACCGTTTGGCACTATCATCCCGAATATGCGGGTAAGTTGATCGGCCAAGAATTGGGCTGCTAAGATATTTTGTTGTTTTCCGTTCTAGATAAACTCCTGAACATGAAGGCCTGTTGTAGCTATTTTCGAATATATTGGGGCATGCACATCATCACTTTGGTTCTGTCGATTGTTATTACCATCATCTATTGGAGTATACTCTATGATGGTGAGCTTATAAGAAGTCGCAGCTTTTACCTTTCTTTCATATCAACATACTATTTTCTTTTCAGCGACTGAAAGTACTTTGGATGCCACTAATGTGCTGACCCACGCCTTCAACTCCATTTGCATGTTCATTGATCTGTGGATAGTGGCACACCCCTTAAGACTCTTACACATATTTCTTCCAGTATTATTCGGCATCATCTATGCCATTTTCTCTTATATCTATCACCTAAATGGAGGCATTAACAAGTAAGTTTTTATATTGAAAACAGAATCGAGTAAACTTGCAATACTTCTTACTCCTGCAGAAAGGGCAAGCCCTACATCTACCATGTCATCGACTGGAGTAAGCCAGAAATGGCCTCAGTTACAATTGTGGGCGTTCTGGTGCTTTCCTGTTGCGTCTACGTCCTGCTCTTTGTGTTCTTCAAACTGCGTCTATATCTGCATCGAAGTTGTCGCAACGGGACATCTGTCTTACCCACCAGCACCAAGACGAATGGATTGGATAATAATAAACAATCACCGAATGGCATACAGCATTCGCCCTCGCGAATATCCATGGTCCTGGGCAATTTCGCCGGCTATGAGAATCAGGCTTACTCACCAAGTGCAGGAGAGTTATCTTCTAAGAGCTAAGCGCGAACATAAGCAATAGCAGCAATAGTTTAGTCAAATTGTACCAGTGATATTATGTTTTATAAATGCTTTATATCATTAAGCCAATAAATGTTCATGTAAGGGGGAAAGCACTGCTCAGCCTTGATATTTCACCTTGGTCAACGTTCGTGAGCAATTTTAGAATCAATATTGATAAAAAGCCGAGTTGACAGACTCTCATTAGAAATTCCATAAAATAGTTAGGAAGTTTTCAAAGCCCACACATAGTGCAGGTAGGTCAATTGTCACGCCCAGAGCTTTGGGAACTTTACAGTTGACAATCAAAAATTTATATGACAAAGAGACATTCTTAAGGGGGAGGGGGGGGGGAAAGGTCATAAGGTTGCCTGCACTTGATGGAAATCCTGTTTTCAAAGGTAATTAGCCAGTTTTCCACAGTCACAATCACTGGGGGTGCGAGTATGAGAAGATGTGTAAATATTTTACACCAGACCCTAATCACCTTTAAATGACTACATTAGCCTAAATGCGGCATGAACAACATACATAATCAAATAGACCGGGAAGGCAAGGACATGTCTAATTTTGAAAGTTGAGTTGAGTTATTTATAAACGGAAATGGGTGTGCGGGAAGGTAATGAGAAATGTAAAAGACAAATCTTTACACAGCACACTGACTGTCGATTTGCTTCAAACCGATATACATTTTGTCATGCTGCCTGGAAAATATTAATACAAAACTCAATTTTGTAGACATACTTAAGGGTTGTCGGCAGGCTTGAACTTTAAACGTCCAGAATGGTTCTTAGCGATGTCTCTGAAGTAAAAAAAGCAGCGAACTTGAAATTTGCTGGGTAGTTTGGTAAATTCAATATATTTATCACATTCCGGCTCACAGCCTGATATTGGGTTCCAGTTGGCTTCCGATTCAGAACAGTATTTTAATTTTGCGCATAGGCTAGGTCAGAATTTAAGATGAAGAGATATGTAACCTATGATCAAGAAATATCAACTATCCAAATAGTCTGGGACATTTGACCAGACAATGATTTAATACACGATGGACTTGTTCTAGGAATGGCTACTTCGAAATGATTAAAATAAATAAGGTTGTGCTCAGTACTACTGTGGATATCATCATGTCATTACATTTGCCCGCTTCGTTGGAACCTGGTCCTCAACGAACTTCTGCTTACTTCCATACGCAGGTGACCTTGTTCTAATGGTGGGTAAAGTAAGTTTAACATTTTAAAATAAAATTTCGGAACTAAACGGTGATTCTTAGCAGCTTTCGGACTGGATTTCGGAGACCGAAAGGTGCTCTATTGAGACTCCGAAAAATTACCCAAAGGAGCTAATCCGCTGGAGAAAAGCGGCTTTTCAATATATATGAAAAGAGAAAGCTAAGCTAACTTCGTCCGTGCCGAAGTTTTTATACCCTTGCAAGTGCTCCCTTGAATAATTTCAAACAATACTCGTTTGTTCCTAATGGGAGCTATATGATATGAGTCATCCGATTTGCCCAAAAATTTGCAAAATTATGTGAAAGCATGTGAAAACAGAAACAAACGCAGCACAAACGCTCTCTCACTGAGCGAAACACTTATTCTCTCTCCTCTTCTGTTTTCTGTTACGTGTTTTCGGTTGAGCAAAACAAAACGAGTCGGTCTGCCGAAGACCACTGACTGAAACACTTTAGAGCGAGTGCTCATCAGAAAACTGTCTGCGAATGATCAGAACACAATAAGTGTCTGCGAAAAGTGTTTTTGTTTTGTGCATTTGGTACGCTGTGTGTATGTATAAGTGTGTATGTACACGGGCGCAACACAAAATCACTCATACATACGCAAAAAACACTTTGGAAGTTTGCTCTCGCAAGACACTGAAAGACACGAGAGAAACAGAAACGAAAAAAATGTGTCTTAAACAGATTTGAGCAAAATCAGAACTGAAGGTGTCTTTCGCTCCCTGTTTTCGTTGTGTCCGTAACCAAACTGTTTTTGGCCGACACTAGGAAAGTGCTGAGAGTTACTTGCGAGCTCTGACTAAGACTGTTTTCAGACCTATCTTTTGTATGGCAGCTATACCATAAAGTTGTCCGACTTTAATAAAACTTGATAGACTTATAAAAAAACATAGAAAACCTACGATTACATAGATTGGAGACGTTCCATTGAAAAGAAAAAAAGTTTCTTTTACCAAAACTAGTTTTCTATAGTCATCCGATCCGGTCGGTTCCCGGGAAGAACGAAATCCAAGAAAAAAAAATCAAAGTGAAATGAAATTACAATAATAAGTTTAATATTAAGTTATATTATTGATAATGTGAAAAGAATGAAACAACAAGGCTGAAATGAATTAAACTTATCAAGTTATTATTTTTTACATTTCCATCTGTTTTTATAATGTTTTTATACCCTTGCAGAGGGTATATTGAAATTGTACAGTTGTTTGTAACGCATAGAAGGAAGCATTTTCGACCACATAAAGTATATATATTCTTGATCAGCATTACGAGCTGCGTCGATATAGCCATGCCCGTCTGTCCGTCTGTATCTATGCTATCTGCTCCGTCAGTTTTAAAGCTAATGCCACCAAACTTTGCACGAAGTCTTTCGACCGATCATTCCTATAACAGCTATATCTTATAGTCGTCCTATCCAGCCGGTACCGACAAATGCGCAGCGTATCCAGAAGAGTAGGTGCAAAGTTTGTTAAAAGTGGGATACAATAAACTGGGCGTGGTTAAGCCCTTACACGACCACCCTCACCACTCATTTTACCAAGTGTCCGAAAAAAAAGTCATATTATTTGCCATTTGTGAATCGATTTTTATACTCTGTATCGTAGGTACACAGAGTATTATAAGTTTGTGCAAAAGTACGTAACAATCAGAAGGAAGCAACTTCGACCCTATAAATTATATATATTCTTGATCGGCATCAACAGACGAGTCATGTCCGTCATGCCGCTGTTTTCAGCAGCTACTGCAGCATTTAATTTCGTTGGTACACAGTATGTTATAGTCGGGCTTGACAGACTTTCTTTCTTGTTTGAAATTAATTAAGCAAGCACTTGCAAGGGTATAAAGACTTCGCCACAAACGAACTTAGCTTAGCTCTCTCGTTTTTGGTCTATGACAGGAACCACTGTGCAGCGTGACCGTAGATTGGTTCAAGGTTTTCAATTTCCAGTTTCTTATCTCATACTGACCCTGAGCAGACCGAGGGGTCACTGATAAGCATTTAGCAGCTTTCTATTTACTTTTAACACTTGGGCCAAATCAGTATCGTCTGAATCAAATTGCTCTGTGGTTGATACAGTTCCAAAAATGTTGAAATTATTATTTGTGATTTGGTTCGTACTTCTGTGGCAAAGAGGCCTTACTCGTGCTGATACTACGGTAAGAATATTATCTGGATGATTTGTAGGCAAACATATAGTGAAATCTGCTGCTTCGTGTTGTGTTGTCGTTTTAGGACTGTATCTTGCCAACGGATACTGAGGAACAATGCAGCTCCTATTGCTTCAGAGCGGTCGAACCTTTTCTTCGATATGCCACCGTGTGGCAAAAAGTGCAAAATCGATTTTCAGAATTGGAGAACCAAATCAAAGAGCAAGAGTTTACCATTAGAGAACTAAAGATTCGACAAGCCATGGAAATCGCGATTAAAGATGATTTGAGTAATCGGCAAAAAAAATTACTAGAATATGGCCAAATAGAATTTAACTCAATGAAAACCAACATTGAGACTAAATTATCGAAAATCTTGGAATTGCAGTCAAAATGTAAAGTAGACACTGAAACTTCTAGTAGCCAGAAGAAAGAACTAGATTCGAAAACGGAACTCGTCAAACTTAAAGATGAGGAAGTATTAGTCTTAAACTTGAAGTCTGAAAATGATTCTAAAACGATTAGGGCGCTTTCCTTTGCCCTGCATTCAAAGAACGAAGAACTCAACCATAAAACACAATTAATCAAAGCTAAGCATAAAGAAATATCTCATTTGTACGCACAGTATAAAACACAAAGTGAAACGATTGATCAAATCCATAATGCTTATGATTCTAAGATTAATGACCTAAATTTGATTATCACAACAAGCAAAGCGAAGCTTTTAGAGTGTGAGCAGCAACTGAAGGCAACGAATTGTTTACCTTTTGTAAATTCCACAGGCATTCATACCATTCATCTATCTGGAATATTACCATTTCCTGTGTTTTGCGACTCTCAGCTGAGTGGTTCCGGCTGGACCGTTATTCAGAGGCGCATCGATGGCTCTGTGGACTTCAATCGAAATTGGTCACAATGTAAGGAGGGCTTCGGAGATCTCACTCAGGAATTCTTTATCGGACTGGAGAAGCTACATTTGATTACACAGTCTCAGCCTCATGAACTGTATATCCAACTTGAACCATTCGATGGTCCAACGCAATATGCTCGATATGGCAATTTCCTTGTGGGCAGCGAGGAGGAAGCTTATAAACTAAAATCGATTGGTGAATATTCGGGAACTGCCGGGGATTCTCTCGGGCAACATGCGAATCTAACATTCAAAACAATTGATCGAGACTTAGCTTCACATGGTAATTACGCTAAAGCTTACGGTCCTTGGTGGCATGGAAAATCCGGATATAGGTAATCAAGCATTTTTATACCCTTGCAGAAGGGTATATTGATATTGTCCAGATGTTTGTAGCGCATGGAAGGTAGCATTTCCGACCACATTAATTGTATAAGTTCTTGATCAGCATGACGAGCTGAGTCGATATAGCCATGTCCGTCCGTCCGTCCGTCTGTTTCTATGCTATCTGCTCCGTCAGTTTTAAAGCTATCGAGACCAAACTTTGCACGAAGTCTTCTGGTACACATACCCTGCACATTTGTTTGAACCGGCCGGATCGGATGACTATAACATACAGCTGCCATATGAACGATCGGTTCTAGTGAAAAAACTTTTTTGTTTTTAATGCAAACGTCTCCAAACTCCGTATTTACTAGTTTTGAATGCTTCTCCATAATTCTGTCAAACTTGGTCGAAATCGGACATCTATATAGTATAGCTGCCATAGAAAAGTAAGGTTAGAAAAATAGTCTTTGTAAGAAAAACTTTTTTGTTTTCAAAGTAAACCTCTTTAAAATTGGCATATATTTATTTTACAAACTTTCACACAATTCTTCAAAGTTTTGTCAAAATCGGATGACTATAGGTTATAGCTGCCATAGGAATAATCGGTCGAGAAACTAGTTTTAGTTGGAAAAACTTTTTTGTTTTCTAAGAAAACGCCTCCAATCTTTGTATTTCTTAGTTTGCTATGCTTTGCCATGATGTTTGGTCAAAATCGGACATCTATATAGTGTAACTGTCATACAAAAGTAGAGTCAGAAAATTAGTCTTGTTGGAAAAAACTTGTTGTTTTCTGTAGAAATGTCCTTCAACTTAATTAAAAAACGTGCTGCAAGGGTATACAAACTTCGGCCGAGCTGATTTTAACTTTCCTCTATTTTTTACACTGATTTTTATACTGCAATTAAATTTTTATGGCTAGCTCGCTGAATGGAAACTACCACAAAAATGGAACGACACAGAAGTACGATGGGATTTATTGGGGCTCCGTGCAGAAGTGGAAATACACAAATTCGCTAAAATCCGTCCAAATGATGGTAAAGCCAAAACTTGGCTAACGGCTTGCTTGAATTCATTAATATCCAAATATTTTCGGAAATTTGACGAATTTACCGTGTTATCACTTTAAAACTTAACTTTAAAACGAAAATAAAAACTATTTCACGATGCTTATATATATATATTCGTTTTTACGCCCGTTGTTTAGGAATTGATTCTCAGCACATTTCCTGAAACTAATCCTCCCAACTTTAGCCATGTCCTTGCTGGATTTGCTTGGCCTATCCACACGCCAAATGAGAATCAATTGACCTAGCTAGCCCAGGTGCCGTTCAACTTCAGAGGTCTCGCCCATTGTTAGTGTTCAACGCATAGCCTTAATTAAGTTCCAAAGGAGGAACAACAAAACGAACTCAAGGACGAGAAAGACACGAGTCGGTCATTGTTTAGTGTGAAGGATTAGAATTACGCATATGCTGGAAGCTCAGCCACTAATACACATAACACTGAATGTCCTGCAGTTGTCCTCGTCGACGGGCATGACATGTCACAACGGAGCCGATCGATATGAGACCAATTTGATCGAATTGAATTTCCTTGAGCTTTGAACTTCATTTCATGTCCTTGCCGGGCCTCCGGCAGTATTCCATAATTTGGACCACATCGGAGCCCACTAAATCAATAAAATTCGAATGTAACACGTTTTAGAAATTTGAACAGCTGTCAACTGTCAACTGTCAACGTCAAAGTCGCCGCTTCTCCTTCGGTAACAACTGCCACAAACATTGAAATATCAGAGCTAACTTAATAATTATAGGCCCATTAATAACAGTGTGAAATATTAATTGAAACTTGCCTCCCTTCAAATTGGTCTAATTCCAACGAAACCGCTTGGTGTCCCACCACCCCGCGTCGTTGTTATCAATTCTGTTTCACGATGGCTGTGCCATGACGGTGCAGTTTCGTGTTGCTCAGACCAAAACCCATATGCTTCAACGTTATGATAGGTCGCTAGAGTTGACTACAGTGAGGGAAATTTGCTTAAGAACGGTTTTAGTATTTGTAGAAATTTCTATTAGCAACAGGAACTGAGGGTTTATCAGATTCGGTAAGTGTACTTTCATTTAGCCTGATTTAACATTGAGTAGCGTCAACGAACTATTAAAGTATCGGAACAATTTGTTTCAAGTTAAATACAACAAGTTTTCTGTTTTCCCCCCTTAATTTAGTCTTATTTTCTGTAGCAGCTGATCTTGTTTAAATTTTCTTAAATTTGAATTAAAAAAAAACTAGTTTCCGACCACATAATATGTGAGATTTAAAATTTCGTAAATTTCAGAGTTTTATTTCACAAAACAACTGAGAAGTCCATTTTTCCACTCTAATCGATCCAGATCCAATTAGCGTCTAAGTAAAATATTTTAAATTAATCAGCTTTATTTTTCTGTGTAAAAAGAAAATAAACCACCGCTCTGGCTTGTAAATGACGATGAAATTTGACAAATTTGCCTTAAACTGATAAAAAACCAGTAAGGGCGCTGCAGTCGAGTTTCGCGACCACAAAATACCCTGTTCATTTGTTTTCATTTATTTGTTTTAGTAACAAAATTTTCAACCTAAATGTAGGCAACACTTTTTCCAGTCCTGACCATAAATTGGTTTCGCTTATAGCACCGGTGTTTTTTGTCCGATCTGATTGTACTTTTCAGAATAGATAGATATTGGGCCTAGCTTGATGTATACTAAACCACGAGGCTCTAACTGGAAAATTGTGGATCTGACGGCTATTTAGGTCTATGATTTCTAGAGGAGGTCTAGGTTTTTTTGGGGATATAAGGGGGACGGGGTGGAATTTTCAAATCTGAATCAAACTTGATCTGCGAACGGACGGACAGACGGACATGGCTATATCGACTCGGCTGTTCATGCTGATCAAGAATATATATACTTTGTGTGGTCGGAAAATTTTCCTTCTCCCTGTTACATACATTCGCACAACTTCATGATCCCCCTTTTCCCATTTTCAATGGGAACAGGGTATAAAAATACGCTTCGAAGGACGATTTGGACACTTTGGGGTTTGCTACTGCAGCTTGCTTTATTTTATACTCTGTACCGTAGGTACTTAGAGTATTATAAGTTTGTACAAAAGTATGTAACATCGAGAAGAAAGCATCTCCGACTCCATAAAGTATATATATTCTTGATCAGCATCAACAGCCGAGTCTTGTCCGTCTGTCCGTCAGTCTGTCCGTATGAACGCATAGATCTCAGAGATGGTAAGAGATAGAGGTTTGACACTTACAATCAGAAAAAAAGAACTTTTTACTTGTATTAAGTACAAACGGATTTAATAGTACGGTAAGTACGAAAACACTTGATTTAAGTATAAATCTCTTATTTCAAGTACTATTTTTTCAATCCCGAAATACTTGATTTTTGGACTGTTTTGGGATAAATTAAGTTTGTCTTGAATTATTAAAATATTTTTAATCATATTTTTCACATATAATGGTTTTAAGTCAAGCCCGATTATGTCTCAAAATAAGTACAAAACATTCGTTCTTAAAGTGAGTAGTTTCTATTGCCAGCCCAAAAAACAATCTAGGAAGAATATAAGAGTATTTCAAACAAGTACAAATTGTTCTTGGTTTGAGGCCCATACAGAAGCTATTCCCACTTTGTCCTGGTTTCTGGTCTTTGTTCTGGTCTATGTATTAAACTAAAGAAATATCCAAGGCCCATAACCAAAGAGCAAGTTAGAGCTACTGCCCAGTGGCGCAAATGCTCATTATTACGTCCATTATTAATGCATTACCTCTCGCCTGTGTGCATTCAAAAACCCAATACAACCTGCCTTACTTTCTTAAGAAATGGCCAAATTTTCCGCACGGTACATGAGTTTATTGAATTTTGTAATGCAGAAAGTAATGAGGTGCCGAAGTTTCTTTCGGGTCCCCATTACACAAGCGTATTCTTTTACCATATTGTAATGCAGAAATTCTCGAGCCTGAATAAAATGCAGATTACAATTTCAAAATCGCTTATGGGTGGGTAATGTGCTTACATTACAACTTAATATACCTGCAACGCATTTTGCTGCTATATAATATGGATTACTTCCTTGTAGAGTAATTACATAAATAATGGATTACAAAATTAAATAAATAAACGCTCCAGTAATGTGGGTTATTTTTTGTTTAATTTTTCATTTATAAATTTTATTATTCAAAATAAAACCAAAAAAATAACATTGTTTTTTAACTTTTAATTATAATTTAATAATATAAACGAAAAAAGGAACAATATTTTTTGTTTCGCCAGCCGCCCTTTTTGAACGCGAAAACAGTTCCTTATGGTAGCGATGTAGCTCTTGTTGGTCAAGCGTTCGGTCTTAATAGCATCTGTTAATTAAAAATTATTAATTTGTTGTCATCGAAAATCAAATTAATATGATTTATACATACCAGACAGAGCATCGTTCAACGCTTTGAACTGTTTAAATGGTTCTTTCCCATTTAGGCCACAATTTACGTCCTCACAACACAAGAATTGCACAAAAGTGCCGCGCGCCGCGTGTGTATCGAATACGAAAATCATCACACAGATGCAATTATGCATTAGTATTTACACACATTAACGCTGTACACACAAAAGGAATAGGCATAGACAAAAAAACCGAACGAAAAGAACGCGTGCCAGGCACAAAACGAAAAATGCAAAAAACGAATGACGAAAATCGTTTCATGAGTAGAGGGGAAGGGGCGTACAAAAACGAAGTCAACAACAGCTCGGTGCTTTTGTGCGAGAATTCGTTTTTATTTTGGCCATTACAAATGCGCTGAAAAAAATCTCATAGGTAATGCATTACATTGTGGCTCGTACGTAATGTATTATTTCGACCGACTACATTCAGCCCAGCGCCACTGGGTGTAGCTCAGTAATTTACCATCACTCCATTGCAAAAGTGCTAAAGCCAGTTGGGAATTTTAAGAACAGGCTCGCTTAAAAATAATTTATATTTTCTGTTGCTACCTTTGTGGAGATAGGATAATGAGTCTATTTTGTACTCAATCTAACATATTTTGTACTTCAACTAAGAACTCGCTTTTCTAGAATCTTTCCTCTTACTGTGAGTACAAAATGTTCTTGAGTCAAGAAGGTTTGTTCACATTTCAATAATATTACCAATCATATTTCAAGTTTAGAATGTTTCGTACTTAATTTAAGTACATCCAAGAACAAAATCATACTTGAAATTTCAAGTACAAAACGGCTTAAATTCTATCCCGTTTGGTCTAGAACGCCGGTAAACTTTTTTTTCTGAGTGTATGGGACATATGCTACGTATGTCTGCAGGCAGATCAAGTTTATTATCAGTTTTAGCCACGCCCATCCCTCCCCCGCAATTTGGAAAAATCGTCATATCTCCCACAGCTTTAAAGATATATGGCTGTTCCTTCTAAACATATTTAGTAATCAGGATAGCCTATCGATCCGGTAATGGTAAAGATCGGATGAACGGTTTACGAGTTCTGATTGAAATACTGTTCGCTGAGGCCGCGCCGTAGCAACGCTGCTTTCACTTGCTACTGCAGCATCAAAATGTATGCTGAGAGTTTAATTTCGTTGGTACAGAATATGTTATAGTCGGGCTTACCCGACTTTCTTTCTTGTTATTGATATGTGTTCTGTCTGTTATGTCTTAATTTCAGTGTGAAAACTTTGCAAAATAAATATCCCGCTATATCTTTTTTTTTTTTTTTTATTTACTATTTTTATTTGTGTTGGTATATCTTGAAAACAAGAGCTGACGGCGCTCAAGAGAGACAAGCTTTAATAACAGTGGAAACTCGATTAGAATATTGTGAACGTCTAAAATGTAATTTTTTCTTAGGCTTCAGTGAGATCAAAGCGCCGATTGAAGAAATTCAATTGAAGAAATGTATTTCACAAAAAATTAAGCCTGTTGAAGTCTACTCCACTTCATTATAAAATACGTTTTTTATACGATTAGCACATTTCGTATAAGAAAATAAATGTGGCTAGTTAGAGATGTTGAGCAAAAGTTGAGAGTAAAAGCAAATCAAATTTTCTCGAAAAATGGATATTAAAGCGGAAAAGCGCAGAGATTTAGTCCAAGCTTGGCCGCCGACATCGCAGGACTTAGTGAAAATGTCATCCATCATTGTGCACCGTTTTTGCAAGCTTTGACCTCTTTTTATAAAATTAATACGAGCAAGTTTAATATATACTCCCCAGATACTGCTTAGGAATTAATAAAAGCGTATCGGTGGTATTATTTATCTGCTTTAGTCCATAAGGTGCTAGTTCTTTGTTCTGCTGTGGTACACAGGAAAAATTCAATCTTTAACTAAGAATATAGTCTCGAAACCAAGACGGGGAAATCCGATCTTAAATGATGTTTCCCTGAATCTTACTTATGGATCACTCTCAAGGAACGATTCAATCGGTAAAGACACAGAAGCCAGTAAAATCTTCAAACCAATCGAGTTTTACCGAGATTTCTTGGGCCATTCCCTGTTCTCTGGTAAATAGATTTAGGCACACTTTCTGATTCAAATCCAAGTCGAAGTAAGACCTCTTACTTTTACAGCTACTACAGATTCAAATATATCCATTTGGATATTTGGCTATTTTGTAATGTATTCCCCAGTTTTCATATTCTTTGGATGATTTTCAGCTCCGTGGGATGAAATTCTAAGATGCATTTAACTTGAAACGGATACTAAGAGATTTTCCATTTCAAACGCATACCGAAATCATCCAATGGATACTTTGTCCGTATTGATCTATTTGAGTGTATCGCATGGTACTTTGTCATTTTAGCATGAACCAGCTGCAAGTCAAAGGATTTATATAGAACAATCAACATAGACGACAGGACAGGACTAACGATATAACGGCAGTAAATCTGTTTCAAGCCCATTTCAACAAACATTTGTACGTTGGCTCGAACGTATGAGTCGAAACGCATCGAAAGCATTGTTTGGGGCGCATAAACAAGCGGCGGGCCCATGAATGACACGTTCCTGAGTGGGTGAGGAGCTCGAGCAACCATGCGTGTGATTTCCAGTCCAGCAGAAAATCCCAGTCCGAAGCGGAATAGCTATGACCAACCATTAGCTGGAAGCTCCGCACGAGGAACACAATTGCTGCTGGAATTCATAAACTATTCATTAATTGGAAACGCGCGCTCCGCTTACCGGACTTGACCAGGAGAGCTAAAACCCGACCATTTGTCATTTTTGAAATTCAGTCTCGTTTCGGACGTTCGTGCAGCAATACGTGAGCGACCCCTTCGGCAGAA
This sequence comes from Lordiphosa andalusiaca, assembly GCA_035044965.1. Classification (NCBI taxonomy): domain Eukaryota; kingdom Metazoa; phylum Arthropoda; class Insecta; order Diptera; family Drosophilidae; genus Lordiphosa; species Lordiphosa andalusiaca. The sequence goes on from JAWNNM010002684.1 coordinate 175,757, forward strand.
ATCACAACTCCCCAGGAGCAGGCGGTGCCACCGGCGCTATGTGGCGAATAATATTCGTTTGTGCGTGTTAGTTACGATTTACGATACACACACGTGTATCCCAGAGATACCAGCGAAAAGAAAACATCGTTTTTTGGTATCCACGCTGCAGCATGTGTTTGTGCCAAGCAATTGTGATTTGGATTTCAGCAGTTCTGGATGAGTTAGCCGTGTCGAAGTTTGCACTGAAGTGAAACAAACAAAAAACATTGCAAAAATTCTGCTATACTGGCCACCGAATGGATAATGGGTATTTGTTTAGACACAGGTGAGTAATGAGGGGTAGATTTTCAGAGCCAGATTGGCCGGCCAAAAGACTGACGGACTCATTAGCTTGAGCGCGTTCCGAAGCGCTCAGGACTAGCTATGGACTAGATTAATCTAAAAGCAGACAATTACCAATACATGTATTCGTTAGTCGGCAATACAAATTAATTAACTAATTAGGGTTCTTCAACCATTTTATTATTTTTTAAATTCGATATTGAATGGATCAAAATTTGGTTGTCACTGTTCGTATACAGATTTATGGCGTCCATAGCTACTACAAATATTATCGAAAATAAATACACCTTGTGGTTATCAATACTATATTTGGTATTATCTGTTCTCTCAAACATAAGAAAATGACAGACAGGCAGTTGCATATTGTTTTGGTCCGTCTGATTTCAAAAAAGAATACTTTACTTTACCTTTAACGGGGCCTTCAAACAGGTTGTTATTTTTATACTCTGTACTCAGAGCTGAGAGTGCTGATTCCTTTTTACAGTCTGTACCCGAGGTACACAGAGTATAATAAAATTGTGCAAAAGCATGTAACAGCCAAAAGGGAGCAACTCCGACCTTCTTTTTGATCAGCATCAGCCGATCAGCCGAGACAATATGGCCAAGTTCGTCTGTCTGTCAGTTTTCATCGGTCGCCGCTTACCTGAGAAAATAAATAATTGCGATTTAAAGCTAAAAGCAATTTGATGATTTAAATTGATGAATTTTCAATTGAAACTAAATTCTGTTGAAATTGCTTTACATTTCACCGCAATTATTTTATTTAAGCTGAAGGGATGGTGAATATCGGATGAACGGTTGTCGAGTTATGATCAAACGACTGTGCTGAGCGTATAACTTCGTTGGTACAGAGCATGTTATAGTCGGGCTCGACCGACTTTCTTTCTTGTTTTGTATCAAAAACCTTCACCAGTTTCTTGAGGCCAGCTGTGAAGTAACTAGCCCTGACACAGCTTCTCAAAACCCTGCAGTTCGTATTCGTCGTGTTAAACTGTAGGTCCCTTTCTCTTGTGCGAAAATTGGAAGCACACAAGAAAAGCTGGTCTCTCTGGCCCCTTTTTGGCTGTGTATAGTCAACAGTTCGTTTTCACACAAATCAATATAATTATAATTTAGAAAGTATTACAAAATACAGCAGCTAATGTGTACAAATTATTTCAGTTCGGTGAAGTCTTGTATTTTCCCAGGGCTTCGATGGCGAATAGCTGACTTTGTAATCGAATATCGATAAGCGGTTTTCGACAAAGATTGTGTTCCTGATGAAAATCCTGGGCATTTTATCCAAGATTTTTACCATGGACTCAATCATTGTCTTTAACCCTGTCGTCATTATCAAAATACATTTTATTTGATTCAATTAATAAAACACATTTCAAGTTATGTAATTTGTCTACCTGTCAAATTATGTTGGTATCGCTTATCGATATTCGACGACAGAGTCAGCTGTTTGCTATCGATACGTTAAAAAATACAAAACTTCATCGTATGAAAAATATTTTGAGCACAAGTGTTTTTGTTTTTGACATAAATAAATATTTACTACAGGTAAATCGAAATTCAAGCAAAACATACACTTTTGTTGGTACAGACTACAATATAGTCGGGCTTGACGGACCTCGGGACTAACATTTGTTGATGAATTTAGATTCGTTTTTTTTTCAAAATAATCTAACTCAAAATGTATGCACTTTTGCATTCATTCAAAGTCATTTTCCTAGTACTTCTTCATATCCAAAACATGGGTTTTAAACTTCGCACGGCGTTGAAAATCTTTTGTCACGCACTTCATTTTTATGTTTTCAAATCAAAGGAAATCGTTGGGTGCCAAATCAGGGCTGTGCCGTGAATGAACCATCAATTTGAAGTTGTAGCCGGTACAAAAGTAGCTTCTGTGACGTGATGTTTGAGAGCTCGCACTGTCGTGATGGAGAATGATCATTCTTCGTCGGTTGGTTTTGCGGATTTCTCCAAAGACTTTTATTAAGCAATTGTCGAAGAAACAGGATCTCTTACATTTCGCCACTTTGGGTTGAGAGTGCAGTATATGGCATGCTATTTTCTCTGAATATTGAACTAGTAAATCGATTCGAAGGTACCATACTATTTTACTTATCCCAGCCTTTTTTTTTTTTAGAAAAATTACAGATTTTCAGGAAAATCTTCTTAAAAATAATTTATAAAATCACTAAATATGTCCAGAAAGTGCGAGCCATTGAGCAACTTCGGATTGCCATATCAAAATCATTTTCTTTTTTCAGATATGTCTGAAAAATTTTGAATACACTTGGCAAACAATTTTTTCAAAGAATGATTTGATTTCAGTAGTTTTCGTTTTCAGTGCCAACTTATTATCGAACAAATCATCTGTAAATTCGGTCGATATATAATAGTACCGGCTCCCAAAGAAATCTTTTTCGGCTGTTTTCAAATCTCTCGTATAAAACTCTTTAGATAAGCAGAATTAATTTTGGAAATGTGGACAACATTTTTTTTACTAGACACTTGCAGGCAGATCAAGTTTATTTCCCACGCCCGCTATTTAGAAAAAACGTCATATCTCCCGTAGTTTTGAAGATAAATGGTTCGTACTTTCTGGACATTTTTAGTAATCAAGACTTTTTACCGATTCGCCAAAGGATTGGAAAAGATCGGATGAACGGTAGTCGGTTTATAAGGAAAACAAAAATGATGCTTGGTGGTAGCGACCGCAACGGCGATTGGCGGCACTTCACACACCTTAACACAATCTTTGGGAGGTACTGAGTGTATAATAGTCGGTCTTGATCGACTTTCGGAATTGTTTATCTTAATTATAGCCCATTATGTGACGAAAAACTTCTTCTTAAAAATCGGAAGCTCGATTTTGATTTTAGACCCATGGTTTCTTGAGCAAACCTTCTCAGAATTCATCGTAGATTACGATTTTGACAACTGCTTGGTGAATTTTTTTAAGCCCATACAAATTGACCCACTCTAATGCACATATTATAACATCAAGATGATATGATCGATCCCGTAGACCTCAATAAAATTAATATATCTACATACAAATCATGCTTTGTTACTTTCAATTTTCTTTAACTTCATTAGTGATCTTTTGTTTTTACAAAGGTGTTGGATTTTGAAACTAATTAAGAACAGAAGCAAATTATATTTTCAGCAAACTAACATCAAAAAAAAAACCAAATCAATCTTCTAATAACTGCAGGGAGTGAATATTCCAGGTTTTCTAGTACTTTCAAATCAATGTTATCCCAAACGTATACAATTGCTTCTTTTCGCTGCTTCAGAGTGTCGCATTGCCTTGCAAAGCCAAATATTCTGACAGAAATGAGGACCCGCAGATCCTCAATTGGATCTAGATCCGGATCTAGTGCCGGTCACTGTAACAGCGGAATATTCTAGGAGCTGAAATATGCATTTGCATGCTGGACTATGTGAATGGAAGCTCATGGATTAAAGTTTGATTGTAATATGTTTATTCTATACTTAAAGTAAAGAGAAACCTATATTAAATATTTAATTTTATTTGATTGCATAGTACATTTGAATCTACTACGAATACTTTGATTATGAGTGCAAAAATATATTCAATTTTAAAACGGAATAAGCTTAATTTTACTTGATTGTTTTAAAGTGTGAGCATAATATGTAATACATAAATAAGACCAACATGGAGTTTAATATGACACACTAACCACATTACACTTTGGTTCTAACGAAGTTTGTAATAATAATGTGACTTATATTATTATATTATATATTATATTATAATACTAATATATATACTAAATTCATACTAAACCATTTAAAAACAAATAACGTAGGTCGAGCTTGTTGTAAACTATCGGGTATGTCAGCTGTTGTCCATCTGATCTGTCTAGGGTTTCTTGTAACACAAAATTGAACAGTTCTGAGTTCTTCGTCCCAATGCTTGAACCTTTCGTAAAACGCTATACAATCGATTTGTGACGTTGCTTGAAGCGCGGTTTGGATACCTTGCACTGATCCTGAAAATGCAACTCCTTTTGACATTTTTACGTTAAATAAAAGATTGTCACTCCAAACACCATAGAATTATATATATTTATGGTGGCTTTCACCTCTTCAATATGCTACACAGTATTTGCAAATATTTTGGAGATTGCTGACTTCAAAAGACAATTTTCACATTTATCAATTTTCTATTGGTAGCATGACTGCCTTGCTTCTTTCATATGTACCATCAACAGATATGGCAAAAAAACATTTTGCACCTATATAAATTTAATTCAAGTATTTGGAATGCATGATTTGTCAATATAGTATTTTCATGTATTCTAGGGTTCTATTTCATATTCTAGGGTGAAATTGAATATTGTAGTTCACATTTTGCAGATGAAGATGACCACCAGAGCTGGGATGTCTGATTACAATTTTTTTACTGCTATATTATTTCACACTCAATCACTAATCAATTGTATTATTTAAATTGGTTATATTAAATATTTAGAAGAAGGGAAATTTCCCAATTTAATGAAAGGGAAATATGTAAACAAATTTCAACAGCATTCAATGGTAATTGAAAAGTACAACTAGGTAAATCAGGTAATTGTTTATAGCTTGAGAAACTCTATTATTAATAGAAACGAGAAAGCTAAGCTAACTTCGACTTTGCCGAAGTTTTTATACCCTTGCAAGTGCTCGCTTTAATATTTCCACAAAATACTCTCTTTTTTTCCATTTTCCGACCGATCGTTAGTATGGGAGCTATATGATATAGTCATCCGATTTGGCCAAAAACTTGTAAAATTATGTGAAAGCATGTGCAACAAAACAAGACAAAATTGCAGGATGCTACCACTAAAAATAAAAAAGTTTTTCTCACTAAGACTGTTTTTCAGACTTATCTTTTGTATGGCAGCTACACCATATAGTTGTCCGATTTTAATAAAACTTTGTAGAATTATAAAAAATAACATAGAAAACCTACGAATCCAAATTTTGGAGACGCTTCACATTGAAAAGTAAACATTTTTGCTCACTAAAACTAGTTTTCCGTCCGATTGTTCCTATGGGAGCTATGAGAAATAGTCATCCGACCCGATCGGTTAAGACATATTATTAGTGTGAAACAAAAAGAAGACTCTGTGCAAAATTTCAGCTCGATAGCTATAAAACTGAGGGACTAGTTCGCGTAAAAACAGACGGACACACAGACGGTCACCCTCGTCACCCTGATCAAGAATATATATATGGTTTATGGGGTCGGAAATGAATATTTCTATGCGTGGCAAACTTCTGGGCAAAATTATAATACCCTTTGCAAGTGTATCAAAATGTTTATTATTTAAGCGACAAGAAAGAAAGTCGGTCAAGCCCGACCATAACATACTCTGTACCAAGGAAATTATATGCTCAGCATAAATTTTGATGCTGCAGTAGCAGCTAAAAGCAGCGCTGCTACTGCGCTGCAGCAGCGAACAGTCTTTTGATCATAATTCGAAAACCGTTCATCCGATCTTCTCCATTCCTTTGGCGGATCGATATGTTATCCACATAACCAAATATGTCTAGAAAAAACAAGCCATCTATCTTTAAAGCTGTGGGAGATATGATGTTTTTTTCTAAATTGCGGGGGCGGGAGGGGGCGTTGCCAAAATTGAAAATTAACTTCATCTGCCTGCAGACCTAAGAAGCATATGTCCCATACATGTCTTACCTCTATCTCTTACCATCTCTGAGATCTGCGCGTTCATACGGACAGACATGAAGCTGATCAAGAATATATATTCTTTATAGGGTCGGAGATGCTTCCTTCTGAATGTTACATACTTTTGCACAAACTTATAATACTCTATGTACCTACGGTCCAGAGTGTAACAAACTAATCAGCATTCCCAGCACTGACTACAACTACCACTACATGTGCTTGAAGCCGATCGAATTGATAATCTCAAACAAAGCAAAAATGGCACCAGAGCTTTGAGAACTATGTGGCTACCATTTGATTTTTACGCGAATGTGTGTGTGGCTAAGAGATGATACGATTTGTATTAAATTGGCCATCTGTTGGCTATCATATTTTGTGAATAATTGTGATAATTTTGAATAATATTTAAAGAATAATTGCTTTTGTCGGACTAAGGCTTTGACAATCAACATATTCCCTAAAAATGTGTATTGTTGGCAGAGCTGTAAACCACAATTACCATTACCAATACCATTACTGATAACGGATTTTTTTTGTAATCGCAATTGTAGCTTGGTATAGCGATTATTGCCGAAATACAAAATGTAATTACTTTTGCAATTCCTTGAATAATTGTACCTCTTAATGGGGATTATTGAGTATTTGTGCTTGAAATTTAAAATTATTCATCTATTTGTAGGTGTAAACTAAAATTCTATACTAGTTCGATTACTCACACATGCAATGTTTGGAATAAATACCCAACTGTATATAAATACGTCGCATTCTCACATACATGTCTTTAGAAATCTATAGCAAGCTTTGGAAAAAGTATGAAGGGTCTTAATTAAATGAAAAAAATAACCTTTTTCGTTTGATTTGATTACCATGACCAGCAAACAATTCAATTTGGTGTTTTGTACATTTTATTTGCAAAACATCATATCTTTTACCTTTAATTACCTGATTAATTCAAGTTTTCAAGCACAACTACTCAATAATAATCCTTTGCAGGTACATTTATTCAAGTAATTGAAAAAGTAATTACAATTTCAAATAAACTTTGAATAATCGTATATCCAAGCTGCAATTACATTTACTAAAAGAGTCTTAATCAGGCATGGTTTTTTCTTTGCCCAAATAATCGAGATTAGTGTAAGGAAAAGTAATAAAATATGGGAAGTAATGTCAATAGTTCAGCTCCGATTGTTGATATGTTTTAGCAGCAGTCAATTGATAATGCTCGGTACATAAGCTGAATTTGCAAAGGACCTTTGGGGTTACTTTGACTACCGCCTGGGCATGGCACGGTATCATCATCTTCTTTACACAACAAGTCCTTTGTATGACACTTGGCACCGCCTATACTGTACTATTAACAGCCCCATTCGACCTCTGCCAATTTTTCAAGTTCATTTCTCGAAATATTTTCCAACAAAACGATTTTACAAAATATCAAATACAAAAAAAAAAAAACGAAAAGACCTTGCCCAGCGGTATAATTTGTCATACCAGAACACCAATTCAGTTGTCCTCGTTAGGCAGCCAGGTCCTTGGACATGTTCGTTGACCACCAACCACACACACTTGTACACAAATCCCACCACACGCTAATGCCAATGGACAGAGAGGGACAGCAACAATAACAAAACAACATGTCAATTAAATAAAACTGCAGGAAAATCAATAATCGGATCACGTATGTACAGGTTGCCACTGGAATTACGCGAAACTGTCAAGCGGCGGGCGAAGTTTTGCGCAGCTTTTCGAATTTCCATGAATGGAGCAGAGTTTTTCCTTATCGATGACGCAACGGCGCGGCGCCTGGCCCCGCAATTAAATAATTGTTAAAAAACGGTTTTTATGATGTGCTCTGTGCGATTTGTTGTGTTTTATGTGTTGGCTAATTTCCTACTTCTGGCAAATTACTTCCGCCCCTCCAGGGAACCGAGTGCCTCGACGGCTAATGCCTTGCGGCACGTTAGGCCCTTCGGTGTGCGAGCAAGGCGCTAACTTGACAAACACATCCGGTTTCCGTTTTACCTAATGGGCCGCCACCCAGCCGCGGGCGACACCCACTCTCAACTGTTGCGTTTGCCGAGTGGCTGGCAATTAGGAGGCGAAATCATTTGTAATAATTCCCAAATGAACTGGTTTTTTCTTGCAGATGCCAGCGCGGCACAAGATACCGGCGAACCAGGCAACGATTGGAATCGTACACGGAATGCTCAGCCCGGCAGAGATTTGGAGGCGGCTCGTCTGGGCTCCACTACGAATGTCGGCGCCACCGATATGCAAAATGCTGGAAAAATCAAATTCGATCCACCCAAAGTGCCAGTGATATTTGTTTTAGGAGGCCCAGGTAGTGGCAAGGTGACCCATTGCGATACATTCATGCAGGAGAGGCGCGGCGTAACGCACATCAATATGATGGATCTGCTGCAGCAATATGCAATGGGCAATGGTAAGAGGAGAGTGTGGAGTGAATCTGAATTAAAATTTCCCCAGGCAAATCACGTTACTTGGGATTGTTCAAAATACAAATAAAAAGAAAGCGATTTCTTTCGAATTCGAATTCAGGGCTTAAATTAACCGTTTCAATGACTTACCGGAACCGATATTAACTTATGTTTTGAGCAACTAAGGGGTTAACGGTTATAACAGAGTCCGGAAAATATTGCAACCTTATCGAACGTGGAGCTGGCTTAACTTGTGACACTTGTCCTTCTTTTGCTGACCTATTCAAAAACAAGAAAAACTAAAGGGGAATAAGTTCAGTTTGAATAGGTTGTAGCTATGGGACCCAAAAATGTGAACAAACCTCGTTCAACACACATTATGGCAAATTTCTCATAAACCTGGCTTACATTGAGAACGTTCCCTATCTTCTTTGGTTCAAAAGTTGGCTTTTTTTGTGAGCTTGTGTTACCAAGGCCCCCTGAGAAAAGGTTCGGCTTGGGTATTTTGGGGCTTACGAACCAGAACATGAGCCAAGCGTTCTAAATTTATAACTCTTCGAACGTGAACCTAAACGGGACCACTTTTTCGAAATGTTGGAAGGACCTGGAGCAGGGTTGCAAACCTTCTAAAAATCGTACATGTTCTCTCCGGTCTTCGAATACGCGAAACTGTTTGGGTTCGGGTTCAAGGATCGGGTTTAGAGGGTCGCTGAACCGAAGCTCAGGTTCGAAGCAGGGTTTATTCATTAATTCCTTTTGCCGATTATTCGATTCTGCGATATGTTTTCTTTTTTGGCGAGCTGGTTTTGTTTTAAGGTCAAAATATTTGATCAAAGTAATACATTTCAATAAGGTATACCTGTATTTTGCAGAAGAATTTGGAATTTGTGAGCAGCAAGTGTACCAAGTTGTGTAGCAATCGCTGGGAAGTGGTTTGGGTTTCAGTTATTGAAAAGATGTTTTTGCAAATTGGATGCGATAATGCTCCGATTTATATATCAAGTATGCAGTCTTAAAGATCATCAAGTGAAAGTAATTTTGCGACTTTTTTTTAAACTTTTAGTACCACCCCTGAATTTTTGAAAACGGCTTTTATCATTTCCATCAAAGTTCTAGTTCAAAGATGAGGTTCCACTTTTGTTTTTTACATTTACAACTCTCATTGCTTGTTACAGCTTGAGTGATTCTTTGAGAAATTTAAAAGTCGTAGAACGTGTTTAAAAAAAAGACCGCAAATAATGATTATTCGTAGATTTCCCATCCTAAAAAATCATCAACTTGGAGAACCCGTATGAAAAAATGTATCATAATAAAAAAGGGTTCTATTTCGATTTTCTATTCATTTAAGCAATGATTTTTATTTTGCGATTTTCATTTTATTGATTAATCAATATTGATTATGTCAAATGATGAAATGAATGACTTATTGATCGAAAAGCTTACATATATAAATAGAAAAATATAACTGGCTTTACTCAATAAATGAAACTAACAATAATACAAATATATTTCAACAATGGTTTATTTACCCTCTGTTGATTAATCCATTCAAAAAAAAAAAACCTAATACTGCTTATGAACAAAGGACTTGACTACACCACCCACATTCCCCGCTCGTCACGAGATAGTCGATCTTTCATCAAGAAGTCGACACTACAGACATTCGTTTGTTTTTAGAAATCCCCATCTAGGCACCATTCCCGATACTGTTGTGCATCACGTATGTAGGACGCTAATGTCATCCAATTTTCCCCGTTAAGAATGTCTGCCTCTGCGATTGATGTGCGGTGCATGTGCAGAAATCGTGTCTCTATTAAATTAGGGCAACTTCCTAGAAAATGCCTTATGTCTTCTTTCTTTGCCGTATATTTCACCGAGTCTATTTCTGTGGGGTTTGTAATTCAGGCTTAATGTTTCCGTCCTGGCCAAAGAGTGTTCACAAGGTAGTTGGTATATGCTAGGTTATGGGAGAAGTTCTTGTGGGTTAGCATTGACCAGCTTTCGATATAAACTGTTCCCCTTCAGTTTCCCAAGTTAAACTTATTATTCGATCTTACTATTCACTCCATGATGCAATGTTTTCTAAGTATAGTACTATGCCACATGTACTGGAGGTAGAGATTTAATTCTCAAAAAACTGAGACCTTTCGTTTAAGAGGTGTTTGGCAATTATTTTGGCAAGTCTACAATCCGGCATTGGCATAATTTTTAAGATATATGTGAAGTGACGCCTCAGAGGGTATGTATATACTGTTGGAAGCTCAGTTTCTAAAGGGTGATTTTTCAGCTATTATCTTTTTGGCAACACTGGTTTAAGCAGCACACGCACGTTTCGTGTTTTGTTTCACTGTCAAACATCTTCAGTTTAACCATGAATCGTCCCACAAACGAACAACGCTTGCAAATTAGTGAATTTTATTATCAAAATGCGTGCTCTGTTAAGAAAGTTCATCGCGTGCTTCTTTCATTTTATGGTCAGTTTAATCGACCCACTGAAGCGGCTATTCGGGCTATTGTGACTAAATTTCGCATCAAATTTACATTGTTGGACATTAAACCACCAACAATGCATCCAGAAAAAGTCACAGTTTGGTGCGGCTTATAAAATGATGCGAATCGTAACGTAACTGTGTATGGTTAGCGCTACCGTGAGTTGATAACTTTTTTATGCCCAAAATGCAAGAGCTTGACTTGCATGACATGTGGTTTCAACAAGATGGTGCCACATGCCACACAGAACGGCTCAACAATGGACTTATTGAGAGGCGAGTTCGGTGAACATTTTATTTCACCTTCGGGACCGATCAATTGGCCGCCTAGATCGTGCGATTTAACGCCTTTAGACTATTTTTTGTGGGGCTATGTTAACGCTCATGTCTATACAGACAAGCCCGCTTCAATTGACGCATTGGAAGACAACATTGAAGTATTTAGTCGTGAGATACCGACCGAAATGTTGGAAAGAGTATGCCAAAATTGGACTAAGCGGATGGACCATTTGAGGCGCAGTCACGGTCAACATTTGCATGAAATAATCTTCAAACATTAAATTATATGGACCTTACTATCGATTCAAAGAAAGATTTCATGAATTTGTCTGAAATTTATGTGTTTTTTTTGAAAAACTTTCCTATAGCTCTTAAGAAATCACCCTTTATGTATTTGGCATAGTTCAGAGTGGTTTGCGGTAGTCTAAGCTGCTTTTTTTTTCCAAAAAAAAAAGTAGAAACTATCACACAGTTCAACAAAATCCATCTTTTGGAAAAGAAACCGGTATTAGACCCATAAATTCTAATAGAAGGCACTTCTGTTAGCCTCGAATCATATCCAGTTTTTCAACTGTACGCTAGGCTCGCGTTCTATTGGTACTTTTGTACTAGCAACACACAGCGACAACAATTTTAACTTAGTTGTTAGTGGTTCAAGATAAGAATCTACAAAATTCAGCTAACGCAGACAGGGTCATTGTGAACGTTTTATCTAAAAACCTTCAGAAGGGGTCAAACCTAAATTCTTTCATATCTTTAAAAGCGCACGGTAGAGTTTTCTTAAAAGGATGGATTTCTTATGTAGGATGGCATAATGAGCTTTTTCATGGGCCAACTATGTATAAATTGTTGTCGACTTGTGTTGCTAGTAAAAAAGTATCCATAGAACGCGAACGTAGAGTACAGTTGAGAAACTGAGTATGAGGTGATGCTTGCTTCCCTTCTATCAGAATTTTAGGTTCTCATCCCCGGGTTTGTTTTAGTGTCGTACTGTGTAATATATATATATTATATATATATTTTGTAAAGTGTTAATGATTGTCACATTACATTATAAATATTAATATTTTTCGTTCTTCTCGGTGTCCAAAGTTGGAGAGCCTCACAGTGCAATCTTTATCGAGTTACATTTTGGCTGAAGACTTGTGTCCATTTGTGAACGGTAAAATTCAAGAGTGATTTCCGTCGAAAACTCAGATTCGAGTATGGATTGAATTGGGAAAATATATGCATCTGCATATTGTATTCAAATCAATTCAATCAATTTCAATTTAAAATACGAACAGAAAATTATAACAGAGTTCTTGCCTCTATACTTGGACAGAATGCAGAAAATAACAGAACTGGTCGAGTCTGTAATTAACATTATGGATATTCCTGAAATGACCGAAAAGGATCTAAAAATACTTGTGACGGGATCCAAAAGCAAGAAAATATAAATATTAGTTTTCTGAAAGCAAGCAAGATAATTCAAATAAAACTGAAATATCGTCATATTTCCAGCAGAGCATAGAAATGCCAAGTTGAGTATGTTTTTCATTCCATTGGACACTCGGACTGGGAAACTCATACTTACTTACCCCACGGTCGGTACCTATCAAAGATTCTCAGACCAGCTTCTGTTTTAAGCCAGATATATAAAAACGTGGATAGCGAAGACTGCGACGATGATTCAAAGAAAAAAAAACAATATTAAAATACTTGATCATGTGATAGTACCAATTTTAGCTACGTCCAACATTTAAAATTCTGACAAAATTACGCACGGACAGTTGGCCATGTGGAAATTGGAACATCGACTTAAGGACGATTGCTTATCTTCTACATGGCTGCCATGTGTTAGATAAACTCAGATTTTGTACTGTAATTTGTAATTTTATGTAACAGATAGCTCTATGTAGAAGATTAAAAATCGGCCCTAAAAGTCTGAAATAATTGGTTCTAAAAACTTCACACAATCAATTTTCGGCACATTAAAAATCGATAAACTTTTGCAGTTCTTTGTATGGCTAGTTGGACCAAAACAGACATGTTGTGGAAGTGATAAAAGCCGTTGTTAAAAACTCGGGGGAAATTTAAAAAAATCGCTATATTATTTTCGTTTGACCATCTTCAAAACTGCATACTTGAAATTTAAATCGAACAGCCGGTAGATTTGCTTAAGACCCGGCTCTTAACCCAACCACACTCTGATAACTTTAAGTGTAACTGCCCAGGTCTTCAAAGAATGGTTTGCCCAGATGCTGGGTGCGTTTCCTAAGAAGTGCTGGGCAGTAGCATAGAAGGTGATGGATGCTTTCTATTTCCTCCTCGTTCCCACAGCAACGGCTGAAGTCATGGTGGGGCACGCGCATCCTGGTGGCCATTTGACCGATGGTGCAGTGCCCCGTTATGACTCCTACCATAGTTCTCATCCTGTTCTTGCTAAAGTGTAGGATTTTGGAAGTTCTTTTAGGTGAGTATCTTGGCCAGAGTAATCGGGAGATGTGACAACAGGGGGCGAGGTCCCATTGTCGCTCTGCCCTATTTCTGGCCCTCCACTTCATTTCCGTCATGATGTCCTGCAGGGTTCTTTGAATGTCCGTTACCGCCTGCGTCGCTGGCAGCGCTGAGCCGTTCCTAGCGCACTCGTCTGCTCCCTCGTTGCCCGGTATGCCAGCGTGTCCAGGTACCCAGACGAGGGTGATAGAGTGCTGTTGGATTTGATTCAGTGCTGTCGCCGTGCTGCGGACTAGGACGCTCATCGAGGAGTTTGATGATAGAGCCTTAATAGCCGCCTGGCTGTCAACCAAGATTGAAATGTTCCTTGCAGTTTCATCCGAGGTGTATATCAATTTAGCCGCCTGCCAGATAGCAAAAATCTCTGCCTGGAAAACGCTACTACACGGAATGAGAGCTGTGTCGCAAGTTCTTCGGAGCCTTCTTCCGTTTTTGAACCGTCTGTAAAGATGGATAGCTCGTTCTCCCTGATGGTAGTGTGTCTTGCTTCCATTCCTCTCTCTCCAAAGTTGTCGATCCATTTCTGAACTGGTTTGCAGTAGTCACTTTCCTTTGCCTCTACACTTATTCCTACTTCCTGTAGGATACTGCTGGGGCCTGAAGTACATGTTTTGAGAAGTTTCAGTTCCCTAAGTCTTACTGCGCTTCTCGAAGCATCATACCTCAGGAAAGTGTCTACTGGATGGCAGGGATCCTGTAATGCCCAGGCAAGCTGCTCTTTGTACCTTATGGAAGTTGTTTAGGTGGGATTTGGTGTTGGGCGCCTTTCACCATACCAGCGCTCCATAGGTAAGGATGGTGAATGAATGATATACGGTTGCAGTCCCCACTTCCTACCAAAGCTCTTTTTCCAGGCATAGTACGTGCCTAATGCCTTCTTCATTCTCTCCTCAGAGTTTCTCTTCCAAGAGAGTTTTGAGTCAAGAATGGCGCCCAGATACTTCGTGCAGCACTCTTACATGTTAAAGTTTTCTTTTGTTCAGGTTCGGCCGGGATAAAATTCCCTAAGTCTCTGACTTCGGAGCAGCTTGAATCTGAACCGGCTTCCAGACCTGATCTGGATATTTGAGTGTACAAATTTGCACTTGTAACTTATCGAGAATAATTATACAAAAGAAGCCATTTGAATGAAATCTTCTTGGCATGGATTGTTATCTTGTTGCAGTCAATTTACTAAACTTGCTTTAATCGGCACAGTTTCTACCAAGTATTTATATAATATTACGCACTGTTTTCATGCCGAGCAATTGTTCTTAAGACTTCAGCAAAATATTGTACGTTTCAATCTAAGTGGCTCGACAAATATTCTTTTCTTATGAGTTTGGTCTTATTGTTGGCTGTAGTGTTCTTCCACCGGAGATTTCTAACTATGCCTTTCTCAGGCAAAAAAAGTAACAGCAACAAAATATGCCAAATTAGAGTATTAACAAGAAAGAAAGTCGGTCAAGCCCGACTATAACATACTCTCTACCAAGAAAATTTGATCATAGCTCGAAAACCGTTCATCCGATCTTCTTCATTCCTGGCGGATCGATAAGTTATCCTAATAACTAAATATGTCCAGAAGGAACAAGCCATCTATCTTCAAAACTGTGGGAGATATGACGTTTTTTCTAAATTGCGGGGGCGAGAGGGGGCGTGGCCAAAATTGAAAATAAACTTGATCTGCCTGCAGACATAAGAATCATATGTCCCATGCATGTCAAACCTCTATCTCTTATCATCTCTGAGATCTGTGCGTTCATACGGACAGACAGACGGACGGACGGACAGACGGACATGGCTATATCGACTCGGCTGTTGATGCTGATCAAGAATATATATACTTTATGGGGTCGGAGATGCTTCCTTCTGCCTGTTACATACTTTTGCACAAACTTATAATACTCTGTGTACCTACGGTATAAACAAACTCAACGTCTGGCTGCGAACATGAAATGTTTAGGAAAGCAATAGAGTCTCTGTAAATGTTGTTATATTTTGCTTTGAAAATTCGGCAAGACCAGATACATAAGGTTTATGTTTTTCCATTTTTGGATGGGTCATAGAAACGAAGAGTTAAAAAGCGATGCCTTGTAACCATAAACTATTTCAGTTATTAAGGAATTTGCATTTAAAGTTCTTATATTAATGAATAACAGCTGGTCGCTTCCTGCTGTAACAGGAATAGTCTGCAAATTCCCCTTCAAACAGAAAGTATGCTAAAAATGTAGATTCTCATCCAAATCCATTTCCAAACTTAATTTATAATATTATACAATGATTTCACACAATTGTATTTCCCAGATATGCAAGACTTTTCGCAACTATCATCGAAAACGGTCACCGAGGTGTTGATGTTGGAAATGAAAATGGCTCCAGCTGCCAAAGCATACCTAATATCTGGATATCCCCGCTCCATGCGCGACGTGGTCGAATATTCCGAAAAGGTAAGTTTCCCATATAATTTGGACATGGCCCTTCACATGCACCTGGCAGGTGCCACCAACTACTCTTTATTTATTATGAAACAAATTGTGGCTGTCTGGTTGATACTCATTTATTTGTCCAGCAAATTGCTGTTGAACTATATGAACTAATTAACTGTCGAGTTTGGGGTGGCCAGTTGATTGTTTGTTCAGGCGTAATTCCCATGAACTTTGAAAGAAGCCCCCTCGCCTTGTGCTCCTTATGTATTTATATTGTATGTGCTAATTGGCCAGCGTTGACCTAGAAAGCCAGCGGTGAATTACTGAACTCCTCTTCCACTTCCACTTCCACTTCCAGATTCAGGTCGTCAATGGCGTGATCTTAATATCTTGGCGCCAGTCGGTGTTACAAAAGCAAATCGACTATGGCGCCAAATTGGGTCATGTTGTACTCTCCCTAGCCAAAATGGAATTGGAAAATTTCTTCAAAAATGTGATGCCGGTCGCTGATTACTTCGATCAAAGCGATATGCTGTTGGCCGTAAGTGCAGGCGCGAGCTTGAGTCGCACCTCTACTGCATTCTTTCTACTTTCATTCATTCAGGTCAATGGCGAGCGTGCTCCCACAGAGGTGTACAAAGATTTTCGCACCGCTGTTCTAGATATCCTAAGCACGCTCGAGAATCACGAGGCCATGCTGAACGGAGTTACAGGTATGGGCAGAGGGATACTTGATATACCCGGCAGTATAGTTAGCGTAGACACGGCACCTAGTCAAGTCCAAGCGACTCACATTGCAGACGAGCACCCCGCCGCCCAGGAGGTCGATGGACAAATAACAAGCAATATCAACGCGATGACTGTGAAAACCTCGGCCACCAGTGCGGATGATGACAGTGGGGTGGTTGTTACCCAGCAGCCTCGAGCGAAACTTAATCACGGTGGCGCTAGCATGGATGCGACGGATGACTCCACACTGGGCTCTGTACCGCCCATTATCTGGGTAATTGGTGGCCCGGGTAGTAATAAGGCCACTTTGTGTCTCAAGGCAGTTGGCCTAAATCCGGGCTGGGCTCATATCAGGTGAGTTTTGTAGCTCTATGTCTCGAGGGTGCCAGATTGTGAGATAAAAGATCTTTTCACTTTTGCAGCGTGGGCCGATTGTTGCGCAACATTACCGACTCTGCGCCACGTGCCAATACCGAAAGCTATGCGGTGAAGGAGGCCTTGGCTGCTGGCGAAATGGCTCCCGAGAAATCCTTGAATCAGCTACTGGAAAGCAATCTACGTCAATTAAAGGATAGAACGGGCATTATCATCGATGGATATCCCAGAAACTTACAGCAAGTCAAGTACTTTGAAAATAAGGTGAGATTTTGGTTAAGGATTTGATGGGAGTAAGCAAGAAGTTTTACATGGAAACACACAGCTTTTTGGCCAGCTTGGATAAAAGAGATTGAAAGTTAAAATGAAATCAAGCTGGGGAAAATGTCAGGGGAGGATTAATCTTCGTGTGGCACATAAAATAGATTGTATTCATGATCGTCATTTTCGTCATCCGCTTTGACAATCAGCGCGCTGTTGTTTTAGGCTTCATCCTAAGCCATGGTTTGATTACGGGCCGGAGTATTTTGCCCACCGCTGAACTAAGCCATTACCAGAAATACTTCTCGATACAGATAATGAAACTCTTACGAGTCTAATCGGATTGAAAATACTTGCAAAAGAATATCAAATAGTTTTGCTTTTGTTTGTCAACATGCGGATGAATTTTCAGTAAAACTTCATTGTTTCTTTTAATTGTAAAAGTAAGAGCATTGTGAAGGAGGAGTAAGAGTTGTCCTCAGATCATCTTCCGATTTGGGTGGGCTTTGATATTTGATATGGGAGTTATACTCCCATCTGGAACGATCACGGATTGCTTAACGAGTACCAAACAGGGTGCCGAAATTCGAATTCTAGAGTACAAACGAAAATGGTTGCATGATGGACATCATTCGGAGTCTTAAAATTAATTAAAAACCAAAAGTCATGGGGTCGCCCCATAAACCCCCCTTTTATATGGACTCTGTATAATCGATATTGTGTCCCTGCTTCCTGGAGCTGTACGACTTGGTCCAAGGCTGGTCGAAGTCATGATGAACGCTGATGATCTAGTCATCATTGCAGTAATTTGTCAAAAATAACGATAATGATAAATGAAGGAGGGCGTCAGCTAAAAGAGCAATAATGGTTCCTTGATTGAGAAGAGCTGTACGGTGGTACGGGAATTTCGGCATCTGGGTGTAACTCTAACGCCAAGTATGAGTTACAAACGTCATTTGCAACAGATGCTCATAGACTCCAAGATTACGATAAATAGTACATGGGCTAATCCTGCGTAGTGGACGTAACATTCGTTACATTCATTATTGACTCTCAATTGATGTCCATCAGCACTTGTTCTGAATCAGGTTGTCAATGCGTATGTCCGTTTCTGAATTTAACGTGAATTCTTGATCAGCATGACGAGCTGAGTCGATATAGCCATGTCCGTCCGACTGTTTCTATGCTAT
Source organism: Lordiphosa andalusiaca (assembly GCA_035044965.1). Classification (NCBI taxonomy): domain Eukaryota; kingdom Metazoa; phylum Arthropoda; class Insecta; order Diptera; family Drosophilidae; genus Lordiphosa; species Lordiphosa andalusiaca. Next base: position 194,441 of record JAWNNM010002684.1, read on the forward strand.
CTCCTCCGTCAGTTTTAAAGCTATCGCCACCAAACTTTGCACGATGTCTTCTGGTACATTTCTCGAAACCGGCCGGATCGGATGACTATAACGTATAGCTGCCATAGGAACGAACGGTCGAAAAACTAGTTCTAGTGAGAAAAACTTTTTTTCAATGTTTTCAATGCTTCTCCATAATTCTGCCAAATTTGGGCGAAATCGGACATCTATATAGTATAGCTGCCATAGAAAAGTAGAGTCAGAAAAATGGTCTAAATAAAAAAAACTTTTTTGTTTTCACTATATACCTCTTTAAAATTGGCATATATTTATTTCTAAGGTTTTTCAAAATCGGATGACTATAGGTTAATGGCTGCCATATGAATGATTAGTCGAAAAACTAGTTTTAGTAGAAAAACTTTTTTGTTTTCAAAGAAATCGCCTCCAAACATTTTTTTTATGCTTAGTTTGCTATGCTTTTCCACAATTAAACTAAGTTTGGACGAAATCGGACATCTATTTAGTATAGCTGTCATACAAAAGAACAGTCAGAAAAGAAGTCTTATGAAAAAAACTTGTTTGCTTTTAGTAAAAGTGTCGCTCGAATTATTTCGAAAAAAGGTACTGCAAGGGTATACAAACTTCGGCCGAGCCGAAGTAAACATTACTCTATTTTTTATTGGCTCTTCTTTATATGTGGTACATTACTGGTATGCCGTCTATATTTTGGGTTAGTTTGTTACTATATATATATAGGAATATTTCGGGTGGGGTGAAGCAATTTTTGAGGCATCGTACCAAATATTGATATTGAGCTCTGACTGTGATATTTTCATCATTATGTGGCGTCTAGTTAGGTTTATAATGTGGTTGTCAATACGGTCTATTTCCGCAGCATTATATTGTTTTTCATTAGAGAAATATTTAAGAAAATTGGTTCTGGGGTCTCTGTACATTGACGTATACGCTCTTAAGACTTTTCTTTCGAATTTCCTAAGCCTTTCTATGTAGGATGGGTAAATGTGGAGAATCTGTAAGTTAGGATGGGTCTTAATAGGGAGAGGTACATTATATTATACTCTGCTGTCCATTAGCATGTTATTATATGAATAGTATGCATTCGTTGTCTTCTTGATTTGAAGGTTTACATGCTCATCATAATACACGAATTTATCTAGATGAATACCTACATTTTTGACTTTTCCGGAAATGGTAATTAGGGAGTTTGCACTTGTGGAGATTTGGAACTTCTTCCAATTCTTCCGAATGTTGTGGTTGCATTTAGCCACAGGAGGACGGAAAAGTGGTTACTAGGATGCACAGGAAGCTTCTCTACTCTCAAAAAATTGTTTTACCATTTTTTTTTTTAAAGCGGCCCTAAAATATTAAGAAACGGTTTTGTTTTTTTTAAGTTTTTTCATAAGATTTGAAAATTTAATCCGAGAATTTATCTTTTTAGAAAATCTGTGAGTTTTAGGTACCTGTTTTGGGTTTAGTCAAAGTGGCTGTGGGCCAACTTATGGTCAGGGATTGATTTTAATTTAATAATCAACAGAAATCAATAAGATTTTTTGTACATATGAACAAGGAAAGGTTGCTCAGACAGAACTGTTCCGTCCACTTCCCTGGACTCACTCTCCAGTGAACTTTCAAAGCTGTCACACCATCAAGCCATTATCAACGCCTATATAAACAGCCAAGCCGGAGAACGAAGACTTGAGAACTGCAAGAATATAAAATTCCTTTGAACTTTTAAACTCCATTTGCTAAGGTCAGTCTAAGGGTATGCCATGATGTTTTGATGGTTAACAATCAATATAAGTCTTTGTTGTTCAAGCCCACTGCTAGGTGATTTTATGACATGCATTTTTTGTTTATTTTCTTCTTATATTAAAGATAATTTTCAAAATGTTATCCGAAAAACTTACTTAAACTAAGAGTGAATTTTATTTTTCCAAATCTGAAACAAACTTGGTCTGAGTACGGTATACATATACCTTCATGCAAAAATTTGTGGGTCTATTTCCTATAGTCTCTGAGATCGACGCGTACATACAGATGCTATTTTGACAAACACTTTATGGGGTCGGAGATGCTTCCTTCAGCCTGTTACGTACGTTTGCCCTACTTTGGTATACCCTTGTTACCTTGGTATACCCTTGTGAACGGTCAATTTTTGAGGTATTTGTATTTTAAAATGGCATATTCAGCAGAAAAGAGTGACACACATGAAACGAAAGTCCGTTTTGTTGAAGTAGCATTCTTTGGATTGGATAGTCCAGGAAAAATAAAAGACGTCACACGACTTTCCGATCACTCATTCTTAGAAAAATGCACGAAGTATGATAAACCTTTGCCGCTAATTGATTGCATTTTTATTGTCCTCACTTACAGTACAACCAACGTCCGCCCATTATACTGTTGGACTGTTCAAAACTCCAACTAGGACGGGGACGTATAGACGATACCGTCTCCTCGTTCCGTCGCCGCTTGGAGCTATTTCGTGAGCAGACTCTACCAATGCTTAAGACAATGGACAGCAGCAATCGTCTGCAGATTGTAAGTGAAGCGTTCACCTTATGCCTATGCTTGATCTAATATGCCAATTTATATTCAGGTCGACGGCGATACAGATAGCCCCTCAGTGCAACGAGAATTCGAACGGCTTATACGCAATCACATCCAACAGTTGCTCAATAAGAGCGAGTTTGGCGATGCCACTGCCCCGCTGGGCAATCATGTGTTGCGAAATGAGCAAACCGATGCCATACTACACGACCTGGAGACGAATGTGCCTGGAGCCGTGCCCACCATAAGTCATCATGTTAGCATGATGAATGGACACCTCAAGAATCGCGGCAGTGCCTTGGCGGGTAGTGGCAGTAAACGACCCACTCAGCTAATGAATGGACATGTGCCAGGTAGACCTGGTACTGGACCAGTAGCCCCACTGGCACAACCTGTAGATTTCAGGCATATGCTAGAGGAGGCCGAACGATATCCGGTGGATTCGTATATGTAGGATAAAACCAAGTTTTATATAGTTTTATAGTCAAGTAGATGTTAAGGCTTGTTGAATTTTTGTAGAAGATTTGAAATGTATTAACGAATGAGAAAAAGGGACCATTTAAGTGGCTGCTATAATTTACAAGAATATAATTCGACATTTGTTTTTCATTAGACACTTAGACGAACATACTTTCAGCAGATTTAGATATAAGGAACGAATATACATTTAAGATTGGAAAAAGTACATAAAATAAATGGAAATTAAATATAGTCTACAGCTTAGTTTAAGCGTCATGATATTAAATATTTTCTAATTATAATATAAGCCTCTAGAAATCAGTATAAAGTCGTGCACCTTGCTCATTACTTGCTTGGTAAAAGATACAATTCAATGGCCAAGCTTAAGTGGCGCGAAATAAAATCCATATTAATTTGATATGGGCGGTTAAATTTGATATTCAGTCAAACAATATTATTTTCATTTTATTTCGAAAGTATATCCTTTGATATCGACTATGAAAAAAAGGGTAGCATATGAAAGACATATGGTCTTACATTTCGAAACTTCCAGCAACGTAACAAAGTATTTAAGTAGCCTCTGCGGAATGGGACCACATGCGCCAGCAATATTGGAGTTCGAGCCCCAGTCAAGTAGAGGTAAAGTAAAGTAATACAAATTATTAATTTGTCGTTTTTGCCTCTCTAAAATTATTTATAATACCTATCCAAAAAAGCAGAGTGAAATATAAGCTGTATGGGAGATTAACCTGTCGTTACCAATTAATTTTTTTTGACGAATTTAAAAAAAGCGAGAGCGATTTCGTTTTACCCATTACTTACACTATTTCATTCAGCATTAATTGGCCCCGTTCCTAATTCCGACTCGGTTTTCTGGTAAACATTCATTTTGCTAATTTAAAGCTCACAGAATTCTATGAATGAACATTTCTGTCTAGATCAGGTCGTCTCTTGTTGACGAATTAAATCCATTTGGTATTGACCTAACGGTTTCAACCAGGGACCGTAATAATTATGAGTTCTATTATAAAAATCATACTTTAATGATTATTTTTGATTTTTATTTTATAACTCAAAAAAAAAATGATAAAATTTGATTTTTAAAATAAAACTCAGAAATAATTATTAAAAATATTATTCAAATGTCGATTACTACAAGTGTATTATAAATTGTGGCAAGATTTATGTATATCCCTAGTAAGTGAATCAAGTCGAACCAATAGAACCCAATGCCAAGTTTGAAAATACAAATTATATTCCGGATTTTAGAAAATTAATGATTTTTTTGGATTTTTATTAATTTTACTCAACAAATAATCATTATTGATTGAGCAATAAAATACAAATCAAGAAATAAACACCATTGCAAAAATGAATGGAATAGCGAAATACATCAGTATTTTATTATGATCCGTTTTTTCATGCGGGTACTCCAAGTTAATGATTTTTGAGGATGAAAAATCTACAAAAAAATCATTATTTACGGTGCCTGGTTTCAATTGCTTAAGCAACTCCGATTTTCCTTAAACCTGATCCATTAAGATACTTGCTATCATCCTTATTACATTGCTTGGTTTAAGCTCTACATGGCAATGTTATATGAAAACCGACTCGGAATTTGGAACAGGGCTGCTAATTAATATTAACATATAGTTATAAAAATAAGAAATATGTAGAGGCCGAAAAATATGCAACAATTTTTATAACAGCCAGAAGTGAGGATCTCCGACATTATAAAGCAGGTGTGCAAACCTATGCGCAATGCTCGCATTTGTAGTTGCTTCAATGCGTATATCGGCTGGTTTTTAATGCGGTCTCTCTTTGCTTACTCTCTTGCTGAATTAATGAGAACTTCAAACTATTATACGATTATTATGGAAATTGGCAAAAAATTAAATCAATTTTAATCTTAATTTACAGAAAAACTTTTGGTTAATAGTCAGTCTATAGTATTCTTAAATTGAGAAAGCATAGCCAACTCATTGTAACTCAACAGTCCCTCCATGCCGTCATAACCGTTTGGGAGTGTCAAAGCAGAATGCGCGCAGAAACATCGAGAGGCAGCGCAAAACTGACAGGCCTTTGTGTGTGTGCGTCCCCATGGCCTTGCCGTTTTTAGTATGAGAGATGCTAATATGACCTCGAGCCGGGTAAAAACTGCAGTTGTACTTATAATGAAGCTAAAAATAAAATAAAAAATAATATAAAACATGAAAATAATTTCCTAAACTTAGTAATGGCGAATTTGCCCTTGAATTAAAAAAAAAAAAAACACTGCACGATGTGTTAAAATAGGGCGACAACCCTTGAAAGGGGCCCTAAAGGGGGAGACTTACAACATTTATTCAACTCATCCAAATCGGTAAAATGGTTCTTAAGAAAACCCAGATTTGATTTAGCTCACTCATTGATGGTTATCACATATGGATGGTATTATATAAAACGACTTCGAAATACCCGTTACTCAAGTCAATTAGTGTTTAATAACCTCATGCGGCTCAGATAAGTATGCAACGCCTTTTTAACTCTGCCATTTATTATCCGATCTTTATGAAAATTGTGAGATTGTATATATTGGCCACATAGTGCGTACTGCAAAATCTGAGCTCGATCTCAAATTGTAGGAGATATTCAACATTTATTATTGCGGGGGCGGGAAGGGGCGTGGCCAAAATTTGAAACAAACTTGATCTGCCTATAGACAATACTTGCTTACATCTAAAATTGGGTTGCTCTATCTGTTCCAGTCTCTGAGATCTAGGTCCGTCTAGGACGGACGGACATGGCTATATCGACTCGGCTATTGATGCTGATGAAGAATATATATACTTTATGATATCGGAGATGCTTCGATCTGCCTGTTACACACATTTGCACGACTTTAGTATACCCTTTTTACTCTACGAGTAACGGGTATAAAAATATATAACAATGTATGTAGAAAATCGCTTCTATGATTTTCTTCAATGATCCACATATATTCTTTCTTATATGGTAAATAAATTCTTAATTTTAGAAAGTCTCAGCATTATTATAGGAAATTATTTTTTCTAAAATGTATGGTGAATCGCCTTGGACCGCTTTTTTTAAGGCGAATCCCGAAATCTTAGGTCGGTTTTCGCAGTTTTTCTTTGAGTGTAGTTAATATTGCTGATGTGCGTCGAATGATTGAGCTTACTTCAGACAGACACAAGCTCACGCACACAGCAACAGGCAATAAACGGATTTCTATTTCGTTTTAAATTTTTTTTTAAATATGTATGTATGGTCTTGGTTGCCTCTGCTATAAGGTATATATTCTTGATCAGCATCAATAGAAGAATCTACACAGCCATGTCCTTATGTCTGTCCGCTTGAACAAACAGATCTCCGATGGCCACACTTTATGGGGTAAGCTAAAATGAAAGAAAGTTAGAAAGTCGTTAACAAAATTTATGTTTCAGCAGTCGCTCAATCTTCATTCAACGTAATAATTTACTCACACAAATAATCAAACTATAACAAACCCTTCTGCCACTCCCAACCGCCATCGCAGCACACAAAATTGGTAAATGGAAAGCGCTTCACATACGCAGAGTAACATGTTGAGGCGTAAGACCCTACTGCAAATCCGAAAATACTCCATCATCTTCTTTGGCCTCCTCTTAATATTTATCTGGCTAAATCATGATAATGCTAGACCACCAATTAAGGTAGATGTCGATGACGCAATTGATTTCCCATCAGTTCCAGATGAGTCAGGAGCTGTGAGGATAACGCCTCACATCTTCCGATCCCAACGTCTTTACGAATTGGCCAAAAAACATAATCTTAAGGCCAAACAAATGTCTGAGCTGTTCAGGAAAGCAGGTCTCGAGTTGCCCGATAATTTTATTCCACGACCTGATGCTGGTAATGATGATGACGACGATAATGATATACCCAACATGCCCAAGAGACGACCCATTGCTCATAGTACTCTAGTACCGACGCGGTACTTTGTGAAGAGTTCGAAATGCAAAATGCCCTATGCAGATCCCTTCTCACGTGGTGCCCTAGAGAACTACCATCCACCAAAACTGAAGACCTGCTCCAATGAATCCGATTTGATTATGCTGGACTTTGATTTGAGTAAGCAGCAATACAGGTTGCATGTGAATGATGAACTATATCGCAAGCTGGCACCGCGAGTGAAGCAGATCGCTTGCAACTATCGTGAGGTGACGAGAGGCACCAACGCCAGTGCCGATTGGTTCAGCGAGTAAGATAGACTAAAGGATATTAACACATCAGAAATGAACAAGTTGCAAAATAACTTAAAGGCACTTCGCTTCTCTCTTACAGTATCCAGCCACCCGTATCATTCCAGCAGGATAAGTTCTTGGATCGCAATATAACTGGCCTCATCGTGGAGTGCCACGATGCCCAAAATGCCTCTAGTATAATACAACAAGATGCTTTTCCTCTGGTGCAGGTCCCCAAAAGACCATCAGCTAATGGTAAACAGAGGGCTCCGCAACCTCCAGTGCGAAGACAGCCAAGCGTCATCTTGCTGGGATTGGATAGCATGTCACGCATGAATTTTCGACGTACCATGCCGCAGACATCGAGCTGGGTGCGTCAGTTGGGCTGGTACGAAATGGAGGGCTACAACAAGATCGCCGACAATACCTTGCCCAATCTTATGCCCGTGCTGGCCGGTCTGAAGCTGAATCAGTTGAACTGTGCCCTGCGCACTCGGGGCTGTTTGGACAGCATACCGTGGATTTGGAAGGACTATAAGCAGGCTGGATATCGAACTGCATTCGCCGAGGATATTATCAATCAAGCCATTTTCGATATGGGCCTTTATGGGTTCGTTGACGAGCCGGTGGATCATTATCTGCGGCCATTTTTTGTGGGCATAAACCAGGCCATGCGGATCTATAACCGATTCGGTTATCAGTATTGCATCGGCCGCAGACTGAGCATAGGATATGTCTACGACTTTTGTCGACAATTCACACAGCGATATATCGAGCAGCTGGATGAGCCGGCGTTTGGCTTCTTCTGGAGTTGTACCTTTACGCACGATTTCTATTTTGGGGCCGCCAGCTTGGATGCCAAGTTTTTGGAATACTTGAAGGTTCTCGAGGGGCACCAGCTATTCGAACGATCCATTGTTATACTGTTCAGTGATCATGGCGCTCGGTATGGAGATCTTATGGAGCTGTCGGACGGCTTTCTGGAGGAACGTTTGCCCATGCTGCACATCTATCTCCCACCCTGGTTTCGTACTGCCTATCCCAAGTACTCACAAGCCCTTCATCTCAACCGGAATCGCTTGAGCTCCAACTACGATTTGCATAGCACGTTGCGGCACATTCTCCAGCTGAACGCGACCACCGCCAACGAGTTGCCGCCATTGAAAACTTGTCGCACCAGTCAGTCCCTGTTGCATCCACTGCCCAGGGAACGCAGCTGTTTGGATGCCTGCATCACCGATCACTGGTGCACCTGCAGCGAGTACATAACCCAACCCCTAACCACCGACATGTATCAACTGGGTAAACTGATGATTTATCACATTAACCGCTGGATGCTGCGGCATCAGTTCAATCAGAAATGCCAACGCCTTCTACTCCTGGACATCGATCATGCGGAGCGCAAGGTCTTGTTCGAGGATATGGGCAAGGAGTCCATGTACGGAGCCATCACTATTTATCGGTTGCGCTTTCGCACCAATCCGCACGAGGGTAAATTTCAGATCACCCTGCGATTCAATCGCGATATTCAGGACTTTGATAAGCTAGATATGGCGGACATTAGTCGTCTGAACTCCTTTCACAATGATTCGTACTGTGTGAGCGATAAAATAGCCAAAAAGTTTTGCTTTTGCTACCCAAAGGAGATTTATGGTGATATGATCGACTGGAAGGGAATGTTTCTACAGAAACCGAAAGTAACCCCAGCCACAGTTTAAGCCTATGAATTAAATGTAGTCGCAATGTTTAGTGAATGGTTAATGTGGCGATTTATTTGTTCTTCAAATTTATAAGTAAAATACATGTATACGATTTTTGCACAGCTCTTCCACACCTTCCTTCCACGCTCTTCACACAAATACTGAATTGGCAAAACAGCAGGAAAATTGAGAAGTCTGAGCTGAGCTTCGTCTATGTCGATATTGCTCGGAAATACGTACTGGATCGGTTCAGATCGGTTCCAACTGAAGTGCGGATTCGGTTCGGTTCAGTGGTTCATAAAGGCATATTATTCAATATCATGATTTCTGTCTTAATATGACTTTTCGCAAACTTTGGAAACTGAATTCCTATAAACCATTTAATAATATCTATAAAATACAAAATGAATGATTTTGGATTTTGCTGGAAACAGAAAATGTCGGCTTGAAATTAATACTTAACATGAATCCTTCATACCATATTTAATATATAGCCCAGCTAAGATTGACTTGAGGTATATAATTACTACAGAAAATCGTAGTTATTCAGGGTATTCACTTTATTGTAAACTGGGGTAGTTGGGTTAATGTGCCAGACTAGTTTTGAAGTACCGACCATGTTGACAAAAAAATGATATTGAAGAACACAACTTCAGAGCTTTTTGAGCAGCTGAGACTCTCGACGACGGTTATTCTCCCTGCAGTTGATCGTATCCTACTCTCTCTGCCAACCGTCGTTCTGCTTGGCGCTATATTTAGCAATGCCACCCTACTTAAATAATAATGCCAAGGATATTCTATTAGAATGGAAATTAGTCGAATTGCATCGTCAACTTGAAATACTTCTACACTACTATGGAGATGCAAGTAAACCAGACCAAGTTATTCGGCAATGAACGAATTGCTAGGAGACTTCATTGACGATGTCGTCTGCATAAATGGTTGCCGTCGAACAGATATCTCTAACATGCACTAAGCCATAAGTGAAATAAAATACTCCCTTCATATTAGAAACATTTTAAGCAGATGCTTTTTTATTATGCAAGGGAATTGGGAAACTAGAGAATTTATTGGGAAAGAAGATTTTGTCGCAATGTCTGGTACAATTGCCCATTACACTGATAGTCACGAATTTATCTAGTATATCCAAGACTAATAAAAAAAAACCGAATTTTAATCCTTAAAATTTGCTGTGTTTCTTACATCCCAACCGGTTTTCTTAGTGGTTTTCGATTCGGTTCAGCATTTGTGAATGGAAGCTGGTTCGGTTTGCGGTTCGGTTCAGTAAGGTTCGGTAAGCGTATCCCTGGAATTATTAGTAAAAATTAAATGGCCTAGCTATTATGAAGATATGACTTATAAACAGATCTACACAAAAAAAGGTTCAGCCTACTTTGGGTACAAATTCAAAAGACTCTTCTCTTTCTCTTCCGTAATTTCGGTTTCATGGTTCTCGATGAGAGAAACAAACGAAGCTGTCTTACTATACCAGTTTGAAGGGGACAATATCGTTCGTATCGAGAACTGTTTCTTAATTCCGAGAGCGGCATCTATATGTAGTGTGACCAGACAACAACAAACGGATTCTCCGCTCATTAACTCAAAATGAGTGGCTACTCTGATCAGCTCATTCTCTGTAAAGTTTTCCAAAAGATTGTGTGCTCAATTGTCGAAAGGACCCCCAACATAAAACGAGCGCTACGCTCTGAGAATGATCTTAAAAAATGATCTTAAGCGCATTCTCTGAGCAGTATAATTCAGAGAAAATTCTCAGCGTCTGAGTGCTAGACTTTATATGCGATAATTTGGTTATTTACAAAATTGACATGAAAAACAAATTACCCATAACAACACTTAATTGCGAATTCTTAATTTTTGTTGATTTTAAGTTCGCTGCAAGTGAGTGCAGACATTCACAGTCCCAGTACCAGCCACGAAAAATAAGTCCGCGTCATTCTCGAGTCGCTATTAATATAAGAGGATCCACTCGATGAGCTGTCCAAAAAATTTTGGGTAGTGGAGGATATGCCGTGAAGTGTACCGACACTTCTTGTGAACAGAATTTTAAAGAGACCACAGAGAGGTTCGATAGCATCGATACTGAGTGACCCTTTCATTCCGCGATCCGGCTCGAAGGACCAAACGAATAGTGTTCCTTCCAAATCAAATGAGTAAATGGTAGGCTTAGGGGTGAATATCCATAGATAGTTAGAGAGACTAGAGAGAGAGAGAGCATTCATATCAGTGATGCTAACTTGCCTACCTATTCCGTTTTGAATTCCTTAAACAATGCAGCAAAACTTCTACAGTGTTGTGAATCCAACATAAGTTTACATTGAATTGTCCATAGATCACTTTTTTTTTTAAATCTGAATGGACCACATGGTCACACTTATTTTTGGTATTTAGTTTAAGCAAATGTTCAGTCGGAAAAAGGCCTTCAATTGTGATGTGGTGAAATTGGCGATGAGTTGAGATAAGTTTTTGCGCTCAATTGAATAAAAACCAGAGCGTAAGTTAAAGTCGGCCCTGCTCAACTTCGAAATATCCGTTACTCAGGGCAATTAGTGTTTTTAAAAACTCATGGGGCTCATTGACTCTGCCATTTATTATCCGATCTTTATGAAAACTTGCGAGATTGTAGATATTGGGCACACGCACTACACTTCAAAATCTGAGCTGATTATCTTACATAATGTAGGGGATATTTTTGAATTTCGGGGGCCGGAGGGGGCGTGGCCAAAATTAAATATAAACTTGATCTGCGTGCAGACAATACTAGTCTACATTCGAAATTTGGTGGCTCTAGCTCTTCTAGTCTCTGAGATCTAGGTGTTTATACAGACAGACGGACATGGCTATATCGCCTCGACTATTGATGCTGACCAAGAATATATATACTTTATGATATCGGAGATGCTTCCTTCTGCCTGTTACATACATTTGCACGACTTTAGTATACCCTTTTTAACTCTTCGAGTAACTGGTACAAAAATTCCACAAAGTGATGAAAAATCTGGTCTTTCGAGCCAGAAAACTGGCTTACTTTCAACAAGAAGTCTTTTTTTGTCAAGTCTGGTCACACTAGTTGACGAATTAATTGACGAATCATTTAAATTAAAGAACTAAAACAAACACATAGTGTGCCCTTCATATAATCTCCAATCAAATACTCACCAAACGAAAAAACATCCAACAACTGTACATAAAGTGATAGGAAAATATGTTTCGTCGCTTATACAATAATCATCGTAAACTAATACTCATCATTTTGTTCCTATTGCTAATTTTTATATTTGTTAATCGTAAAACTGAAGAGAATGTGCTCAAACCGTACACCACATCGGGGCCGAAACCCATCAAATTGGTTTCTTCCAGCGAAAGCACCACAACCAGCAGATCTACAACCGTTGCAAACCAATCGCCAGACGGGAGAAAGTTCTATGTGCTCAGTCCGAAGTGCAAAATACCCTATGTAGACCCATTCTCTGAGGAGGCCATGTCGTTTGCCCCGCTCATCTATAAGACCTGCACCAATGAGCCGGACTTGTTCATCGTTCGATTTGATACACAACTGAAACGTTACATTGTCCATGTTGATGAAAAGGTTGCCCTGACTCACTATGCGAATTACACGAGCTATGGTTGCGCCTATCGGGAGATCTGTCGTGGTGCGGATGATCTGACTAGTCTGTATGTGGAGAATCGATAATTAGCTCCACACTTGGCAATAATGTTTCCCTATGTTCCTCTCTTATTTTCATGCAGAATAAAGGCAGCTCAGTTTCTGAAGCAAGATTGGATTGTACCTCAACATTTTTTGGGCGTTGTCCTGGAATGTCGGGAGCTGGGCAAATCACCGAGGGTTTTGCAGCAAGACGCCTTTGCCTTCGTTCAATATCCGGCACTTCGGAATGAGACGATCGATAACCAGCGTAGTCTGACCCATCCCAGTGTCTTTTTGCTGGGTATTGATGGTATGTCTAGGATGAATTTCCATCGTACTATGCCGCAAACAGCACAATTTGTCAGTCAAGAGGGCTGGTACGAGATGGAGGGCTATAACAAGGTGGGCGACAATACCTTGCCCAACCTGCTGGCAGTATTGACGGGTCGTACTCCGCGCCAGTGGAAGCGTATTTGTGATGTGCGGCGGCCCGGATGTTTCGATTACATCAGCTTTTTGTGGAATCATTTCAGTGATGCGGGCTATTTGACGGCGTATGCCGAGGACCTTTCCTCGATTTCCACATTCAACTACCTGAAACACGGATTTCAGCGTCAGCCCGTGGACTTCTACCTGCGGCCCTTCCTGCTGGTCATTGAACAGTTCATGGAAACCGTGAAATATTTCGGCTACAAGTATTGTGTGGGCCGCAGGCATAGCTTTAGCTATGTCTATGACTTTGCCTTGAATTTGGTGCAGCGTTTTGTACATGAGTCCGGCAGACCGCTGTTTGGTATTTTCTGGACCTCTTCGTTCACCCACGACGACTTCAGAGGTGGCTACAATTTGGACGACGGATTTGTTGGCTACTTGGAGCGCTTCAAGGAGCTGGGCTTGTTCGAAAAGGCCATCGTGATATTGTTCAGTGATCACGGTCCGCGCTACGGGCCAATAGCTGAGCTGCCAACGGGCTATCTGGAGGAGCGTTTGCCCATGCTGCATATCTATGTGCCGGCCTGGTATCGCCAGAAATATCCGAAAGTGGCCAAGGCCCTGGAACACAATCGACAACGTCTGTGCTCCAATTATGATTTGCATTTGGGGATTCGGCAGGTGCTCGAGCATTTGCGTCCACGTATCCACTACATGCACCCGCCGCATTGTCCACGCTGCATGTCGCTCCTTCGCCGCCTGCCCAAAAACCGCAGTTGCAAGGAGGCTGGCATCCCGGAACACTATTGCACTTGCGACCCCTTCATGCTGGTATCCTCCGAGGGTCCTGTGCAGTTCCTAACTCGATTAATTGTGAGTCGCATGAATATGCACTTGCGGCGATTGAACTATGCCCACGCCTGTCATCACATCAAGCTGGACCAAATCATCAGGGCCGAGCGGAAGCAGCATTTCAATGAAACTGGCCATGTGATAAGCCCACCCGATGGCTACAGGACGTACCGTGTCAAGTTTACCACTTATCCCAACAGCGCCAAGTTTAGGGCAACATTTATGTGCAGGTACATCGATGAAGAGGCGGTGGATGTGCGTGTCGATAGGATAACCCGCTTGAATATGTATCGCAATGATTCGTTTTGTGTGGGTGATTTGCAATCGAAAAAGTTTTGCGTGTGTCTGCAACCCAGACAGAACTTTAAAAGTGACCCGATTATAGAGACAAACAGAACTCTCAGGGATATGGGAGATGAGAATGATTATGATGAGCTGGATGATTGATTGGAGTGAAATATTTATTGTTAAAATTGATCAAATTTGATTGTTTCGGAAAATGTTATCGGAAATTTGTAATATCACAAAAAAATTAAAAATTCATATTTTCCATAGATTTTAATTCTATATTGGTGGCAATTTCAAAATGACATAAAAAGACATAAAGGAAAGTAGTAGCTTATTCACATCAATATCCCCGACATCCTGTATTAATAGTGTAAAATTTGGGTTCTGTCATATTATTAAGCGGATCATTTTCTCAAAGAAAAAATATGTTGCAATAATCTCAAATTTTGCCCTGTTCAAATTCTTAAGATTTAGAATGTTGGTTATTAAATGTGCTCAGTGGGAAAAGCCTGTTAACCCTTGCAGTTTGTATAAATTAGGTACTGAGAAAATATTATAGAAATGGTTCTAAACGATAGGTCCTATATAAGAGGGGTAGGTATACGAATAAGAATTTTTGAACATAGTTTAGTTTTCACAAGTTTAGAAAAAAACGGTCAAAATGTTTAACCAGAGAAGATTGCAAAGGTTGGTAATGTATTTTTGGGTGCTGAACTCAAATAAATTCTCAATTTAACGTGTGCTAAACGAGGTAACATTAACATTTTTGGGACCCATTACCACATTTATTAGCCTCTTGAAACCAAATGTGGCTCTACGTAAACTTAGGTGAACAAGAGTCACGAAAAACCAAAACCAAAAACTTGTTTCAACTCTCAAGATTCCCAAATATGGATTTAAATGCGAAAAATATGAACTTTTCGGAGAAAGTTCACTGTTTTCCCAAGAACTTATTTCCCCTGTAGGCCATTGTGCTATTAGCGTTACTCAAGGCTGCGAACCGGTCCTCTGAGAACCGGTTCGGCTCTGCATCTCCGACCCTATTAAGTATATATGTGGGATTTTTATTTAGGATAATGTTAAGTTATTATAATGTTTAAGTTAATATAATGTTTAAGTTAAACAAGTGAGAAGTTCAATGTTATCAGCACGGCCATCCGATGATCCGCTTCTCGATCACACGTCTTTCTCGGTCGGCTGCCACGGTTCTTCTGCCGTCGGGACTGCTAACCGGCTTCTTGCTGCCGATCGTCGCTCTTGTCTCTTTCGTCTTCTCGTCGTTCTCTTTACGTTAATGTCTGGGGATTCGTTGGTTTTATTAGGGATGGGCATGATTGTGCTACGTGAGCAAACTGCATCCCACATATATTATATATTCTTGATCAGCATCAAAAGCCGAGTCATATCCGTCTGTCTGTCCGTATGAACGCACCGATTTCAGAGATGGTAAGATTATGATATGAATAGAAACCCATATAAATTTCAGTATCAACGTATTAATAAATTGAAAGTGGAACACATTTTTTTTTTGTGCACATTCGAACCAGAACCTTGGGATCAGTGGTTGCTGTAACCGGTCCGCGAACCGACCCTTGGACTTAACAACGGGTTCGAGCCTCCTGTCCGAACCGCATGCAGAATTTTAAAGGTTTGTAGCCTTGGTTTTACTCGATATGCATATTTTTTGTATCATCGCGCCTTTAGAAGTTATGTTTTAGTAGAAACAGATGCATCGGTCACTCACTAGATATTGGCGCAAGCTTTAAAGTAACTAGCCATAAAAATGCTTTTCAAACTTTGCGATTGAGAGTCGGCATTAAACTGTACAGAGCAAAAAAACTAATGATATGATCTGGGGCTCAATATTATATTTACTCATATTAATTTAAAACCCGATATTGTACACTTGAAAGCTACCTGCTCGAAAATATCAAACTGAATACTCAATTTATTTTGTAATGGAATCTAAGATTTGCGTCTGAAAAACTTCGAATTATATAAATTCGTGTATATTTATAACTTGCACTGTGGGACTCGAACTGGAGACATTTGGACTTAATCACGATGCAAAAATGCAACTTATATTGAATAGCCTAAAAGTGTATGGGCATATCCGCAAAAAGGTCCACCGACACGAATAATTAAAATAATTATTAATTAACCTCCGTTTGCCATCGTACTCCAGATGACTCTTGCTAATAGACCTTCCTTCGCTAGCTAACCGTAGAACAGTCTTAGGTGTTTCTTTTCTTCACAAGTTAATTATCGGTGATGTAGATTCTTCTGAACTCTTACGTCGCCTTAACTTCTCTGTTCCTTCTAGGCCAACCAGAAACTTTTTTCCTTTAATCTTGTCTAGATGCACAACTGATTATGCCCAGCATAATCGATTTCGGGTTTTATGTCAAGACTACAACGATCTATATCACCTCCTCTCAACAGATCTCTCTCTCTTCTCCTTAAAAACGTCCCTTTACACTTATCTCCGTGAAAATCTCTGACCACTCCCAGCTGTGAATAGGGCCATAGCTTGCCGGACTGGCTAATAAATCTTCCCCAAACGGGTCAGAGATTTTTCGGTTATACTTTTAGTTTTATTTTAATATATTTTTAATTTGTAATCTTCTATTTTTTTTGGTCACTCTTCCATTTATCTTTAATTATAGTTTTATGCCCTTTTTCCTCTATGTATTTGTAAGCCTGCATTTTCTTATTCTTTTTTTTCTTACCTCTTCACATCTCTACAGGCCTGTCCGGGCTTCACATAATTTATTAAACTTCAAATGAAATTAAATTCGAACGATTTTGTGTTCGCTGTTCTGGTATTCGACTTGCAATTTGACTGTTTCATTTCCAAATTGTTTTTCTTATAACAATTCGCTGAACTTAATCAACAATCAAAATACAAACTCTGCAATAGCTTAATATAGCTGTTTAATTTCTGGCTTTATTTTAATAGCACTTAATGAAAATTACGAACTTACATCTGAGTTCACATGCTCCAAGCAATGGGAATTCAAATCGAGTAATTCAATCAAATTATGAAAACCAGAACAGGTAGCCAAGTCGAAATAGAGATAATTTAATGTAAGTGAAAAACTGAACAGGCCTGTATATTTGTTAAATGGTTGTGTTAGCTCTAATATCGACTCTGACCACAACAGGCTGTGAATCGGGGCATAGCTGGCCGGACCGGCAAATAAAAATCCCCCACCGAGTCGGAGTCGTTATTAGTTTATTTTGTAATTTTGTTAGGCTTTCTTTTTATGCCTCCTTAGTAAATAAGCCTTTTTATAACGTGCTTACAAATTTGTTGACAGCCTTTGTTTGTCGACCATTAATAAAATAAATAAAATAAAAATAAATAAAATAAAATAAAAGTAGTTAAAACCAGAGCTGCGAACCAAAAAAATTATTCGGATCTCCGGTACACTGGTTTGAACCCACATTATCGAATGGTTAAGGTTCGGAAATTTAAGGTTCGTGGTTTTTGTAAGAAGGTTCTGGTTCGAACCTTGGTTCAGTCCATGCTTTATACAACATTACTTATTTTTGCCTTCTATGTGATTTAAAAACAGCATTCGATCTGAAAACTTGCCTAATTGTATGGATTTTGGGTCGGAATTAGCTGATACAAAACATGGAAATATTCAATATATAATTTACAGTTTAGTGAAAATCCATTTCGAGGTTTACATAATAAAATATTACCAAAATAATGTTAGACTCTTGCTTTTGAGTATTATTCAAGTAGCTTTAGAGTATAAAATTAGCTTTAAAAACAGAGACTGTTATGGGTAGGGATTTTATAAGGAAATCTAGTCATTTTGCCAGGTTTTTTTTTCCACTCTCCTGCCCATTTTAGGAGTCAGTCGCACTTAATAACAGATGAAGTCGGTAAACAGGTATACAATTTTGTGGCTGTTTTGTTCAACCTAACCGAAATTTTGGGTTCGGAACAGGTTCGAGTTCAGCTTTAATTTCTAAAGAGGTTCGGTTCAAGGTTCGGTTCATAGTAAAAAAAAATCGGAATTTCGGGTTCGAGCCGGTTCGGTTCAAATCCGGATTGCAGCCCTGGTTAAAACCACTATATTTTGTCACATTTTCCCAGGGAAACAATTGAACTAAATTAAGCCAGTAGCAAATTTGCTCATAGCCCGTCTCGAGATTTTCGAACGCAAATTCGCGGAATCACAGTTTGTTATCTTAAACTGTTCTAAGGGTCCGAAGGGTTAAAAAATGTTGGATAAGAGGCTAAATCAAACTATGTAATTGCAATTAACTGTAAGTTTTTGCTTCATCAGAAACCTTATAAATATCTTGATGGAAAAAATGATCAGATCAGATCAGACAGATCAATATTTAATAACAGAAAAAATACAGAAGATTTCCAAATCAAACAAAATACATTTGAAAGAGCAATTCATTGATTTGATTTTAAATCAATTTGGGCTTTGTTGGGGCCTCAGGATTCGCTAAACTTTGTCTTTATATAGATAGGCACGAAAATCACTTCTGTTTTTGTCGCGTTCGAATCGCTTGTATATCCCATATATCAATATATTTCTGGCATTTTGCAAAAATACCATCGCTTGTAATTCTCTTTCTTTTACTATGCGACTTTTTCCTGAGTGTACGTGTGCCATAATTAACCAATGGTAAAGGTTCGAAAATTTCAGGCTCAAGGTTTTTTTTGCCGAAGGTTTTGGTTCGATCCTTGGTTCAGCACATGGTTGACAAAATTTAAATACAAACAAGAAAGAAAGTCGGTCAAGCCCGACTATTACATACTCTGTACCAAGGAAATTATACGCTCAGCATAAATTTTGATGCTGCAGTAGCAGCTGAAAGCAGCGCTGCTACTGCGCTGCAGCAGCGAACAGTCTTTTGATCATAACTCGACAACCGTTCATCCGATCTTCACCATACCTTTAGAGGATCGATAAGTTTTCTTAATTACTAAATATGTCCAAAAGGAACGACCCATCTATCTTAAAAACTGTGGGAGATATGCCGTTTTTTCTAAATTGCGGAGGCGGAAGGGGGCGTGGCCAAAAATTGAAATAAACTTTATCTGCCTACAGACATAAAAAGCATATGTCCTATACATGGCAAACCTCTATCTCTTACCATCTCTGAGATCTGTGCGTTCTGTGCGATCTGTGCGGACAGACAGACGGACATGACGGACAAAACTTGGCTGTTGATGCTGATCAAGAATATATACTTTATAGGGTCGCAGATGCTTCCTTCTGGATGTTACATACTTTTGCACAAACTTATAATACTCTATGTACCTCCGGTACAGAGTACACAAATTTTTTTTTCGCTGTCGTAAAACTATTTTATACAATTCACAAATTCAAATAAGCAAATCACAAACTTACTAACTTACTAACTCAGTGAAACCAATTTTCCAAGTAAAATGTTTTAGAGATAACTCAAGTGATCCATCCCCAATTTTCTGTTCAGGTTAATAGCGCTTCGACCTTATCGATTGTGCCAAATCATTTCTGCTATTGATAAAAAAAACTATTGTTAGGCACTTAATTAAAACTCTGCCACCATGGAATCAGTCAACTCATGACTTCAGATCACTCAAGCAAATGCAATACAATTTGGCAATTTTGTCATCCAGACAAGTTGAATCCTCTTTATACGAATTCGTTCGGCTTATCTTCTCCACATCCACCTCCAAGGATTCGGTAAGATTATTAAAGACCACGGTGGCCTGAAAGTCGGCACTGTTCTGCCGCACTTTAAATTTGGTACGATAACCAGCCACCTCGATTTCGGGAAGCTGATCTTGAAAATCTTGATCTTGGTCCACGCCCATCTTGATTTCCGTTCTTTGCACATAGCTGAGGGACAGATTACTACACAGCTGAATGAAGCCCTTTTGCACAAAATACTCGTTCATGCGCTCGATAACACGATCAGCTATGCGATCGGTCCAACCCTGGTGGGTGATTGTTTTATAGGGCTCACAGGTGCACCAGTGCTCGGAAATGCCCGCCTGGGAGCAAACACGATCCTCGGCGATGGGATAAAACAGAGACTGACAAGTGGGACAGTCGAAGGACCTGGGCAGGGCAGGTCCATCTGGTGTGCCGCCCATCTCAATGATGTGCTTCAGGGTGTTGTGCAGATCAAAATTGGAGCTCAAGCGATGTTGATTGTGCTCCAGGGCCTCAGCATAGCCGGGATATTCCTTGCGAAACCATGGAGGCAGATAGATGAACATCATGGGCAGACGTTCTTCCAGAAACCCCTCGGTCAGACGTGCCAGTCTGCCAAAGCGATCACCATGATCGGAGAAAAATATCATTATGGTGTGCTCGAAGGCACCGTCGCTCTCATAGCTCAGCAGGTCATTCAACACTTTCAGCTGCATGCTGGTGGGCATGAAGACATCATCGTGACTGTAATGATTGGTCCAGAACATGCCCCAAATGGGTCGTGCGGCCACAAAGCGTTGCATGAACTGGCGACAATAATCGTAGACATAACTATTCGACACTCGACGACCCATGCAGTATCGCATACGCTGATCCTTGACATAGATGGCAGTAGCTTCGTCTTCCAGTGCTCTCAGAAATGGACGGAAATAGTAATCCACTGGCTTTTGGCTGAAGCCTGGCTTCAGATAGCTAAAGGTATTCGAGCCGCTCTCATCCTCGGCAAAGGCTGTTAAGTAGCTGGCATTGTGAAAGTACTTCCATATCAAAGGCATTTGATCAAAGCAACCCTTCTGATTCGTATCACAAACATGCTCCTTGGCTGTATCCGGCGAATAGCCACTGATGATGGCAAAAATATTGGGAAACGAGTTGTCAGCCACCTGTGGAAGAATACGGGGGATTGCTAAAATACAAGTGAGGTGGTCATATTTACCTTATTGTAGCCCTGCATTTCGTACCATCCGTCACCCTTGAGATACTCATACACCAAGGGCATGGTGCGACGTAAATTGATGCGTGACATGGAGTCGATGCCATACATAATGACGCTGGGCTTGCGTGGTGGCGGCTTCTCCGTTGCCAACTTAACGGGTATTTCCCGATATTGTATAAGGATGTAGGCATCTTGTTGCAAACTAATTGGCGGCTCCCTAGCGGTTTGACACTCCAAAAGAAGGCCCTCCACGTGCAACGGTATCACATAACGCTGTGAGAAGTACACCCTAGCCCCGAGTCTGCACAGGAGTGTGAAATAAGGCCCTTTTTTAACCACTCCACTTGCTTACTTACCCATCGTAGCTGTCTGCCGAGTTACCATATCTAATTTCCCGATAGAAGCAGTTGTAAGCCTCTTCACTGTAGTTTAACAATTGCTCCGCCACGGCCTCGTTGATATACAAAACATATCGCCGTAGATGTTCGTCATAGTCCGCTGACACCAAATCACTTTCGTTCGAGCAAGGTATGAATGTTTGTGGACTAAAGGATTTCATGACTTCCGCATTGAATGGATCCACATAGGGAATACGACACTTGGAGGTATTCACTAAAAACTTCTGTCTTCGTTCGTTGGAAAAGTTAAAGGGTGTTTTCACCATTCTCGACAGCTCGGGCACACGATCGTTCTCGTTTTGTGACTCCATATTATAAATAACAATCACCACGAATAGGCAAAAGAACAAAAACTTGAAGAAGGTACGACTGGGTCTTAAAGTTCCTTCCATCTTCTGCACTCGACGATAAGTAAACTTCAACTGTGAAGAACTGCTGGACAGGCATATCGGTAAAAAGGTTCGCTTCGCTTTATCATTGCAGATAAAAAGGTATTTTAATTAAACATTTGTGTTTTGTCATTCGCATTGACATTAGAGGGATTGGCACTCAAACCAACGCATGAAGACTTCACGAATCAAATGATAGTTTCTGTTCTGATTTTGTGGATTTTAAGTAGTTTCAAATTGTGGATATGTTGAACTTAAATGTTGAGGTGTCTGAAGATCGAGTCGCTCTTCAATTGGGTTTGGTGTTAGCCTCAAATGGAATGTCTTTTGTGTAGATGTGCTGCTAAAGGCTACAAGAGGCCGAAGGCGGTTTATTAAACTGTATTCATATATTAATGGACAGTAACCAGCTTCTGGTGTTGTTTCATAGAAGTGCAGAAGTGCACAATCTGAAGATTTGTCCCAAAAACCGTTAAGTGATAATTTTTCTAACTTAACTTTGAAAAACTCGCAAATGAACCATTTGATATCAAATGGTTAATGCCGATAGCGACTATTAGGATCTAGTGTATTTTAACCAATGATGGCTGATAAATGCGAGTTATAGATCTGGTATTCGGTTTTTTTTTATTGGAAATATCTACTTAAACCCCCACTGGTTTATCAATGTTACTCCAAGCTATTTTTGCTTAGAGTTTCTTATATTAGTCCATTTAATTCATCGTTACAAAAATGTGGTATAAGTGTATTTGGTTACCGTTTGTCGATGTTATTAGCGTATTTGCTCAGAAACATCGGCCATCTAGTATTCTTTTATAATGTGCATAAAGAATAACGTTTAAGTTAGCATGAGCGCACCTAAAAACATACTTTCCGAATGGTTTTTTGGGTAATTTAAATAATGTTATACAGCTGTAAAAAAAATCGAATTCATCCCTGCAGTTCTACGACTCAGTACTGAATTTTTCGGGGCTGAGCAGTAGGAATAACTGAAATGCATGCCTGAATTCAGGCGTAGTAGGACATGCCTGTGTTAAACTCATATAAAGGATGCCATGAATTCAGTATCAGCCCTTCCATTTCAGGTCTGAATCAGCTATGATTCAGGTCTGACCCGAAGTGAAGGGTTGTGAAGCTTGTATCGTAGAAGACAGATCGACACCTCCTACTGTAGAGGTCTTGAATTTGAGTCCCACTGCAAAAAATTGTAGTACTTTGTACCGGAGGTACACAGAGTATAATAAGATTGTGCCAAAGTATGTAACAGCCAGCAGGAAGCATCGCCGACGAATATATATTCTTGATCAGCATCAACAGCCGAGTCGACGCACAGATCTCAGAGATAGTAAGAGTTAGAGGTTTAACGCGTATGGGACAAAAACTTCTCATACTTGTAGGCAGATCAAGTTTTCTTTTAATTTTGTCCAGCCCCCGCTGGACAGAGCACAGAGCATGTTCTAGTCGGGCTTGACCGACTTTCTTTCCTTCTTATAATTATATCGAAATGATACCTTTCAATATCGAAACAATTATCGATATAGCTATTTTTATAATGATCCGGCAACCCCAATTCGTACTTGCTTAGTGCAAGTTTGTTTCAAATTACATTGAGCTCGAGGATCGATCTCCATTCTATCCGAAAAGGATGTCTGCAAAAACGATCGAGATTGACTTGAGCTGCTCAGTTTTAAAACATTATGTTAGCTCGAGTCCCACATGCAAACAATTTCTAGACATACGCCGCATGCGAAATCAAAGCTTTAACCCGATCCACCCATTTTGGAAGCAGAACTCTTTTTGTCAGGAAAAGCAACCTTAAGTTATTCTGATTTCAAGTTATTGAAACTTTATAGAAAATGGGTCTATTTATGTGCATGTTACATGTTACTCTCCGGATTCTGTCTGTTAATCAAAATTCCATCACTTCAGTCACTATCTTTTTGTATGCTTCATCTGTTTGATGGTATGCTGTTGATCTGTTCTCGATGTAAGATTCCTACGCCTCTTTTTGATTTGCTTGGCATCCTTGAGCAGTTGTTTGGTTTTCTCTGCCTTCTTTTTTAGCTGCAGCTTCTGCCTTCCCATTTTCACGGACTTTCCTTTCTTTCTATCTACTTTCTTTGCTCTCAGCTTGTTCTTTTCTCGCTGCTCTTCTGCTAGGATCTTCATGCTTGTTTTGAGCGCAACTATTCGCTGTTGTGCCCGGATTCTTTTTAACTGCTTGACACGTGATCTGCATACACAGAACTTTTTAGCCTCGAGTTGATTTAAGCATTTGGCATCCTCTCTGTAAGGATTTAGGCGGCTAAATGATCCAACCTCCACATAATCCAGTTGTTTGAGTTCGTTGTCATATCGAATGGTGGCGGAAAATTTGGGATTACTTGGCTTGGCCATAAAGTTCGCACGAAAAGTGGAAAACTTCGAGCTCTGTTGCTCCACGAGTCGATGCACTGAATTGACAACTTTCAGAGTCAAATTTGAGCAGAGTTGCTGCAAGTGTTGTTGCTTAAGGTAATCGTTGATGCTTTTCACAAGTAGCTTCCCGATGGGCCATTTTTTTACATCCGCGGTGGATAGTTTTATGTACTCATTACAGGCACAAAACTCTTCACTTATGCCCACGTCAAAGCAATTGCGACCCTCGGGCACGGGAGCCAATAGTGTTTGGCACTTGGGGCAATCGAGTAACTTGGGCACAGCCTCGGGCCACCGCTCTCCCAACTCTAAGATGTGGTGCAGTGTTAAGTGCAGATCATAGGCCGAAGTCAGACGATTCTGATTGATTTGTAGAGCTTGTACTATCTCCGGATGGGCCAGGCGAAACCAAGGAGGCAACCAAATAAATAGCATGGGCAAACTCTCCTCTAGGAAACCCTGTTTCAGTGGACCATAACGCTGGCCATGATCACTAAACAGTATGACAATGGACTCTGTTAGCAAATCCGAATCCTTGAACTGCAGCACATACTCCAACAGAGTCGGCTCCTTGATTTGGCCACTCTGAAAGTTGTCATGCGCCAGGCTGCTGGTCCAGAACAAGCCAAAGAATGGCTGGGTGGTCTTCAAATAGCGCTGCACAAATTGCTGGCAGTAGTCAAACACATATCTCACATTCAGTCTCCTGCCTATGCAGTGGTATTTGTAGAATCTTTGTGCAATGGGCAAACTCTGCTTTATGCCCATTTGGAAGGGTGGCAAAAAATGGTCTATGGAGCGATTGTGATGGTAGATGAATGAGTTCAAGCTGGTCATATCCTCCGCATAGGCCGTGGCATATCCTTTTCTCTTAAAGCGGCTCCACACGACGGGCAACGATTTGATGCAGCCCGACCTGGATAGGCCGCATCTGAGATTAGTCCACGTTTGAGTTTTGAGACCCGTCAACACGGCCATGAGATTGGGTAAAGTGTTTTTACCCACACGATGATAGCCTTGCATTTCGAACCAACCGAGCTTTTGCAAATAGTTTAGCAAACGCGGCATATTTTGGCGAATGCTAATCCGCGACAAGCTTTCGATGCCCAGCATGATGACACTGGGCTTACGTCGTCTGGTCATAGTTGGATGGATGTCGGGTCGAGGCTGAACGAATGCAAATGCATCGGTTTGGAGTACTTGATGCTGGCTGTTGCGACAGCTGGCTATGATGCCCTCCACTTCATGCGGCACCGGGGAGCCATCTTCAAAGGGAATTTGCTCGCTTTTAGAGGTAATGAAAAGAAAAGACAAAAATAGTTCAAATTACAAATGGCAGGATTAAAGTGTAATGAAGGGCAGGATATAAGGATTAATTATTAATTAGTGATTAATAACCCTTTCTTATGTTAATAAACAGAGCATTAATGCCCGGTTCCCACTACAGCACATTCTCGCATTCCTGCATTCTTGTGTCGGATGCAACTTTCGAGCCATACAAAAAGCATTGCGGCTGGTGGTAGCAAACAAGTTGCGAACAAGTTGGATGTGGGTGCATCCGTGACTTTTCGCGTACTGACTTGACATCGATACAACTGCCTGCACTAACAGAAAGAATAAAAAGCTTTAAAACTTTAAGCGCAAAAAAAAAATTGAAAATTCCATGGCAAAACCAACAGGCAAGATCAACTATTATTTTAATTTAAGTGCTTGACAAAATTGGGAATTTTGTAGCAACAGGAGCACGGCGGCAAGCCGGTTCGGAGTTGAACCACTCCGGAGTCGGAGACACCGGGTTTATTGGGAAGTTAGAACCGAGCCCGAACCGGAGCAAACAAAGTGTTCCCGGCTGAATCCGAAGCAAAAATATTTGAATTTCTTTATGTTTTTTTCCAACTGCTATTAAAGTTGAAATAATAAAATTACAAGAAGCTCAACTCCTTCCCAGCGATTTCTGAAGTCTTTTGCAAAATACTGTAATATTTTTAGAAAAACCTTCTCACATTTAAGTTCAGTCCTAATTCTAACATAATTTGCATAATTGCATAAATGTTTAATCGTCAAAAGAAATTAATAGACGAAAGCTTAAATGATTCTTTACATTGTTCATCTTTTGATGAAGATGAAATGTAATCCTTAGCAAAGGACCTTCTGGCTAATAATTAAAAAAATAGAGGAAGTTTGTAGCACGTTTTCTAACTTATTTGAAGGACATATCCACTGAAAACAAACAAGATTTTCCCAATAAGACTACTTTTCTGACACTTTTTTTGTTGGACACCTATATATGTCCGATATCTACCAAATTTTGTAGAATTATGAACAAGCATTGCATTTACAAGCAAACTTGTAAATACGGAGTTTGGAGACGATTGCATAAAAAACAAAAAAGTTGTTCTCACTAGAACTAGTTTTTCGACCGATCGTTCCTGTGGCAGCTATATGTTATAACCTGAACCTGGGCTCAGCGACCTTCCGAACCCGCTCGGTGAGCCCGAACCCATCCTGATTTGTTCGAGGTTTGCATCCCTGAACAAGATGCACGAGATGTTCATGGCCACCAGAATCCACAGCTACTTTGCAGGAGCTTTAGGAGAAGTATACTCCGAGAGAAGTATATGGACTCCGTGGGACAAGGAAAATATAAAACGAAAGACCGTTCTATTTTTGGATGAGGCGGATGACCTCGAGCCAACTGAACCAAGCATATGGAATAATATAAGATGAAACGAGAAAGCTAAGCTAATTTCGTCTGTGCCGTCGTTTTTATACCCTTGCAAGTGGTCGCTTAAATATTTTCAAGAAATATTGTTTTTCACATTTTCCGACAGATCGTTCGTATGGGAGCTGTATGATATAGTCATCCGATTTAACCAAAAATTTTAAAAATTATGTGAAACAAAAAACTTTAAAATTACACGATGCTGCCATTAAAAACAAAAAAATGTTTCCAACTAAGACTTTTTCCAGACCTATCTTTTGTATGTTAGCTATACCATATAGTTGTCCGATTTTAATAACACTTGGTAGAATTGTAAAAAAACCTAGAAAACCTACAATTACTCCGATTGGAGACGTTTGTATTGAAAAGAAAAAAGTTTAACCCACCACAACTAGTTTTCCGACTGATTGTTCCTATGGGAGCTATAAAATATAGTCATCCGATCCGGTCGGTTCCGATATATTAGTGGTGTGCAGCAAAAAGAAAGACTCTGTGCAAAATTTCAGCTCGATAGCTTTAAAACGGACAGACAGACGGGCGGGTAAAGCTAATTCGACTCAGCTCCTCACCCTGATCAAGAATATATATAGTTTATAGAAAACCATCATCAAGATCCATTTTATTTGCACCATCTTTGTTTTTTTATAATCAGTGGATGCAAGAATTCAAGAATGCAACAATGGTATGGCGTCTTTTCGATAAATCGTGTTATCGAAGTCAAAATCACTAACGAAAATCAAGAATCTAGCGTAACATTACTTTGCATACATCAATATTATGTTGGCAGAAAACTATGCAGCTGAATAATGTATGCAACGTTCTTTATGACCTTTATAGCTCTGCCATTTATTTTCCGATCTTTATGAAAATTTTCGAGCTTGTAGATATTGTAGATACAGCCATGCTCCGGCTTTCACGTATTTTTGCGAACCACGATTTCAGCAAATTCGTACGATTTCAATTTAGAGCGCTCTGAAATTCGCCAGTTTTGTTCATCGATAATGTTCCATTCCTAACTTGTTTTGTGTCATTTCACATAACAAAAACAGCTGATGAGCGCCACTACTCATGCTATCGATAGTCATATATCGATATATAAAATGGCCAAATCGCAAATTGTTGTTTTTGTGAGCAGTTTTCCATCTCGCTCAATTTTGTGTGTCTCTATTAAATAATTGATTAAATTATTGCCTTAGTGCGAATTGAGTGGGAGACTCCGTAAGACAAATCTAAAAAGCTTACAGAACTGAATAAAAATAGTTCCGTGGGCTGTCTGTTTGTGCAT
Source organism: Lordiphosa andalusiaca (assembly GCA_035044965.1). NCBI lineage: Eukaryota > Metazoa > Arthropoda > Insecta > Diptera > Drosophilidae > Lordiphosa > Lordiphosa andalusiaca. The sequence continues at coordinate 222,715 of JAWNNM010002684.1, forward strand.
CAACCTATACTTTGCATTTACTTTTAATTTCACGGACTCAGATGTCGCCGGTTTAAAAACGGCAAAACTTTGCGATTTCCTAATGTCGGAGCACCAACTTTTACGATTTGGTGATCAAATCGCAAAGTTTTTGCGAAAGCGAAAATGGGAGCATGGCTGATAGATATCTTAAAATTTGAAACAAACTTCATTTGCGTGCAGACAATAATAGTCTACATATAAAAATTGGTTGCTCTAGCTCTTCTAGTCTCTGAGATCTAGGTATGAACATACAGACTGACGAACAGACGGGTCGATAAAGCCAGTCCGCCTGTCTGTCTGACCGTCGGTATGACAGACAGCTCAAAAAGATCTCAGAGATCATATTCATATATCATATATTCCACATATTTTCCACAGTTTTAAATATAGATGGCTCGTATCCTTTAGAATCAGAATAATTGTTCGATCCGCCAAAAAAATGATGAATTTCGGATGAACGGTTGTCGAGTTATGATCAAAAGACTGTTCGCTGCTGCAGCGCAGTATAATTTCGTTGGTACAGAGTATATGTTATAGTCGGGTTGGACCGACTTTATTTCTTGTTTTTGTGTTGGCACTGCAATATCATATCGCCTTCTTCGCGAGGGAAAGTCATGATAGTCCGGTTGCGATGTGTCGAAATCCTGAAAGTCTTTTTGATTCCTCTGGCAGATGGTATATGTCAGAGTTAATTTGGTGTTTGTAATGTCGTTGTTCAAAACTTTTCCATGAATTAGGGTCAAGCAAAATTGAAACTCAATCTGGAAGACTTTTCCTCCTGTCCACTGTCAACAGAGTTTTGAGGCAGAAATGTACTGACGAGGCCGAGGATTTTCCGAGTGATACACAATTCCATTTGTCAGCGACAGTGGGACAAGTGTGACCATGAACATGCATGCATCATTCACTGATCCTCCATCAGAACGTATCCTTTGCTTGTTGGCACTCTGCCCCGATGATAAATCGCAGCCCCACTTGCAACAGTCCAAAAACAGGGTCAGGTATTCTTAACGTATTTACTTGTTGAGCTGCTCAATTGATGTTGTCTTTAAAACGCGTAAGACGGATAGGACAAGCAATTGCAAATGCCCCGGATACTGCCTTGAACGTTGTGCCGACTAAAACTGAGGGTTTTCTAAGCATAAAGGTCGTTAAAACCAGTCAGATTCAAATGAAACTTTGAGAGATTCGATATTTTAAGAATTCAAAAATTTGTATTGTGGGTTTAAATATCAAGATTATTTCCAACAAACAAACAATAGGAGTCGCAATCTAAAAATTACTGGCTCTAGCTCTATGTAGATTTTAATGCAGCTACTTTCAACTTGAAGCCGAACTATAGCTTCCTTTTTGAATTCACCTACCTTTCGAATTTGTTCACTCTATTCATTCGACCAGATCTTTTGATTGCACGATAGCTGCAGTTGTATAACATAGCGGTCGGTTTTTCGCCCATCGTTTTGAAAGACACTTCGGCCAGAGGTTGCTTTACATGTAGCACATATTTTTGTGCCTGTTCATCGAAACTTGTACTAATTAAATCATCATCCTCCGAGCAGGCCTTAGAGTGCACATTTTTCCATATTCTTCTGTCATCTTTGGTTTGTGTTGCGTCAGAGGGAAGCTTACAGTTGGTTGTTTGGACAAAGTAGGATTGTTCCTTCTCCAAAATGTCAGCAGCCGAGAAGGCAGCAAAAGTGATGAAAAACACAAGCATTTTAAGCATCTAATGAATGAAATAGCGTTTCCAAGCTGAAATATGTATGCCACATATCAAAAGCATAGCAAATGCATTTTCAATAGCAGAGCAAATCAATTGTGCTGGGTTAAGTGATATATCAACCCAGTTCATACTAGAAATGTCTTTGCTTTGCGGCTGAAAACATTTTTTTCTTAAATAATATTACAACATTTTCTGCGCAAACCCAAAACTCAATCATTCATGTGTGATTTTAAACATGAAAACTGAATTATGTTTCTGGTTGTAAGTAATAAATGTTGATTCGATTATGTTAACAAGTATCGAAGTCGTATAAAGCCCGTCTATAATAAAATCTGTACCTGCGAAATCGCAAAACGGAATGGTCTGCCCAATGGGTGCCCAATTCCCATAAGTCGCAAACCGTTCACAAGCCGAACCGATCCAAACCGTCACCGAATCGATAATTCCCATGATAAACCGAACAACATGCCAGTGATTCACCTAATTTGAAATTTGGACATTTTGCTTTAAAGATGTTGATTTGAAAACTCAGAAATCGTGCTTAAGTAATTGGTAAAATTCAAAAACACTACGGAATACTCGATTTTTGGGGAAAACGCGACTTGCGCGACCACTAAACGTCTTCCGAAAAATCTGAAAAAAATCTCAAAAACACTTTACTCTATAATCTTGCAGAAAATGCCTGTGCACCCGTGAAAATACAAAAAAATTTTGGGACACCCTAGTGTACATGTTCTTGATCAGCATGACGAGCTGTGTAGATTTAGACTTCTCCGTCTGTCCGCCCGTCTGTTTCTATGCGATTTCCTCCGTCAGTATCAAAGCAATCTTTACGAAACTTTGCACGAAACGCTGCACATTTATTGGAACCGGCCGGACCGGATAACTCGGTCGAAAATCTGGTTTTAGTAAGAAAAACTATTTTGATTTCAATGGAAACGTCTCCAAACTTTGCATTTCTTAGCTTTCTATACATTCCCATGATTTCACTAAGTTTGGTCGAAATCGTACATCTGTATAATATAGCTGTCGTAGAAAAGTAGAGTCAGAATAGTAGTCTTAGTGAAAAAAACTTGTTCGTTTTCAGTGGAAATGTCCATAAAATTAGTCAAAAATACTTTCTGCAAGGGTATGAAAACTTCGGCCGAACCGAAGTTAAGAATGTAGCAGCCAGAAGGAAGCATCTCTGACCCCACAAAGTATATACAGGGTTGTCCATATTCGACGGACCCATCTGGCAACGCCATAACTTTTGACAGAGATGTCAGATCGCTTAATGACATACCGCGTTTGAAGCGTCAGTCCAAGCAGATTTTTACCATGGAACAATACACGCCACGCGAGTGCTCTGAAATAGTTGAAATTTACATTCAACAGAACAAGTCAATTGTGAAAACTCAACGTGCTTCCGATGAAGCCCATTTCACATTGAATGGGACCGTAAATAAGCAAAATTGCCGTATTTACGCCACTGAAAATCCTCAGGAGATTCAAGAAGTGCCTCTTCATGACGAAAAAGTCAGTTTGGTGCGGCGTTAGTGCGAAAGCGGTCATTGGGCCGTTTTTCTTCCAAAATGAAAATGGCCATGCTGTTACCATCAACCAGGAGCGTTATCGCGACATGATGACCAATTTTGTGATGCCAATTATTCGTCGAAAGCGTATGAGGCAGTTCTGGTTTCAACAAGACGGCGCTCCACCGCACACAAGTCGCATAACAATCGATTTTCTGAAGAAATTGTTTCCGGGCCGTTTGATGTCGAAAAGTGGTGATTTGGACTGGCCACCGCGTTCGCCCGATTTGACGCCGCCTGACTTCTTCTTGTGGGGATATTTGAAGTCAAAGGTTTACGTTAACAAGCCAAGGACCGTAGAAGAGCTCAAGGACAACATTCGTGAAGAAATAGCCGCTATTCCGGCCGAAATGTTGGCGAAAACGATGGAAAATGCTGCAAAAAGGGCACAATACGCCATCAACGCCAGAGGCGGCCATTTGAGAGATATCATATTCAAAAATTGATGTAAACAAATCTACTTGAAACAAATTAAATGATTAAGATTGCCAACCGCCAAATTTTTATTTTTTTCTTTGATTTTTTTAAAAAAAAACATGGGTCCGTCGAATATGGGCAACCCTGTATTATATATTCTTGAGCAGCATCAAGAGCCGAGTCGATATAGCCATGTCCGTATGTCTGTCCGTATTAATGCACAGATCTCAGATATGGTAAGAGATACAGGTTTGACGCGTAGGGGACAAAAACTTATAATACTTGCATGCGGATCAAGTTTATTTTCAATTTTGGCCGCGCAATTTGGAAGATAGATGGATCGTACCTTCAAGACATATATAGTAATCAGTATTATTTATCGATCCGTCAAAGTATTGGCAACAATCGGATGAACGGTTGTCGAGTTATGATCCAAAGACTGTTCGCTGCTGTTCGCTGCGCTGCTTGACCTGATTTTCTATCCCACACAGAAGAAATAAGATCCAAAAAGATCCATTTGGAAAGAATATGTCTTTAATATCCTTTAAATCATCCAGCGGAGATGCAAAATAATTTAAATGATCATAATTTTTTATATCCTTTCCAAATGGATACCGGAAATCATCCATTGGATATTTTGTAATGTCTCTTTTTTCTCTGTGCAGTATCTTTGCGGAAAGATTGCTACCATCCATCCCACTTGATCTCTGTTGAAATTGTTGTGCCTGTTCAAATAATAAACAACTACGAGTGTAAGGTGTTTTCTCGAAGCTATTCTTCATCTTTCTTCTATCCGAATTCTCCGACATTGAGTCTTTACCAAGTTCTTTGTACTGCTTTCGAAACTCATATTCCCGAGGTCCAGTTGACACCACCAACTAAGCCACCTTGGTTCACACCGCACTTGTACCTTACGAACAAGAAATTAAAACTCTTTAAACAAAATTTGAAAACTGATTCGTTGGTTGACTTCGCGCTCTATTCATTTGCTCAATCTAAATTCGATTGATTCGATTGGTTCGATTAATGGCTGAAGCAATTCCATTCATTCATCAACTTTAAGCGCAAGTCGAATGCAGTTCCCCTTGCTCTTCTCCATCAGCATTCGATCAAGTCTACCGAACTTAATATTGCCAATTGATTTGCCATCCTTTTTTCAGTCCTACAGCTGTTCTACCATATATCCCTACCCTCTACCTCACGCGAATAATATCTATTCGATTTGCTTTTCCGAAGAAAGTTAAGCTATTCAAAGTGAATGTACGACTGACTTATCTTTATCGGCTGGTACTGTCAATGTACCAAGCTGTATTTTAAAGAACTGTGCTGAATCTTAATGTTCTCCCATAACCCATCTATTTAACCTGTCTTTGACACAGTTATGTCTCCCACTGATCTGGAACGAATCGCATATTTTAATGCTCTTTACAAAAAGAGACCCCTTTTTATTTAAAGATTTAATGTTGAGAATTATCGAGGCATCGCAAAGCTTTCTGGCATTCCAAAATTGCTCCAGGAGTATCTCTGCAGCAACCTCATCTCTTCTACCCAGCATGGCTTTGTTCGACGACGAGGAATCTTCTTGAGTTTTCATTACTGATCAATTTTCTCTGATTTTAGGAAGTCCTTTGATTCGGTGAATCACGCTGTGACACTTTTGGGTTTCACCTCATAACTTAATGTACTGAATGTACTGAACTTATTTAAATCGAACACATTGAGTTCTGTTTTACAATGTTTTGTCAACAGTTCTGAACATAACTTCTTCCGTTGCTGTTTTTACTTTTTGTAGATCACCTCCCTCAAGTCATATCTCACTCAAACGTATTTGTGTACTCAGATGACGCGAAAATTTGGCTTCTATACTCTGAATGACTCTTGCACACGCGCCTACAGCTAGACCTACATGAACTGCAGAATCAGCGTTTAAATTATCTTCGTTTCTTAAAGCATTATAAATGCCAAGTGATAACTTTTTTAACGTAGCTCTCCCACACTTTCACCTATATTATAGGGAACCACATCTTAGACCGAATCTCACAGGTAAAGGATCCTGGTGTACTTTTTGACTAGAAATTGTGTTTTAACATTCCAACGAAAACATTGTATGTACATATCCTTAGTGTAACATATTTTGCAATACTGCTCCAGTGTATGGGGTCCACAGTACAAAGAACAGCAATCGGTAATCGAAACTGTTCGGAAACAGTTCTTAATTTTCGCTCATATACCGTCTCACCGAACAAGGTTAAAACTATTCGATCTCCAATCTTTGCATCTCCGCAGCATGTGCCATTGCATATTTTGTGCACAAACTTCTTCTTCGAATGATCGCTTCTCTCTTCTATCAATTTTACTGTTTCCTCGAGGTTCACTCGCAGATTCCGGCCACCACGCTGCCAGTCCGCAGGTCCAACTATGCCCCACATGAACCTTTCCAAGTAATATGCTCTAAGTATAATTCACTATATTTCACTTTCGAAATCATCGGAAAGTACCTCCATAAATTAAATACAAACTAATTACGAGTTAACCACTGAACCGAACAGAAACCGCGGATCAGTTAGATCCGAAAACCATTTAATCAAGCGAACAGGAGGTTGAAAAGATGCTCGAACCACTAAACCGACCCAGACCTGGCTGGCTTAACATGCTCGACACATTGGTATAAAAGCTTTTTCCTCTCCATTCGCGAACATCATTTTAACATCTACAGGTTGTCGATGGAAGGAAAGTGTTCGTAACTTCCGAAACCAAATGACTTGTGTCGCCTTATCAAAGTGTTTGAAACAGCAATCAGCCTCGTTTTCACTACGTGGGGGCACGTAATTACACATCCCTCAACAACAGCAATTAACAATAATTAGATACGATATTATCAGTGAGTAGGAACATGAGAAGTGCAACAGTGCACACGCCAAAGATGTTTATCAGAAAGTGATATAAATTTATGATTTATACTTGTCTTTCAGTTCTTATCATTTATTTTACTATGTAAACCAAGCAAAATGTTAAGTCTCATGGTAGGGTATAGATACGGTAATGAAAGATGTGGATGTTCTACTGATTTTGTAGGATACGGCTTGCCTTTAGAAATAGCAAAGGGGATTATGATACATGTATAAAACAACAGGGAGAAGGAAACAGTTTCGACTCTATATAGAGAACAAGTATATATGGCAAATTTTGAGAGCTCCGGTTCGCGGGCTCGAACCAAAATTTACCAAAGGTTAAGGTTCAGAACATTGAGCTTCAAGGTTGCAATTAAATGGTTTTCTTAGGTTGTTCAATAAGCTTGGGAGTCGAGGATCTAAAAAACAGAGGCTGATTCAAATGGTTATTCGGCAGATTGTAAGACTCAGTCTTCGGGATACAGCAGTCGCTAGGAAATAGGACCTATAATTTTTGATCAACCGAACAGATTTTTAAGGTTCGGAACAGGCTCAGGATCAGCTTTAATACCTTAAGTGGTTCGTTTCAAGGTTTGGTTCACAGAGTTCTGAGAGTCGGAATTCTGGGTTCGAACCAGTGTGGCTTAAAACCGGGTTGCAGTCCTAAATATATATAATCTTGATCAGCAACAACAGCCTAATCAATATAGCCATGTCCCTCAATCTATCCGTCTATCTGTCTGTACGAACGCTTTGATCTCAGAGACTATAACAGGAAGTGACACAAGCTTTTGCATTTGTGCTCCAAGTTTATCTTGATAGAAAGATTCCGAACCGTTGCTTTAAATATATATAATACTATGATTTGTTTTTGGCGACCTTTCTAATTTTAGATGAGTGTAAGCCGGCTCGAGGTCAGGTTTGTAGGAAAACAATTGATTCTGTTTTTTCCGATATATTTCGGTTGCTCATCGGCAACCGTCTTCAGGGCAAACTACAAAAAATTTTTTACACCAATATTAACATTAAATTATTTAACAAAGTTTTTTCACAAAACAGTTTACGTACAATTTTTTACACGTCTGCTCTCTGTGGCGTGGAGTCTTAAACTAATTGTCAATTCGCGAGGAGGTGTCTGTATAGGTGGGCGCAGTTCTCTGTGTCTGTTTTGTAGTTGAGTCTCCTGTCTGTTGGTGTATTGGTAATGTGCAGCATTTCTAATGTGTAGCGTTTGCTGTAATTCTGTTCTTGTTGTAATATTGTCGCAGCATCAAAATCTGGTGAGTGACCGCTCTCTACGCAATGTGTCGCAAGCGCAGTTTTTTGTATGTGTGTTTGATGTCGTAGCTTGAAGTCCGATTTATGTTGGGCTATGCGAGTCTTTAATTTGGATTTCGTCGTTCCTACGTAGATTTTGTTGCAAGTCTCGTCTTTATGTCCCTCGCATGGTATCTTATATATGACATTGTTGACATCCGCTTTGTCTATTTTTGATTTTGTCCTGTTGTAGAAACTTCTCATCGTATTTGTAGGTTTGTGCGCTATTTGTATGTTTAGTTTGTCGTAGCAATTAGATCGTGCGAATCTTTCTGAGAGTTTAGGTACATATGTGAGTGATTTGTATCTCTTCGGCTCCTGAACTGTTCTTCTGTTTCCTTTTTTGTATCTTTTTAATAATGATTTGATTACCCACATGGGGAAATCATTATTTGTTAGAATTGATTTTATTTCCGTTTCTATTGCTGCGTGATATGACGTGTCGCTGATATTGTTCATTCTTTGAATACACCCAAGTGCAGTATTCATTATCATGTTTTTTGGGTGCTTGGAATTAAAGTTGATAATCCGTCCTGATGCTGTTGGTTTCATGTACCATTTGGTTTTTAAAGTGTTTCCGTGTCTATTAATTGTGGTATCCAAATATGGTAGTTTCCCGTCTGATTCTAGTTCCAGTGTGAATTTGATATTCCTGTGATAGGTATTGAACGCCTCCAGGGTAGTATTGACTTCGTCCTCCTTTACAATGGCAAACAAGTCATCCACGTATTTTGTCAGTACTCTTGGTTGATGTTTTAGCTTTCTAAATGTGCTCTCTAAAAGTTCCTCCATGATTATATCGGCTATGATGGGTGAGGCTGGGGATCCCATAGGCAATCCTTTTAGCTGGGTGTATATTCTGTCTCCAAATTTAAAATATTTACTCTCTACGATGCAAAACTTGACTATATCCATAAAAAGTTGTCTGGGAATTTGGGTTTGCTCTTTGATTTTTGGCCATTTTTGTCGAATGGTGTCTATTGCTAAATCTATCGGTATACTAGGGAACAGGGACACAACATCAAAAGATACAAGAACTTCGTCGTCACATATATGTGTATTGTTGACTCTCTCTTTAAACTCCGTTGCATTTTTTACATTAAATGTTGATGCCGCTGTTAGGTTGTTCAGTATCTTCGCTAAATATCTACATAGTTCATTCGATGGTGAACCTACCGAGGAGCAAATGGGTCTAAGTGGGGTTCCTTCTTTATGGATTTTGGGTAGTCCATATATCCTAGGCGGTAGCGCTGTGTTTGTCATGAGCTGACTCCTTTCGGCCTTTGAAATCAGCTTTAGCTTGAACAGTTGGTCCACTAGATTATTGTGCACAATATCTTGTGCACAATCTTTAAAGCACAATAAGATCAGATAGAAATCACTGAAATTGTACGCGAAGCAATTTGGGTGGTGAAAGGAGAACAGCATCCTTGACTAGTAGAGGTGGAGAAACATCGATGCCCGGCAACAAAGATGCTTTCGATGCTAGAAAAGTAAAACAACGATGTTCTGTCAAATTTTGGGAAAATAGCGACGACCTTTCCAAGACACTTAAATTGTGTAATATATAAGATGATTCTCTTATAACAACAAATTATAACACCGTTCTTCGCTCTTAATCTTCTCAAACATCATTATAAGAAACTATTAAGGTGTAAAAAAAATAAGTCGCTCACAGTCTTCAGTTTAAAATATCAGCGTTTTTTGGATATAGTTAATTCCATCTAGAAGCTGCGACTTTATATATTAGCTGTCACTTAACGAAAGCACAGTTCAACAGATATTGGGTCATCGCTGGCTCTCGAATGAAACTTGTACCGTTCGACAGATGTTTTCAAGCTGAATACAAGTAAATGTTCGGAGTTTCTTTAGGACCTTAGAATTAAGTTCCTTCTATGCATCTAATTTATCACGCACATGATTCCGTTTAAGATTGCTTTTTAATTAGTATGCAACGCAAGTACTCATTTTGCCATATGGTCCGACTGATCATTCCTATGGAACATATGACATATCGTCATCCGATCTGGTCGGAATTCTATATTTCCTTTCACTAAAATTAAACTATTCTAAGTATTTGATTGTCAAGGGCGAGCTAATATACCTTTTACAAGAATTTACTAAGATGGGACTTGCACGGTGGTGGAAACTTTATGTAGTTCTTTAAAAAATTGTATGCTTGTTGTTAATTGTGCTCGTAAATGGGCAAGCGACGCCACTACAACTTTTACCAACAAACGAAAGCTTTTTCAACAACTTCATAAAGTCAACAAATAGAACATTTGTTAAAATGTACATTCATCATAGGACCAAAGATAAGCTGGCTCAACTTTGCTCTTCGGAAATTGAAAATGGAGGGCGCACCTTAAAAGGATTAACAACTTGCCATATTAAATTACCAATTAACTCAAATGCGGAATGCCACTTTTATTTTCTATCCTTGCCGCAAAGTAGTAGTTACTACACTCAAAAAAAAAAAAGTCCAAGTCGCCCAAAAACTATGGAATTTTTGGTAAAAAAAATTGTGCAAAAGGCGATTCACAATTTATCGATAAAAATTGTATGCAGATTTTAGCCGGCTCGCACAACTTTAAACAGAGACAAAACACCACAAAGGAGGCTGGTAGATCGTACAGCTGTTTCAAGAGTAACGACGTTCTATCATCAGTGATCAATGCCTACCAACTGAACGTTTCTTTGAAGTGTCTCCATGCCAGCGGTGGCATAACCGCTTGGGAATTTCAAAGTAGAATGCGAGCAAAAACATCGAGAGGCAGCATAGAAACACATAGTCGCCTTTCTGTTTGTGTGTCTCCATGGCCTTGTCGTTTTTAGTGTGAGAGATACTCTCCCCGCTGCTAATAATGGTGAGCAAAAAATTTGTTTGCATAAATGCATTCAAACGTGGGTTTTAAGTTGTTTTAAATGAAACCATTTATTGTTTAGGTTCATAAAATTGTATACTCTGTATTCTAATATTATGTACCAAAGGTAGCCAGAAAGAATCATTTTCGACTTTATAAAGTATATGTTATATATTCTTGATTAGCATCTACAGACGAGTCGATATAGCCCTGTGCGGCTAACCCGCCGTCTGGCCGTATGAACAAACAGCTCTCAGATATGGTAGCAGATGGAGGTTTGACAAGTACTTGACTTGCAGGAACATCAAGATTATTTTCAATTTTTGCCACGCCCCTTCCTGAAGATAGATGGCTCGTAACTTCTAGACTCAGAAAAAAAAACCAAGAACTTTGTACTTGAATTAAGTACAAACGGTGTCAATAGTTCGGTAAGTACGAAAATACTTGATTCAAGTACAAAACTCTAATATCAAATACGATTTGTTCAATCCCGAAATACTTGATTTTAGATTGTTTTGTGATAAATTAAGTTTGTTTTGATTATTAAAATATTTTTAATCATACTTTTCGTTTATAATGGTCTTAAGTCAAGCCCGATTATGTCTCAAAATAAGTACAAGACATTCGTTCTGAATCTGAGTAATTTCTATTGCCAGCCCAAAAAACATTCTAGGAAGAATATAAGAGTATTTCAAACAAGTACAAAATGTTCTTGGTTTGAGCCCATACAGAAGATATTCCCACTTTGTTCTTGAACGAGGTCTCTGTATTAAACCAAAACCCATACCCAAAGAGCAAGTTAGAGCTACTGTAGCTCAGAAATTTACCATCACTCCATTGCAAAAGTGCTAAAGCCAGTTGGGAATTTTAAGAACAGACTCGCTTTAAAATAATTTATATTTTCTGTTGCTCACTTTGTGGAGCTACGATAATGAGTCTATTTTGTACTCAATCTAACATATTTTGTACTTGAACTAAGAACTCGCTTTTCTAGAATTGTTCCTCTTACTGTGAGTACAGAATGTTCTTGAGTCAAGAAATTTTGTTCTCATTTCAATAATATTACCAGTCAAATTTCAAGTTTAGAGTGTTTCGTACTTAATTTAAGTACATCCAAGAACAAATCATAGTTTAAATTTCAAGAACAAAACGGCTTAAATTCTAAATCGTTTGGTCTAGAGCGAAGATACCCTTTTTTTCTGAGTGTAGACATTTTTAGTAATCGGGATAAGTTATTGATCCACCAAAGCGATGGTGAAGATCGGATTAAAGGCTGTCGAGTTATGATCAAAAGACTGTTCGATACTGCAGGGCAGTAACAGCTCTACATTTAGCTGCTACTGCAACATTAAAATTTATAATTTATGCAATAGTCGGGCTTGACCGACTTTCTTTCGTGTTTTTAAATAAGCCTTGTATGTGATTCGATCTCGGAATCGCGGGCATACTTCACTATATAAGACATCTAGGCGCGTTCGACTATCAAACACTCGCGTGGAACACAGTACTAAACGCAGTCAATTGTCACTCGATCAGCTAGCTAATATCGCTTGCACCTTTTATATTCCAAATGCAGGGAATTAAAACTTCAAAATTACAAGCGGTGCGTTTAAAACAATTTTCGATTTCCGAATTTCTAAACAGGTGTTCATAATTCAATTATTTCATATTCATTATTTCAATTCATTCATAAATGTATTTCTTTTCTTTTCTTTACCCTTTATTAACTTCTAGCAATAGTACCCTTAGATTTAATATAGAACACTCAGATTCTATAATTAAGAAAGGACTTTCTAATAAATTCAATTTTCTGGTTGTCAAGCAATTTTCTAGCTACTGGAAAACGAATTTTTTTGAGTGTAGGTGATGGCATATGCCGGACCTAGACCTAACAAAATACAATAAGCCGGCGGCCGCAATTAACCTCTTATCAATAGCATTGTCTTGTAGTAGATTTAATAGCAATGTTTGTAAGTCTAACATAATAATATACTCCGCGGCTTATCAGTATTGTTCGGATGAAGCGCATCAACTAACTGGCTGACTGACTGACGGACGCGAGTCTCTAGACCAAACAGTACGATGAGGCGTCCTCTATTTGAATTGGACGGCAGTCAGTCACCCACACACAAGCCACCCAAGACTTTTCAAGCGATTGGGATTATACCCGCCTCGTTAGTTCGTTGCGATAATTCGAGAGCAGCGGTCGTTGTCATTTGTCAATCCGCAACTAAAAATTATCAGTGCATACTTACAAAGGATATCCTTGGGCAAAGAAAGTGAATAAGAACAGACAATATGGCAAATAAAGCAATGCTAAAGCGAAATACTCCGATTAGTCCCGATCAATTGCATTATTATCACACGGATTTTTATTATTCAATGCCGGATCTGCACAGTAAGTAGGGGCGCGACATATCTTTATAAATATATATATAATTTTACCAAGTCATTTATTGTAAATTTAAATACAAATCAGCATAATATTTTAAACTAAGATCCAGTCTCCTGCCTGTGGCGATTTGTACATCCTTAAGTGGCCTTTATAGATGTTCTATATCTAAAAAGAAATTCTGTGACGATAGTGTTGTAATAGCAAAGCAAATATCTCTAAATAGTTCGGAAATGTACCCTTCTTTGATGGAATAGGCCAGGGTCTATTTGATAAGAGTTTCTCTTTAGAGAAACTTTGACCCCCTCTTTCGTTGAACATAAAATGTTAAAAGAAACAAGTTTAATTTATTACTTCAAGAACATAAAAACATTTTTTTTTAAGCTAGATCAGGATTTCTATGTTGTAGCAACCGCCTTATTGCAAATGCCCAGCTAGTAGCCTCCTGCGCTGGTTGCATCCAATTGGCCTGTGGACCAACAGCTAAGCCGCGTGCGGGACCCTTTAAGACCGTAGCTCTTGCGGGATGGGGGGGTTGTTGCTGCCGCTGCAGATCTCTACTACATTTGATTTTATTTTAGAGTCCCTTCTGAATCTACCTAAATGAGACGATCCTCAATCAAAAATAAACACCAACCTGGTTAAGAAGGGTTCTAACTGATAGCTAAACCAAGGCAAAAACTTAAATGGAAAAAAAATATTAAAGCACACTCTTATTTCGGAAAATAGGGAGCAGTGGACTTTGGTGTTGTTTGCCACGCTCCGCTTTCTGCACCCACCCAACCATGGTCTTCCCGGTGGTAGTTCTCGGAAGACCCCAATATTTGTTAGGTATTCATTTCAAATTATGTTCCCATGTTCCACGGAAAAAAATAAGTCTCTAGAAATTCATTTTCAATTCGATATTTAATACCCTAAATTCATTTGGTATGGGTATTTCCATTTACTTCCATGGGTTAACAATCGGTTCATATGATTTGTGCTTAGATGCTAAACTTCTCAAACTGCCCTCGTATGGCGTGAATAGTACATTTCATTTTTAAGAAAACGGGAAATTTATCATAATTAATTGGCGGTAATGAGGAATATAATATAGAGGTTTAATCAAAATAAAATCTAAGAAAATAGAAGGAAAATTTAATGGACATATTCTTCGTATCGTTCAATGTTTAAAATCTTTTGTTTTGGATGTCGCTGATCACCATGCGCGCATGCTTGGTTTTCGTAAGCCAGCAACCACACACCTTCTTATCGGGATTCCGTTTCGTTACTGCTGGGGCAGATCCATAATCAAAACAAACGACGCAAACGGTCTTGCGAGGGTTTTGCGAAACAAACCAAAAGCAACCGCACTTTAGCTCCTGGAACCAACAGTAAATTATATAAAGCTGGCTTGGCCACTCATGCCAATGTAAATGATTGATTTATATACTTGATAAACAGCGGTAAACCCACAGGTTACCCACACAAGGCAATACTGAACCGGAGTTCAGAATTGGTAGGGGCGCTCTTTATATAATTTACTCCCGTTCACAGCTGTGGGTTATGTGGAATATCGGAAAATAAAATGTGAAATAATCAGCTGGTACCAACTCACCCGGTTTAATTCCGATGAAGCGCTCCATGGGTTTTAAATGATCATTGTGGGGATTAGTTTTGGTTTTGGTTCCTAAATAGGTTTAAATTAGAAATCACTTCACAATTATTATTTCCGATTCGACAAAAAAATAAATCAAAATTTTAATTCAGACTTGGGACGTCAGCCCCAGCGTGGGTTGGCGTGTGGGTGGTAGCCATACAGTTTGACAAGCACTGAAACAACCTTACTTGGTTGCTTTACACACGCGTATGTATGATCACTGACATGTACATAGTTTTCGCACAGAATTTATTTAACCCTTTTCTTTGTTGTTGCTTTTTCCTCTCTATTCTCTGGCAATTCTTAAACTTTTTGAGGAAAACTTATAGACATTTGTACACCGTCGTTAATTTCTTAATCACTGCCTCGTTCGGTGAGAGAATTGATTAAGTATTGCCTCTTAGGCCAGACGACACTTTTGTTGAGACGGCAAGTTAACATTCGAGGGATTACACGTTGTTGACCAATATCACTGAATTTCCGGCATGCTTTGCTCCTAGATTCGCTGTAAGTGTGTGCTGGCCACTGCAGACTGTTCCAACGAAGCAAAAAGCTGGGTGCTCCCACAACGGCCTCTCTCTAGTCGGGGAGATGTACTCTGCTTGTACCCTCTGCCCACATACACAGATGGGGGGGCGACGTGGTAGTCTCACTGGGACCCAAATTGAGACTAAACCAGCCGTTTCCCCAAGAGATATTGTCCGCAAAACCTTGGAAATCAAGAAAACTGGTTAAAGCCTTGAACCCAATGGGTCTTGGTTCCAATATATGTCTATATATACTTGGGTATATATATAAATATATATTTTCACTAATATTGCTTTGAACTTTTACTTACGAAGCAAAAAATAAGGTGTCGGGCGTTTAGCCCCTTGCCGATGAAGCTCAGAAAAATAGTTTATAAGCCTCTGTTGCTTAGGATGGCTTACTTTTTCGCCGATTAATTTTTACTTAGGCTTAGGTTCAATCCTCGTTTGCGGGAGCTTATTCCCTCTGCTCTGGTTGAGTTCTCGAAACAGAAAGACAGAGCACCGGAACTGGCAGTTGAGAGGAACCTCAGTATGGCTGAATTGAGAGCCACTTGACAGTTGGCCTCTTGCGATATCGTTATCGTTACTGATTATTATCAGAGGCGATTATCTCAAGAATGGGTTGGTGTCTTGAATAAAGCCGCCAAACTTGAATTTAAGCCTTAACGGATTAATTGAACATTTTAATTTCTAATGTCTAAACCAACTGGAATTAATGTTTGGAATCAGATAAAATGATATCAAATAGATCTTGAGGGGCTTACTATGCGAACATTACAATGTACAAAAATTGAATCCACTTGGCAATAAGCAATCAGTTTCAAGCAGAACCATGAATATGGTAAGGACTTATCTGGGGAAATTACAAACCGTTCGAAAAAATAAGTTTTATCTGAAGTTGGGTTAAATTAAGGGAGACAACTCTTCGATCCAAATTGATACCCGATTGATGTAGCTTTTAAAAGTTACTTGTGAACTATATTTTTAATCAAGTAATCCCTCACATCTCCTGCAATGGGCAATCTGGAGAGAAAAATCAAAATTTCACCTTTCTAACTCATCAAAACTAATTTTGTGCATGGATTTCTCATAAATCGCTGAGAATTTTAATTAAGCCATTTCGCACAGCTTGGATACCGAACATATGTTGCTATGGTTGCATATTTGTGGAGCTTGCAAAAATAATCCTTGAATTTTGACAAGTGGGTATGCTAAAAAATCAACCTTTACTTAGCGGAAATTAGAACAGTGTCGATTCGGTGGTTTCCAGATTTGCTGAGCCGCAGGTTCGGCTTATAGCATGGTACTTAAAGCAAACTAAGACTGGATGGACTGAAAAATATTTTGTTTCTAGATGAGCAAGCAGCACCACCTCACCTTTCTTCTACAAGTATGAGACTTTTTGCAAAACTTCACCTTGTAAGCCATGGTATCGGTTCGGTTCAGTGGCTCACTCTCAAGAAGACTAGACTTTCCCGAACTTTGAGAGTCCGCTCTTTGAGAACTTAAATAGCAAAAGAATCAAATAAAAAGATTCTTTTCTCTCGTGATCATAAAAAAATTGGTATTAAATC
Organism: Lordiphosa andalusiaca; assembly: GCA_035044965.1. NCBI lineage: Eukaryota > Metazoa > Arthropoda > Insecta > Diptera > Drosophilidae > Lordiphosa > Lordiphosa andalusiaca. The sequence continues at coordinate 239,657 of JAWNNM010002684.1, forward strand.
ATGCCAATGTAAGGACGATTCAACCATTTTTCAAATAAAATTTATTAGTCGTATTTGAAACCTTCTCCAAGTCGTAAATCAAAACATGACAATTATGTGCTTAAAAAGAAGAGCTCATTCAAAAGTAGAAATAGGTCTGATTCAGATTCCATTCATGTAAACTTTTCGGTTGTTAGAACTACTAAACCGAACCAAACCTGAAATCCCAACTAAACCAATTTAAAGTAGGGATCACTGAACTTGTAACCGGCTTCAGCTTAACATCCCTTATAATAAGTTGGATCGAATTATTAACGAATGATCCCGAAAACTCACCCCTTAAATCCTGAACTTAAGAATGCCGTCCCGAATTTAGCTAAATCTGCTTCAAAAATTTTTTTCCCCCGGACTTTTCGAAGTAACGCTGTTCGATAAGATGCCGAATTCGGATTTTCTCTCAAAGATCGTTTAATTAAAAGCCTTCTTAATGATAATGTCCCGATTGGTTCTTAAAACTCCGCGTAGCGGAATTTTTGTCCAACTTACGTGATTAAAGCAGTCCGCAAAACGATTAAAAATGCAATTCTTTTCTTGGATTTCCCTTAAATTCACCCTTCCTCAACGCTTAAAGTCATTTCTTGAGTGACCGTCTCGACTTACCTAAGCCGATATGATAAAGATGAATATGACCTGTTCTTTATATGAATTTGATTAATTTTCTGATCAATAGTATTTTAATGATATATAACAATGATATTAAGTATTAGAAAATGTAATATTCAATATCAGAATGATATTATTTAGCTTTTAGCATCAAAATGATATGAAAAAAATGATTTGTCAAAATGTGAAATTAACCAGCCCAGCGGTAAATCCGAAATGATTTCAAAAACTTTTATCTCTTAATGGATCCCCATTAATTCCACCAAATATAAGTGAATCCTTAATGACTTCACTTTGAAGCCATTTTTCTGGCAAGTGTTGGATTGAGGTAAAGTGGGGCACTCACACAAATCGATTAGCAACTTCCAAAGAAGAAATGTTAACTAATCACATGCAAATTAAGAGGTCGGTGGTCATTTGTGGGAAACGTACGGGATCATGTATAAATCATGCAGCTACATAAACAGGTAAGAACTAATGTTAGGGACTTGAACCTGATCGAACCCTTTTGATTAGTGGATTTCGGATCAGTTCAGCTCTTTCGAAGAGACGCCGGCTTGGTTTGTGTTTCGGCTTAGCAGTTGGAACCAGCGGTTCCCTTTGGTTCGGTTTGGTTCAGAACCGGCTCGCATCCCTTATAATGAGTACCCTGCATTCGAAAATAACGAATTTTCAATGGTTGAACTATTAAAATATAGGCACCGCTGGTAAAGTTGCTGCGACAATGACGAAAGTCAAAACCTAAAGAAATACCCGATATGAAAAAATTATATAGATAGATAATGGTTTTCCCGCACTCATTTACTCATCAGTCCTTTCATGCTGAAATGCTTAAAAAAAAAAGAAAACCAGAAAGAAAGTCAGTCAAGCCCGACTATAACAAACTCTGTAACAACGAAATTATACGCTCAGCTTAAATTTTGATGCTGCAGTAGCAGCTGAAAGCAGCGCTGCTACTGCGCTGCCGCAGAGAACAGTCTTTTGATCATAACTCGACAACAGTTCATCCGATCTTCACCATTCGTTTGGCGGATCGATAAGTAATCCTGATTACTAAATATGTCTAGAAATTAAGAACCACCCATCTTTAAAACTGTGCATGATAGAACGTTTTTTGCATAGGACCGTTACTTTTCGAATTTAGTCAAGTTGCGAACCTTTTTCAACAATACAAAAAATAACATCGCATCGCAGCCAACTTCACACCAAAACAAATAGCTCTCTCTCTCTCTCTTCCTCTCTGTCTGTCTCTGTCTGCCTTAATGTTTTGATTTTTCCGAGGGAAAAATTGGCTCGGAATTTCAGAGAGCAGCGCGGAGAGCCACAGAGCGAGAGAGAGCATGAGAGAGAGAGGGAGGGTCTTCAAATGTTTGTGGGTTAAATTTTCCATTGCAACAGTCTCAGTCAGCCAGTTGAACTGCGAGCGGGCGAACTGTTTGGTGTGCGTTGACGACGGGCTATGAAAATTTCGTAATTTTGTTTAATCAGAGCAATTACAACTGCTTTAAGTTAATAATACACAACTCTCGCACAAAATATTTCCAATATTTTATATAGTTAAACAATGACTGTTTACTTTTGTTAATATTTCAACAACAATTATTTGGTTAAGACAAAGACATGCGGAAACAAAGCATAAAATAGACAATGAAATACAAAAAAAAGTCCAGAGAGTGCCGTTGATAAGAAAAGAGAGCACTCGCTGAGGAGAGAGCGCGAGAGGGCAATCAGTTGTTGATTAAAATGTGTGTCAAAATATCAAAACAAGAAACGGAACGCCAAACAATTTGTGGTGGGCTCTGATAGCACTCAGCACGTGGGCAACGAACGATCCTCTATTTACAATCTAATTTTGGCTCAAAGCATTCCTCTTCTCCCATATAAGCCACATACATAAATGCGGTTACCAAGAATATAAGCCAAACCAAAACCCACAGCTGTATGCGATATTCACAACAAAAATTTACACTTGTCACCGTCACCGAGTCGACGCGGACGTCGACAGAGGCAGCGCCAGCCGCGCTAATCCACAAACTGCGGAAAGAAATCCAACATGTAAGTTCACAGCAAACAGAACGGGAGCAAAGCAACCGAACATCCAATTATTTTGGAAAATTTAATGACAAACTCACGTCAGCACTGAAAACCTTAATAACATACTTTGGATAGCAGGATAATCCTTGAAATTGACACAAGGACATAGCACTGTCTAAGTCCCACAGAACTAGGGCAATGCCAAACGTTTCTTGACAAGAATGAGGCAAGGAATCATCAGAATCGAAGCTTGTGTACCCTGAACACGAATTTTGTATATGCCAAATATTACTAAGATAAGATTACAGATAAGTAAGTTCGGGTCATAAATGATGACATTAAAAAATCACAAGTTTATTCCCAATAACCAATTCTCCATGTTGAATTTCCTAAAGACACTTCATAGCAGTGGCGTAGCCAGGATTTTTCCAAAGGGGGGCCTTTTAGAAAAATGTCATCAGAATGTAAAAATTTAAATTATTGAATCTCTGCAAAAAACACGATAAAACAGGGATGCAAACAGGTTCCGAACCGGTCTTAAAACAAACCGAACCGCATATTTCAGCCTTAATCCGAACCGGTTTCCGGTCCGGAGCCAGTACGGAGCCGAACCGCAACCCATGCGAAAAATCGGTTCAGTTCAGTTCTTCCGAGAGTTTCAAGACGCGATTCGCTTTTGTCTAGCCAATGATATTTATTAAATTGGGAATTTGACTCGATTTGGCTTTCTACATAATAAGCGATACCGAAAGAATATAACCTTTAAGGATGACTTGACACAAGTTCTACAACATGAAATCCTGTTAGTCTTTGCAATCGCCCGCTGATCCTTAATAAACCAGCATCTGCATTCTCTTCTTGAAAGTTGATAAGTTGCAAGTTGTTCTGTACTACCATAATTGAATCATAGTCAGCAGAGTATTTTATCATGAAATATGATAAATGGGGTGTGGAACATGCATAGTACACATTCTTTTCTTGCAGACATTCTTTGATTTCGAAGGGCATTCTTCTGGGAACTTATAGACATAACTTGAAGATCCAAAATCGTCAATATAAAACATTGTTTGATTGGATTGTGGGAATTCAATTTCCAAAGTGAGTTTAGTTCATAATGAACCACTAAACTGAACCGAAACCACGTCAAAAACCATGCTATGAACCGAACTGGCGGTTCAGAAACTGTGGGAGCCACTGAACCGAACCAGTACTTATTTTCGAGAGGCTTGCATCGCTGACAAAAATTATTATTTAAAGATAAGAATAATTTCTCAAACTTGAGAAAGTTGTGAAAATGAACGAATTAAATAGATTTGTATCTTAAACTTTATACTTATGAAAGCAGGTATTATTCATTGCTCACGCCCTATTTTGAGACGAAAATGTTTCAGCATACATCCCCATTAACAGAAACAATTAAGGGGTTTGACACAATATGAATCAATCATCAGCTGTCCTGAGCAGCGCTAGGAGACTTTTTTGAAAGTAACTTCCAAATTCAGCTTTAAATGACTCCATATTTCGATATTTTTGAATGAAAATTTGACCAAAAATGGTTCTTATTTTACTGTTTTATATGTTAAAAATATTGAATAATTTACTTAGATTATTATACTCTGTACCGTAGTTACATAGAGTATTATAAGTTTGTGCAAAAGTATGTAACAGTCAGAAGGATACATCTCCGACCCCATAAAGTATATACATATATTCTGGATCAGCATCAAACGCCCAGTCATGTTAATCATATACGTCTGACTGTATGAACCCGTCGATCTCAGAGACTATAAGAGATAGAGCCATAAATGAAGGTAGGTGTGTGCCATACGCAGATGAAGTTTGTTTCAGATTTGGAAAGTTCCCAAGCCCCCCACCATTTATCCCCAAAAAACCGACAGATCCAAAGCCAAAATAAACTTCAGATCCAAAATTTCCGAGTTGGAGCATCGGGGCCTAATTTACATCAAGCAAGGCCCAATATCTATCTATTGTGAAAAGTACTCTCAGATCGGACAAAAAACACCGGAGTTATAAGCGAAACAATTGAGCTTGTAGAAGAAACCGCTAAAAAGACAAAATAATGTGGTCTACTTTCAGGATGACCATTTAATAGCTGTTACAAAAACCGGTTTCAATCAAATTTAGTATCGAATAAATGAAAAGATATGAACAGGGTATTTTGTAGTCGGGGCACTTGACTGCAACGCCCTTTATTGTTTCTATTAAAACTTTGAAATCATGGTTAAGGCTCGAAACAAAACCTCTGGCCAAAAACTCACACCTTAACTTTCCGTACCTTATGCATTGAAAAAATTTAAAAGTTTTTCATGATCATAAATTCATTTTATCATAAATTTGATTTTGGATATACAAAATGGATATCAAACTAATTCCACTCAAGCCGTTTCAAAGACCTATTTAATAAAACCTCTTGATTTTTTTGTTTGCCAAGTTTCACATAAAGTAAAGTTGCGCTTCTCAGCAACAACCAGACAAAATTTAGCCCGTCTGTACACAAAATAAAATATTACGCATCAAGTTTACAAAAGCGTGAAGTGCGTCTTAACTTCCCACTTCAGCCTCATCTAAAAGCATTTGGCTTACTAACCTTAGAGACATGCCCAAAACATGACCTTCAAAAACTAATAAAATATTTGGAAAGACGAAAAACGTCGAATAAGTCACCTGCCCACCTAGCCGAAGCATGAAAACCTGTCGTGACAAGTTTTATTTGGTTTAACAACAGACAAAAGCGTATTTGTTGCTGTTGCTGCTGAGAAAATGTACTAAAGACAAGAAAATTCCCGACCTATGGCATTAGATGAGGCCGCTGATGGGGTGTGAATACTAGTCATAGAAAATTCATTTTGTTTTGATTATCTCTTGTGTACTTTGAGCAAACCAACACACAGTGGGCACTGGCTAAGAGAAAAATGTTTCAGATGGTATTTTTTTGCTCACAAGTCAACTTAAACGCTAGTTATCACGTAATTGAGACAAATTGTTTCCTGATAAAGAAAGTCTACAGCGAGTCTACAATCGAAAATAAGTCGGTCACCACTTGGAAAATCTTATCGCTTCACAAATGTCACAAAGTTGAGCCCAATTAATCTGCAAAACTTTTATAGGCAACTGGAACTGTCGAAATGTGTGACAGGAATCATTATTTGAGATTTCAAACACTCATTAAGAATTATGCGACACATGGGAGTTCAGCGTCCCATTCATCATTGATTTTAAAAGTTCTTTGAAAAATTTCGCTCCTTAAGACATTCTAATCACTTCCGAAAAATAAAACAAACTTGTTCATAAAAATATCGTGCATATTTTTACATCCAATTGATGCAAATTTACTTGAAAGTACTTGATTGTATTTACCTTTGAACTAAAACGGAAACTTTAATTTCAAGCATGTTTTACTGTAGTACTTTGTTGTTACTCAGTCGTTTAGTTAATCGTTTGCTTCTGTTGCATATTTAACCAGTTTATTTGAAATATTTATTGAAATCCGCTGCTTGACATTTTTAAAAGATCAAGTTAATTTGTTATGTGTCTATTTCCATTTTAACAAGTACTGTCCAGCTGTCAACCGGCTATAATATATCATCAAAAGCTAAATTTAAAAAAAACACTCGACAAAAACGTGACAAAAACGAGTAAGTGTTTTTTACCTACATTGCGAAATGTTTTAGTCATAAATAAAATATATCAAGAAAGTCGGTCAAGCCCAACTCTAATATACTCTGTACCAACAAAAGTGTATTTTCTGGTTATTTGGCACGATTCGATTCAGTCGAGTGGGAAATTCATGGCCAACTTATAAAGGTGCATAATAACTCTGAAGGGTTCTTCTCTAATGTCCATGCTTCTGCGCCGTATTGCAGGGAACGAAAGTGTATGTTTAGCACTAATACTAATACTAAATAAATTGTAATCCACCTTCAAGTATATGAAACTTTTGTCTCATACACGGACGAACCTCAATCTATTACTATCTCTGAGATCTGTGAGTTCACATAGACGGTCACACGGACATGGCCATATCAGCTTGGCTGTAGATGCTGATCATTTACTTTATGGGTGTGAGCTGCTGCCTTCTGGATGTTACATACTATTGCACAAACCTAATATACTCTGTGTACCATTGGCATAGAATATATATATGTGTCTGAACACCTCGCTGCTGATATACTACTAATCATGGGTGGACATTGATAAGCCCCGGGCTACATAGCAAAACATGGCTTATCGGCCTTTGGGATCAATAATGAGTTCGGTAATTAATAAAGGCTTTTTGATAAGCGAAATGAAAACATCGCAAGCTACCTGCGTAACTAAGGGCGATTAAGCATATCGTTTTAGGAAAATATTGTTAGGTATAGCCCTGTTCCACGGATAACTATATGCACATTAGGGCGATCTCTTCTCCATACGATTCTAAAAATATTAAGTTCTTTGCAGAGCATGGCTTCATGGCTGGGGTTATTTTATACAGAATTGATCAAAAAACCAAAATCAAATATTTGAAATATTAATGGGGCTTCAAATTTCCCAGAGTTGGCATTATTCGAATAAAAAATCATCTAGATAATTATCTGAAATCAAATGTTATTTTTGAAAATTTTTTTTGTAAATAACTTAAAATAAATAGCGATCATTAGAATGATTATCTAGATAAAATGATTCGTTATTTGAATAAAATTAATCGACAAATAAAACTTCGAATAAATTATTTGTCTACAGATTGACAAATTTTTTGGAATAAAACGAATAATGAAGTCGTTGAAACCCCCAAATGGCAGGATGATAAAAGAAGTGGCTGTAGTAATACCCCCGAGTCTAACTAAACGACTAGGTTTTAGAGAGGGGGCCTCTGGCACTGCTTGTTGGGGAAGATGAATTGGTGTACCCTCACAATAAAAAGGTAGATCGTGTCATTTCTTGGGTTTTGCACATGCCAAACTAGGCATAAGATAGTTAGGATAAGTTTTATGGGCTTATGCAGCTATAAAAGAATGTTTTTTATTCGTGAGAAAATTTATCGCAGATAATTTATTTAAACACGAATTGTTGTCGAACAAATAAATTTCGATTATTTTTATTTGGAATACATTTTTTCGAATAAATCATCATTTTAATTTTATTAGAGTAATATTAATTTTCTGAAAAATTATTCGATATCCGAATTTGAATAAAAAATGCCAACTCTGATTTCCCCTTGATTTTTCTTTGAGTTATCAACTATCCAAAAATTACTGAAGTACTTAATGGTTTGTGTAATTGCCTACCTGTATTTAAGGGATTTGATGGTCTTAGTGTAACCTCGACTTCATTTACGCTGTACATAAAAAAATGTTCTACTTCTACAGCAAAAACTAAATCAATGTAAGGTTTTAGTTAAAATTGAAATGTCAGCCCACCGAGCTGCTCTGTTTGGTTTTGAAACGAACCGGTTCGAACCCGGAACTCCGAATTTTATTTTACTGTGAACCGAAGCTCTTTTAAATTAAAATCTGAACCCAAACCAGTTCCGAATCTAAAATTTCGGTTCGGTTCAACAAATATGGTGGACATCAGAAATATTGGCATTCTATCTAGAGATTCCATCTGTTATCTGGTTGACTCTGAGCAACTGAGTCTTAAAATGGACTGCAAAGTGAATTAAAAAACCCTGAATAGCATTGAGAGCTACGTACAATATTCCCATCTATGGTAGCCTGTATTTTTTAAGATCCTTGAGTTCCAAAGCGTTTTCAATGATTCACAGCGGAAATATATTTCTACAAAAACTACGAAATGGTGTTTTACCTAGTAGTAAAAATGTATTTTTAATATTTATTATCGATTGATGGATTAAACTAACTTCTAAAATTAAGAAATGTTTAGTATCTAAATAAATATATTACTTTGAAAAATATTAATATTGTGTCCAGACTGGACTGAACCAAGGTTCGAACCAAAACCTTCTTCCAAAAACCTCGAACCTAAAATTTTTTAACCCTAACCATTAATTAATTTTTTGTTTGAGCGTTCCGGAGATCCAAAAAAAAAAATGTATGGGTTAGTTATAAGAAACGTTGGATTATTATTAAAGCTTGAAAATAACTCCAGCGTTTTTGCCAGCGGACTACTAAAATATCAAATTGAGCGACTTGAGAGTTTGCAAATCATCCGATATTGTGCCCAGGATTTAAAATATATGATGATAGGTAGCTGCCGCTACCACGCAGCCTACACAAATTTCAATACTTCGTGCTAAGATTTGTCAATATAGATTTAAAACTGAGGGAGAAGATAGAATAGGATCTATGAACTATACTTTGAGTACTCTCATAATAATTACAATTATGTCCAAAACTTTATTTAGCAATTTCATTTCGTTAGTTTAAGTAATTTTATTATTTTTAGTTGCAAGTTTGAATTACATAACAATTTTGTAAAAATGAAAGCTTAAATCATTTGAATCACGAATTACCTTAATAATTTGTAGTAATTCTTGAAATAATTGTAGTTGCTTAAAAATTTGGAACTACGAAATAATTTTCATTGAGATGAACTTCGATTTGAAAAAATCCCAATAATTGTAATAGTTATTGTAGATTACAGCTCTGGTACTTAGCATCAGGGCTGTAATCAGTTTCGGAGTCGTAGACTCCGGGATTTTTGGGAAGTCGGAGCCGAACCCGAACCTGAAACTAAACGAGAGCGTAAGTTAAAGTCGGCCCTGCCCGACTTCGAAATACCCGTTATTCAAGGCAATTAGTGTTTAATAACCTCATGAGGCTCAGATAAGTATGCAACGCTATTTTAACTCTGCCATTTCTTATCCGATCTTTATGAAAATTTGTGAGATTGTACATATTGGCCACATAGTGCATACTGCAAAATCAGTAGGAGATATTCAACATTTATTATTGCGGGGGCGGGAAGGGGCGTGGCCAAAATTTGAAACAAACTTGATCTGCCTATAGACAATACTTGCTTACATCTAAAATTCGGTTGCTCTAGCTCTTCTAGTCTCTGAGATGTTCTTACAGACGGACGTACGGACGGACAGACGGACATGGCTTTATCGACTCGGCTATTGATGCTGATGAAGAATATATATACTTTATCATATCGGAGATGCTTCGTTCTGCCAGTTACATACATTTGCACGACTTTAGTATACCCTTTTTACTCTACGAGTAATGGGTATAAAAATTTCAAAAGGGTTCGATCCAAAAATATATTTCTTTCACATTCTTCCCAGGGATTTCTACGCAACTTGGTGTACTTGTCGCACACAAGTTCTAAAGTCTTCTTCATTATACAGATATCTTATCAAAGTGATTAGAAAAACATTCCCACATTTTAACTTCAGTCCCAATTCTTACATCCGTTTTTTGGATCCAAGAAACCAAAAATTTTTGACTTTAAAGCCACAACAGCAAAAATAGTGAGTGAACCCCTTGACATTTCCGTGGTTTGCAGCCCTGCTTAGCATCAAATAATACTTTGAGTTCTCCTGTGCTCAACAAATCGATTTCGACCCAAAATCGATCCAACTCTCATACGATTTGTGTCGTTTTTGGGTCGAAAACGATTGGTAGAACACATGGAGTAAATTGAAAGTTAAATAAATTTATTGTTTCGGCTAAACCAAAGTTCGAACCAAAACCTTTGCACAAAAACCTCGAACTTCGAATTTCCAAACCTTCAAGATTGGTCAAATTTGGTTCGAGCCCCCGAGGTGAAGCTGCGAATTGATTTTATAATACCCTTGCAGAGGGTAGATTAAAATTGTTCAGATGATTGGAACGCGTAGATGGAAGCATTTCAAACCACATGGAGTATATATATTCTTGATCAGAGTTTATTTAACCTTCACCGTCTGTCCGTCCGTCTGTTTCTATGCTATCTACTTGTCAGCTTATAAGCTTCAAGTTTTCTCACAAATGGTTTCTCATCCAACCCTTCGTTTACCTTAAACCGCTCCTCACTGCAACTCATCCACTCAGTTAACAAACAAACGATATGAACCGAAAATGGTCCAATGGAAAACTTTAAATTAATCAAGCCAGAGTTCATCTCTTGCCAAGTGCCCACAGCCTTAGATCTGAAGTGTTTTACTAACCACTGATCAAATAGCGGTCCATCACACAATCATTGATTTGTGAATCGCTTGGTTATATATTTGCAATTGCTGTTAAATATTTAGAACCGAAAGCCGGCACACACACACACACTTAGGCGACTTCGAATCGCAAATACAAATAGACACACAGAATGGGGCCCAGATAATAATGCGGGTACCGAGACGACACCGGTCTAATTTGATAATCGCACAATCAAGACAGTATACAAAATACTTGGCTAGCAATCAGTCGCAGTCAATGTGCCGAGTTGAACAAAAGGATTGTTCGTTGAGCGAAAAGAAAGTATAACTATTCGAAATGCAGCAGCTAACGGAATATCGGTTTGAAGGTGGGAGATGTGTTTACACAAAGTCTAAATAAAATCTTCTAAGTGCATGATGCTCCAGGAGAAAAAGAAGAAAGTAAGAAATAAGCCTAAAATGTCACGGAACAGCTAAACTGGTGAGACTCCATGGTTGCAGCATTGTAATTCTTAAGCGTAATGCTCTCAGGATTATGTAAAATTGTATTAGAAAAAGCAAAATAGTCGCATTATAACTTTTAGTTGAGGTATTGCCATAGCATCACGGAGAAAAATAGAATCAATAAAAATATAAATGTTAAATGTTCCGACCGCAAAAAGTATACATTTTCTTGAGCAGCAGACTGCTAGTGCAAGAGCAACTAAATTGAACATTCTACAATTCTGTAAACTATGTCAAGTTTTTTGAAGACCACTTAGGAAGGTGATAATGGGGTGTTCTGAAAAAAGTTTTGTTTTTTCATCCTTGTATTTTAGTTGAAAGATGCATGTAACTTTGCTCATCATTAGTTTTTGTACAACATTTTTTGAAGCCACCAAAAAAATTGTTTCTCTTATTCTGAAATAAAGTAAATCAATCAAGTGTGAAAATCTATTGACTGCAGTTTGTTTGTTTTCTTCTATTTACGAGCACTTTTGCTTCGTCGCACACGCTGTTAATGGCTGCTATTATAGACTTAGTGTAGTCTATAGCTATAGAAACGGGTTTAAACTGATTGCGCGGCATTATAACTACGAAAAAATTTAAGAAAATATGTTAAGATTATGCTTTTAGCTATAAAACTGTGGTAGATGTGACGTTTTGTTTTTTGGTGCGGATGAAGTTGTATATAAAATTTCAAATAAACTTTGCGAAATGAAATATTCTGCGAATAAAGTTCGTTGCTATAGAAAAGAGTTATTATATTCTTGAAATTCTTCCTATCGATAAATTTTCAGAGGAAGCAGAATAGGCACGATATAAGGAGAATCGAAAATTGAGAGAGATGTTCACGAGGAAAGTATATGCAGAGACTTAAGATTTCTTCTGATATTTAAATTGCAAATAAAAGGAAGAAAGCAAAATAAAAATAGAGGAAAGTTAACTTCAGCTCGACCGAAGTTTGTATACCCTTGCAGCACGTTTTCTAACCAATTTAAACGACATGTCCACTGAAAGCATGCCACTTCTTCTCAATAAGACTTCTTTTCTGACTCTACTTTTGTATGACAGCTATACTATATAGATGTACGATATCGACTAAACTTAGTGTAATCATGAAAAAGCATAGAAAAGTAAGAAATACATAGTTATGAGGCGTTTTCTTTGAAAACCAAAAAGTTTTTCTTGCTATCCGATTGTGACAAAACTTTTAAGAATTGTGTGAAAGCTTATAAAATAAATATATGCCAATTCTAAGTCAATTTTCATTGAAAACAAAAAAGTTTTTCTTACTAAGACTATTATCTAACCTAACTTTTCTATGGCAGCTATCCTATTTACATGTCCGATTTCGACCAATTTTGGCGGAATTATGAAGAAGCAATAAAAACTAGTAAATACGGAGAATGGAGATGTTTGCATTAAAAACAAAAAAGTTTTTCTCACTAGAACTTGTTTTTCGACCGATCGCTTTATTGGTGCGGACATTCGAGAAATCTTTAAAGAAGACACACGTAAAAATAAACTTAGGTTGCCTGCAAGGATAGAAAGCATTTGTTGCATATCTGACTTCTCGAATAGAGGTTGTTTTTATACTCTTTACCATAGGTGCACAGAGTATGTAAAAAGTCGTATCTCCACAGTTTTGTAGATAAAAGGTTCGTAACTTCTGGACATATTTAGTAATCAGCATTAGTTTTCGATCCGTCCAAGGGTTTTTAACGATCGCCTTACGGAGTACGTCTCCAATCGGCGTACTCATAAGTTTTCTAAACTCTTCCATAATTCCAATATTTTAGGTCTGAAGAATAGTTTTTATAAGAAAAACTTTGATATTTTCGAATATTGAATCGTCCTTAAATTAAGCATTTGTTATCCCACATTTATACAAAGTTTATTCAGCAGCGGCTGACTATAGCATACAGCTGGCATAGGAAAGTTTGAACTTATAACTAGTTTTATTGAGAAGAACTGTTTTGTTCTCAATGTTTGGGTTTGATGACTTGTCGGATATTTATATTATCGGATAGCAGAAATACAAAAACTGACCAGTCAAAAGGTCACAGAAGAGATGACATATTTACACCCAGAGAAATGTAGCACGAATCGGCAAGCACGATTTCTGCTTCAATTTAGTATTTTTCTTCTTGATTTTTTTAAGACGAAATCTGCTCGAATTCAAGCAGAAAAACGATCTTGACTTCGAGCTTGATGGCGAGGGAAGTGCGGGGAGCCACAAGCCGACAGCGAGAGAAACAAAAAAGAGTAATTCTCTCTCTCCGTTCGCGACTCGGCTGCATGCAGCGAGGCCTCAGCCAGCCGAAGATCACTGTCATTTTAAACTTCTAAGCGTGCGGTTGCCAAATAAATTATTGAAAAGTGTTCAGAAGTGAAAAAAAAGAAGTGAATAAAATGGACGATAGTGAAAAATTAAAGAACTTACTGAAAGAGTTTGAGCTGCAGGAAGTGGAAAATTATTTAAGCGGTAAGTGAAAAAACATTGCATTGCATGTGTTAGTTAGTTATTAGTTAGAATGTTAATGTAAGTGTGTGCATTCACATGCACGTAACGGAGTGTCAATTTTGTGTTTGCATACATATACATATATGGACATATTCAGCCGTCGCAATCATGTGTACATATGTGAGTGCGTGTGTAAAAAAAATGTATTGTCGCCTAACGCCTAATATGCAAACAAACCTAGCAAAAGCAAAAAAATGTGATCTCTGTTACGCGCGTTGGTTTGCATACATATGTACATGTTCAGCCGACGCAATCGTTCAATTTTGGTGAATCCGTGTACATGTTTGCACACACAGACATATGTGTATACGTGAGTGCGTGTGTAAAAAATGTATTGGCGCTTAGCGCCTAATATGCATACATACACAGAGACCAAAGTAAAAAGCGCGCGTTAGTTTGCATGTATACTAACGCGCGCTTTTTACTTTGGTTTCGTTTGTCTCTGTGTATGTATGCATATTAGGCGCTAAGCGCCAATACATTTTTTACACACGCACTCACGTATACACATATGTCTGTGTGTGCAACATTTACATACATGCATTCACAATCCGTTTGAAATAAAAATGCGTTTTGAAATAATTGGTTTATATTTTTTTTATAGCTTCTGGAGTGACTTTTAATAGTCTCAAATACATTGAGCGAGAAGAAATTAAGGAAGCCATTCCACCAATTGGGCTCCGAGTGCTTTTTCGCCAAAAATTGTTCCTTTGGAGAAAGGCTGAGGTAAGGGAAAAATATAATTAGGGTATTCACGACTCCCGGTTGAGCTGTGGGAGTTGATGAATTGAGGAATTTTACATTTTTTGAAAACTTGTCAGTAGTATTGTTATGTTTTATTCTTGTTGTTGTCGACTTGTTCAAAATTTAAAATTTCAACAATTCCACAGCTCAACTGGGGGTCTTGAATACCCTAAATATATTATTTTGTTAATTTCATTTTTTTATTACACAAGTTTACCATTTTTTTTTATTAAAAATGAAAATACTAATTTTTTTAGAAATTTCATTTTTTCGCAAACCTCAAAAATTCTTAAAATTTTTCTGCAAATTTTACTTCATTTACACTTTTTGATATATGGACCAAAATAATATAAATAAAATGGGAAAAACTTGAGTAATTAGTTTTTATGCCTTAAAAATTTTCTTAATTTAGTTTAATTTTGTATATTTTACTTTTATTATTTTCTAGTTTGGAATCGACGACGAAACCCTTTCGGATGCATCCTGGCTGTCGACGGAAATCTATTGAGCCTGTTGTTGAATTGACAAAAGAAATCACAGGCCTTTGACAATGACGACATTACTTGTAAGATAAAAGAACAATATAAAAATGTATCTTACAAACTATATAATGAAATAACATATAAGGGTACCAAATATAAGTGTAATTATTATTTAGGTTTAATGGAAACTAACTTTAATTTATTTAAAATATTGAAGTTTATTATAACGAAGGAAGTAAACGAAGTTTATGTATTTTGTGAAAAAATTAGTATTAAAGAGTACGACCTACATTTGAGAGCTTATGTAATTGATAAAGCGACTCATACTTATATACATAAGCTAGCAATATTTGATTCACCACCACTACATTTATACCCCTTAAATAATGGCAAGACAGTTGTCAGATTAAAATATCTGTAAAAATATGTTTGTAATTTTTGTATGAAAACAAATTACTAAAAATCTAAAAAAAAATTCTAAAATAAAAATGTAATCGAGACTATTTATGCTTTCAGACAAGAACATTTATTCTTCAAATCGAGACTGCTTATGCTCGCATCCAAGAAGAATCTATTCTTGGAATCGAAATTAATTATGCTTGCTTCCAAGACGATCTGTTCTTCAAATCGAGACTATTTATGCTTGCAAACAAGAAGATTTATTCTTCAAATCGAGACTGCTTATGCTCGCTTCCAAGAAGATCTATTCTTGGAATCGAAATTAATTATGCTTGCTTCCAAGACGATCTGTTCTTCAAATCGAGACTATTTATGCTTGCAAACAAGAGCATTTATTCTTCAAATCGAGACTGCTTATGCTCGCATTATGCTTGCTTGTTCTTCAAATCGAGACTTTTTATGCTTGCATCGAAGAAGATCTTTTCTTGGATCCAAGACTATTTATGCTTGATATCAAGAAGACTAATTCTAAGACCAAGAATATTCTTCTCGAAAATCTATGCTCGATTTCAAGATTTTTCTTCTTGGTACCGAGCATATTCGATGTTGCCGTACTTTTGACATCGAATCTTCTTGATATCAAGCACGTTCTTCTTGATTTTTTCTCTGAGTGTAGGTAACTAGCACTCAAAGCGAAAATTAATGATTGTTTAAAAATTGGTAAACAAACTCTATTCTATTTCCATACCCTGAACCCATTCAAAATGGTTAAAAAGGGATGATGAAGTTTTTTAAAATGTATGTAAAAGGAAAGAATAAAAAATTATGAACGATTTAGCTTTCGATCTCAAAGACTATAATATTACATAATAATTAGACTAATCGTTGCACGTAGAGATTTCAGTGTACTTTACTGTCGGGGTACTGCGGTGCCTTTACTTGTTGAATCATTCTTTATTAGTTTCTAGTTCCATAACTCTCCATAACTTATCACTAATTTCTTTATTCTTAATCTTCTCTTCTTTTGCAGAGGCACGCAAAATGCACGGCGTGAAGCGGGTGCTCATCTTCTGTCTTATGATTGTCATTCTGCCGGCTACATTGATCATTCTGCCTTTATATCTGCGCAAGACGATCTTTGCCGATGTTATATATCCCGTTGCCGAGTCGGATATCATTGAGATACGTGCTGGTATCTCGTCGATCTTCTGTTCGCAGCACACCCTTAAGATGAGCAGCAACTTCAATGCATTTCAACTGCGCAGCAAACCGGAAATCTCCACAAATCACAAACACATTCGCTTGAAGAAATCGATGACTCTGCCCGACGATACACTGGAATACTGGGGATTCTTTTTACTGAACGGAGCGAAAGTGCGACTTAAGTTCTGTTCCCGTTACGATGGTTCACGCATTTTGGTGGTGAAGGGACAACGCGAACTGAAACTCTGTGGCCTGACCGATCACAATAAAAATAAGTTCGGAGCGAATTATGCCCAGGGACATGAACAGGTGAAGGTGTTCTTTGAGGATGTGGCCGAAATAACCGAGGAGAAGACTCCACATGAAGGTTTGCCAGAGCAGGAGAATCATGGCGGCGAGGATATGGCAGAAGATCATGTACAACTTAACAACACCAACACCAGTACAACCACGGCTGCACCAACCAAACGTCCCAGAAAAAAGCTGAAGAAAGGTTCAGCAGTGAATCTGGAGAGCAGTGGAAATTCCAGTGCTCCGCTTCATCCAAACCTGGGCCATGCTCAGAGGAAACGAGATCTGTTTGATCGGCTCTATAAGCGAACGAAGCGGGAAAATGTTTACGATCGGAAATATAGTCATGGTGGGAATGCCATCAACATGACCGAAACCGATGAATCCAACTCCGTGTCGAGCTTCGAGAACGGTCTGTTCAAGTGTTTTACAGGTTCCATTCTGCTGGCCGAGTCCTTCAAGTCCAACCCCGCCTGTACGAGTACTCACTTCCATCCCATGGCCCTGGCCAAACATGACATTATAGAGGATGGATATTACTATTATATATTTTACAGTGACAACGATTTCGTACGCAACGATATACATGCCATATTTGATATTTATAAGCCCACATTTCAGTACTCGAATCTAAGTGAATCCCAAAGTTGTCTGAACACCACCAATTGTACCTTCCATATAGGTTTCCTATCCGACGAGATTGTGGTGGTGGAGGTACCCACCAGAGACGGCATAGAGCATGAGGAGGATGATATAACCAATTTAATCTCCACGTGTCATCCGCGTAGTGAGATCTACGCTCTGTTTCCCATTACCGTATTGGTGCTTATCCTGTGCTGCTCGTTTCTGTAGTTCTGTGCAGAGTTTGAAGTGGGGAGGCTCTAAGGAAATTTGTGATAATTAACTGAGTGATATATGTGAGAATCGATGGCCGGCCCAACATACAGAGCTTTGACATCAACCAATATCATATATGTATATGGAATGAACAGTCTGAACAATGTGTAACTAAGCAAATCACAGAGTATATAAAAATATATCTATTCAGGATGTGTGTAACTGTAAAAAGATATTTCGCCCAAGACGCAAGCATTTAGGGGTCTAGCGAGATTAGACACGTAGATAAGACACGTTATTAATTGTATCAAAATGTACAAATAAACTTAGACAAGTAAAATAAGTTCATAAATTCTTATAAAAGAACACGAACGAGCGTTCTATGAAAAATTGTATAATCTGGAAGATAAATTTGTGAGTACTTAATAAAACTTTATACAAACAAACCATAATAATGTGGCCTTATTATTTTTGATGATACTTCGAAATAGCCAGTCGTACTCTTAAAATCTATAGTGTGGGTATGGATCTGCCGAGATTGCTGGGTTTTCTTAGAATTTTCAATCTAGCTGAAGATAAAACTGTTATTACAGGAATCTCAGCAGTCTGTATTACTGCTTGGCTTACCTGGGTGTTTCCAAAAGACAAACTATCAGAACGCAACCCGAGATGCATATGCATCGAAAGAATCAGCTGATCCTATGGTATGAGATATCATCAACAAACACGCCTTCAGATATCTTGAAAAGTCTACCTTAAAGGAGAAAGAACGTTCTATCCTGAGGTCTTTGAGCTCACCTTGATTTCGATATTTTAACAACATTTTAGGAAAGACGTCGATTTAAATATTTTGGATAATTTGACTGGAATAGGAACTGAGAAGAAAAACATTCATCACGATTGAGATCCAATTAATTGTCTTTTAAACGTAATCAAATTTGATTTCTTAAACATTCTGCACTTCTTGTGTTAACAAATCATTGATTTTTAACTTATACCTATAATAAAATAAAACAATTACACAGTTCTACATCGAAAATATACTTTTGAAATGACCTAGCGTAAGATATTCAATTTTAACAGTATTCGGAAAAGGATTATCTTGGTCAAGTGATGTTAAGGCACACACATATATGTAAGCACACTCAAATAAAAGTACTAGATTGTCGATATGTGCTCAAAAATACGCGAATATCTGTGTCGAAAGGTAACCGAACTCATTGTGACAAAATTTGCAAAACATAGAATTTAAAGAGCTTGAATAATAAAACCCAACACAAAATCCAATGGAATAAAATAGTCAAACCAGTGGTGGCTAAAGCAAATTTTTGAGAAAAAAAAAATGGTTGCAAATTCCAAACTTGTAGCCTGCCTATCTCATTTAACTCAATGAGGTTCAACCAATTCTGCGCAGACCTGATGCGTATAGAAGTATGTATCACCTTTTTGCATTGCGTATTAAAGACCTATCCGTCAATGAATTCCTAGAATCGGGTATTCAATACACAATGAGCACAAAATCTGACCGATATGTGTTCGGATTCGGTTTTATAAGTGTTTCCAAACAAAAAAGATACAAACAATTCGAGCAGGTGTGATCAGTCATATGTCTTCCATGAGTGGAGTGACATGCGATAGAAACTCGGTTTGTCTTGATTGCATATTCTTGCCTGGAACTGGAACTCACAACCTTTCATCCTTGCTCTGGTCACGAATGGTACTGGACTCTCTATACGGCTTATGGTTGAGTAGCAGCAAAGATAAATAGATATGATAGATGACGCATGTACAACAAAAAACGATTAGCCCATGTTAGCGTGCTTCTAATTTCTGATTTGATCCTCATGCGTCATCTATTAATATCTATATATCTATATATATCTATGATATAACTCTGTTTGTGTTTTACCAATGATTTATGGATATTAAAGATGACGCATGTGAAAGAAAACACGATTATTCCTGGTAGCTGACATTGGCTACCAATTTTCGATTTGTTCCACATGCGTCATCTATAACATCTATATATCTTTGGTAGTAGATACCCTGGATACCCAAGACCCGGCGGCACTAATGGAATGGCATATCACCGTTTGGCACTTGATTATTACTCCATGTCTAAAATGATATAAATACTTTTCTGCTCTAATTCCCAACTTTTGAACATTCGATGTCGAAAATGATATTGGGTTCTACTTGGGACTACTCTAAGTATAAAACCGTTGGTCAAGTCCAACTATAACCTACTCTGTACCTACCATAGTTTTGTAGGTGCTGCCCATCGCTGCTTTAGCCGGTGCTGCCTAGCATAAATGTTAGTTTTCCCTATAGCTCCACAATCGTTATTTTGATTTTTACCTTTCCTTCGGTGGCTCGATAAATAATAATACCATATATGTCCAGACTACTATATATGTCCAGAAGGTAAGAACCTTATATCTTTCAAACTGGGGGAGATATAAGGTTTTTTTTTCAAATTGCGGGGACGAGAGCTTGCGAGGCAAAAATCGAAAATAAACTTGGTCTGCTTGAAGACATAAGAAGATTTTGTCCCATATATGTCGAACCTCATTCTCCTACCAAATCTGAGATCTATGCGTTCATACGGATAGACAGACAGACATGTCTATATCCACTCGGATTTGATACTGATCAAGAATATTTATATGGGATTGGAAAAGCTTTCTTCTAGCTGTTACACTCAATTGTATTTAGTGTGTACCTTTGGAGTATTCAAAATGTTCGTCAAAGGGAGATCACTTATGAATCAACCTGGAATGGAAATTTGTGTTCAAATCGATAACTGTTCACCATAGAAAAGATCCATTCTGCAAAAGTACTTAAGGATCCACACTCGTTTACCTTAGGTAAACTGAGCTGTTAGTTTCTTGCTGATTCGTTTTTCGTCTTTGTTTTGATTTATGTGTTTTTATTAAAATATAAGCACATTCTTAATTTTCACGAAAAACTCGGAACAGTTTCCACAAAATATGATTTAAAATTTGGGCCATTTTTTAATCTACTTCATAAAGCTATCTGTTACGTAAACTTACAAATAACAGATGCAAGTCTAAGCTTAGCTATTTAGAAGATGAGAAATCGTTAATCAGTATAATTTTAAAGCAATTCTATGCCTTGAATACCCAAGTAAAAGTACAACTTAAATTGCAAACCACTATTGCTTATTCTACTTAAAATGTACAAACATCCAACAATCATGATTGGATAAATAGAATGGAATATTTGACAGCATGCGAATTTCTGTTAGATCGAAATTTCGTTGCATTTTTCGTTTATTTATTTTTGTCATTTTTGACTAAGTAATTCACACACATTTACCGTGTTGTGTGCTATTGTTGTCTTTTCTGATTTGGCCACGAGTTGAATGTAAATATTTACACGAATTGTCAGTTTGTACTTGAAATAATAAATGAATGGAAATTTAACGTTGTCATCAAAAATGAATTAATATTATGTGGCTGGAAGTGGTTAACAAATGAGAAACAACCAAGTGCCTTTCAGATCAATAAATACGTGAATACAAATCGATGAACTTGTAAGTAACAATAGCAAAGGAAATATGATAACTTCAATGAGTTGTTTAATTTCCAAGAGTTCAGCGCGTTGCCTCAGGCTGGGTTAAGTGATCTTTGCTCGCACACTTACTCAAGCTGTTAGCTATGGCACTCTGGTTGGGAACTTCGCTAAGCAGAACAAAACTAAGGCGGAGCGCGTGATCGTATGTTTTTATTGAAAAACTGTAGTGTAGGTTGAGTTGGTCCAAAATCGTATTTTAATAACTCAATCAAAATAGTCTAAGAGAAATCGGAATTAGCTTGTTAAATAAAAAATGTTGTTTTAACAACCATTTGATAGTTACAAGGCATATATTAAATGGGTTTTTATTCATTTTATTTATTACCCATTGATTCATACAACTTTGTTGATTCAACTCATATCTGACTTATTGGTGTGCAAATAAGTGGAGTAGTTTCTTATCTAAATTTTTTTGTTTACACCAATTTGTTTATTGCACCAATATGTAATATCTTATCTTAAAGTATTGAAAGCGCTTTGGAAATGATATTAATGCGTTACCAAACATTTCAAATTGATTGCAAATCAAATGTTTTATAAACAATATATAAACTCGAAAGTCTGATAATAAATTACACGTGCTGTTAACCAAAAGTATTCCAGACAGTATTCAATTACGGTAGTAAATGAGTATAGGAATAATTAATATAGAAGACTAACTTATCGCAGAAGCTACTGTAGAGGTGAACCTAGAAAATTGTTTAGTGTTAAGGCAGGTCTAAAACTCATTTAATGCAAAGAGGCGACTAAAAGAACGAACTAACTAACTAAACAGGATGAAAATTGGTAAAGAAACAAGCAATTAATATATAGTAGCAATCGGTAGTAGGATCGGTTTACACAGTCTCTGAACCGCCGGTTTAGTTTATTTAATAATTTCGAATCTCAATTTGAAAATATTTCCAACTTTACTAAATTTGTTTGTCTTAAAGCTTACGCAGTTGAATATGTGATACAATCATTAGATAAAAATACTTTAATAGTTTAAATATGGAAGTGATTTTGTTTAATTTACTTTCAATACTTATAAGCGAATTTAGCATATTTTAAAAAAGAAGTATTGAAAGAAGTAATGCCATGAAAACTACATTTAATTTTATAATGATTAAGATTGTGATTTCATAATTTGAACCGTCAGCAAAACACAAAATGCTGTAAATAAATATACAAATATTTGTTAAAAACATATTTGGGCTATATTACTTGTGCAAATTAAAATCGATGCAAAATCCTCTGTCTACTTACTTAACTTTTTCTTAACTAATATATATCAATATATTAGTTAAGAAAAAGTGGCATGAAAAACCTCAAATGAGTAAGAGTTTGGTATTTATGGAGATTAACTTACACAGAGAAAAAGCATTAAAACTACACGCAAATGTAATTTTTCTACAGGTTTAACAGGAACACACAACGTTTATGTAGCATTTTTACATGCCACGTTTAGATTTCTCATTTCTACATGCGGCTTCTAGCTTTTCTACATGCGGCATGCAGGCCCAGCCCGAGAAAAAATCATCATTATCACTTTACCATTTTTACGAGGGACGTGTCATGGTGAAGGTGAAGAAGGGGCATGGGAGGGGAAAGTCTTCTTGCTGAAAAGAATAAGACATACATTTATTTTTTAACTTACCTTGTCTGGGGTTCGAACTCATAGCTCACTTACCTTGTTTCTGCAATTTAAACATAATGGCCGGCATCTCAGCCCATACGACTACCAAGCACTCGCGCGGCATTGCCGCAAATCATAGTAATTAAGGGAAGTGCCAAGCGACGAAGAGGTAATGGATCAACAATTCGTTTCGTGTAGATTTTCTAGATGAAACACATCTATTCTGTTCCGATTCTAAGATACCATTTTCGATTAGAGTTTCCACACGGTCGGGTGGGTTTTCAATATCTAAACAATACTGTAAAAACCCAAATTTTCGTGTGGTATTCCGATTGCTCTATGGAAGATGTAGAAGCTGTTTGGAAATATGCAAGTTTTCTCATATTGTGTATCCTTTGCATTTGTCCACGCAGTATTTAACTTTTCAACATGCCTCGTTGTTTTTTTTCATGCAACGTTTAGCTTTCAGTTTTCTATATTTTTCGTTTGAAATTTTAACCGGTGAACAATGGGCGCTTTCAGCAGATAAATCTGATTTACGATTACTGATTTTCGATTTGCGATTGCTAATGATTCTCTGCTGAAGGTCACTTATTGCTAAATTAGGCTATTTTCCGGCTTTAGTACATTTCGTCAACTCATTTAATGCACATTTTTAAGGGCTTTTAAAGTTGTCAGGTTGTCAGTTAATTTTTAGTTTTGGGGTAAACAGTTGGAAGAGAAATCAATAAACTGTCACCAATCATTGATTTTGTATGATTCCATCTCAGCAAACATGATTGTCATATTTTCCAATCGCAATCGGTAATCATTGTATTCAGTAGGTAAAATCGGTCATTATAAATCAGTAATCGTAAATCGAATTTGTCTGCTGAAAACGCCCAATGTTTCGTTTATGATTACCGCTTCTACACGTTACATCTCAAAGAATTCAATGATTTGGTTTTGAGCATCTTAAAGTTGATTTTGTGCACAACTTTTTCAGACTTCTGAACCGAACAATGTAATTTGTATAAAAATGGTTTTAATTATATTTATTTTGTTAAATAAGGCTGTGTCCCAGAAATTCCAGTAATTTTTTTTTATAAACGGCTTCATTTCGAACTATAACCGATTGCCTTTATATGTGAAGTGTCGCAAAAAAGCTGAGCTTAGTAGCCCAAAAGATTTGAAAACAACATCATAAGACCAATTTGATGGTTACGGTTTACTTTTTCTCTAGTTTCTGTCAATTTACATCTGAAGTTCTCCTAGTTCAGTTCAAAGTTCAATCGATTAAACAGAAAGCTCTAGATATTTCTGGGACACCTCTATAGTTGGATTGCAAGTTCTAAAGGCATCTGCAAATTCAGTAATACTTTATTAAGGTGTATAAAAAAAAGTGAGAAACTACAAAATTATGAAAAAACGGGAAATATGATTTCGTTAAAAATGGATTCTAAATTCGAATCCTGGAAAGTCTGTAAAAAACTATCCCTGTGAAGGACTTAAAAATTTCGCATTTTTTGTTTACTAATATCAGTGGACCGCCCTATTTCTTTTCTTTGGATTTCAGCCAAAGAGGAAGAAAAATTAATGATTAATTAAAATTAAGCTCACATTTTTAATTAAGAACATAAAGACTTCAGACTTCCATTAACAAAACATTAATTTTCCGTTTAATTCTCCGGTTCGAAACTGAACCTGGGTTCAGCGACCTTCTGATCCCGCTCCGCGAACCCGAACCCAGAATAATTCGCGGGTTCGAACTCCGGAGTGAACCTCTTCCGATTTTGAGGAGGTTTCCAGCCTGGATATGTAGTATTTGGGATTAATTACACAAGCTTACAAAAAAAATTGCACTTTTTAACCAGAGAAGATAGCAAACGTTCCTAATGTATTATCGGATGCTGAATTCAAATAAATTGTCCGTTTTGCCCCTGCACGTCAGTTTTATGCCAAATTTGCATAAACTTGTGTTCAACTAGGTTTGTTCACATTTTTGGGTACTGTAGCCTCATTAGCTAACCTACACAAACCACATTTGTTTCTTAGTAAACTTAGATGAACAACCAACACGAATAACCAAACCCAAAGTTTATACTTGATTCCTAAGATACCATAATATTGATTTAAATATGGAAAATGTAAATTTTTCCGAGGAATTTCACTTTTTCCACACGTTTAAAAAACTCGAAAAATTGACTTGTCAGTTGTGCTCTTTATATTACTACATATACGTGTATTTAGTATTACGGCGCTTTTAGAAGTTATGGACTAAAAACTAATCTAGTTAACGACTTACACTCATAAAAAAATTCGCCCTGGAAATTAGAAATTCTCCTATAAAATCTGTCCTTAGGCGATTCACTCAAAAATTAAGAAAACTTTTTCTCATTTATGGCAAAATTTTCTGAAACTTTGAATATTTTCAAATAATGAGAAAATATTATTCTTAATTTTAGGGTGCATCGCCTTAGGACGGATTTCTTAGGAGAATTTCTAGTTTGCGTGCCGAATTTTTCCAAGTGTATTTTTATTATTTTTAATTTCCTTTTAAAATTTAAATAAGCTAAGAAATTTTAAGAAATTTTGGTGGTAATTATTAAGTGAAATATGTCGAAAATCTGTATAGTTTTCGGAAAAGTTTTCCAAAAAGGCGATGACATCAAAAAATTGTAATAAAATAAAGAGCACAACGATCTATATAATAAATAATTTTGTGGTTTTTTTTTCAAATGGTAAGTAAGTTTTACAAATCTTTTGAACTTGGGAAAAAAGTGAAATTCTTAGAAATAGTCACATTTTTCAAATTTAAATCATTATTATGGTATCTAAGGAATCAAATCAAAACTTTGGGTTTGGTTTTTCGTGATCGTTGATCATCTAAGCTTACTAAGAATCAAATGTGGTTCGTATAGCTTAATAAATGTGGCTAAAGGCCCCAAAAATGTGTTCAACACACGTTTATGTACGTGACGTTCTGGGGCAAAACGGACAATTTATTTGAATTCAGCACCCGAAAATACATTAGGAACGTTTGCTATCTGCTCTGGTTGAAACCTTGACCTTTTTTGTAAAACTTGTGTTATTATGCTTTCAACTGCTTCTGATGCAGCTAAATTCAAGCTTAGCATAAACTTAACCGACATTCTTACTAGTTTTAATTAAATCCCAACATTTTCCTTGAAGAGTCTTGAGTCCATCAGAAGAATCATACAAAAGCAAGTGAATGTGTTAATATAAATTTACCCCGTAAATTTGAAAATTGGCAAGTTAATAAGTCCAGCCTATTGGCTCATAGCACGGAAACGAAATACATGTTAACTAGTCCTGTAACCCAAACTATTCGCCATGTTCATCCACAGGAAACTTCTTAGTTTTAAATAAATGAATATTCTAAGCCGGCCATAAAGATTTCTCACCCCTATGAAAGATCTCACCCTAAGCCAAGGCATCATTAAAGAACAGCTGTTTTAACTTGCGCTCTTTCTCTCAATCAACCACCTTTCCTCTCTGGCTCCCTGACACTACCACCTGGCCAGTTGCTTGGTAACTTAACTGGCGCGATACTTAAGAGTTGTTTAAATAAAACATTTCGATTTCAATTCAACCAAATCAATGTAGCAACCCAGACTGTTGGTTCTGTCCGTGAATTGTTAACACAATTTTACAGTTGTTGTGCATTTTTTAAATAAAAATATTTAGCTAAATAGTTCTTAGAACTTTGCTTTATCTTAATCATGGTGCTTCTCTCATTTAGCCGGCTCCAAATTCGCTTGCCGGCTTTTACACACTCTCTCGCTCTCAGTCTCTCAGTGGCTCTCTGCTCCTCTGTGTCATTCTGCCGCCCCCTAATTGTTTGCTGGGCGACTGCGCATTGCCTGACCACCCTCTCTCTCTCTCTGGCCGTCTCTTTTGCGCTCAGTTGGCTCTCCGGCGGGGTGCGAGCATATTTATATGAATTGAACAAATTCCTGCTTTAGTTGCCGTTTTGTTGTCAGCTCGTTCGTTGCTTTATGCGAATTCTACACACGCGACTGGCGAACGGAAAATTATTTAATTAAATAATACTTAGTTGCAGTTGTTGTTGTTGTTGCTGTTGTCAGGTCTCCAACAGTTCCATAAACAGCAATTAATTTCCCGATCACAAACACGTGAGTGCCATCAACCAAAATAATGGGAGCGTCCTGCCAAACGTGTGCGAGATTTGTGCAAAAAATCAATTGTAAGTAACTGCCCAGCCGAGTGCCAAACAAAACACACAATACTTGTAATATTCCGGATTCAAAAGTGCAACAAAACAACCAACAAATGTATTAACCTAAAAGCAACGCAGTCAGCAAAGATTTGCAATGAACCACCTTCGCGTTTTTAGTGTGTCAAAATAAAAACGCAATGAAAATGAAAAATTAAAAATAAGTTAAGTTCAGCGAAAACTCATTAAAACAACGCGACGGCACGCCTTCAACTAAAATAACAACAAAAATTACCCAAAAAAAAAAAAAAACAACAACATAAAATTGCCAATTGGAATACAACGAGCAAGGAAACAGGAGTCAGTGTGTGTAAGAGCATGCGAATACCCTACCTTGTGAAGTGGGTAATATGACTCGGTAGACAAAAAGGATTCTTTATAGTTATATTACACAAATTAAATAGTTCTTCGAGGAGGCTAACAAATGAAAATATGATTATCTGATTCCTGAAACTGTCATTGCAAATGGAATACATAACTCCGACGACATATCTCCGCCGTGTTGATAGCGACATATCTCCGCGAAAAGCTAAAGACTTGTTTCAGCCGCTTTCCAGACGACATATCTGCAAAGTTTTGTTGTTTTGAATCGACATAAATTTGAGATGTTGTCTTAAAACTTCATGTCCCCGTTCAAAGCTCCGACATAAAACGACATAGCTCCGCGAGGATATACATATGTCGTCTGTCAAGAGGTGAAGATATGTGGTTCCAAAACGACATAGTTCCGCTCGGAGATATGTCATCAGCGAAGCGGCGGATATATGTCGCTTAGAGACAAAGTAGCTCCGCCATTTAGACTCTTTAGAAATACAAAAACTGGAAAATTCAACAATAATACAAAATCAAAATTTTGCAAAAAAAAATTAGTTGCTTTCCCGTTGGCAAATACTTCACAGACATACAAATATATCTCTCTCTTTTTTCTCTTGCTTTTGGCACCAGATTCGTAGGACAGTGCTAAATTGTTCACAAATGAATTAAATGTTTCCGCATTTTCACTAACAGGAAATATTTATAATTAATCAAATTTCAACCAAATAAAAATGTCGGTCAAGGCTGATTGTTATATACCCAGTATCTATTAAAAAATTAAAAATTATTTTCAAAAATAATCTCATTTTACTACTAGACTATACTAGCTAAGGGACACTAAGCTAAGGGAGCTGTGCAAACTCACCAAATCCACCTAGATTTCCAAAACCAGGAGCTTTAGAATGTCATTTTAGGCAGGGATGCAAGCCGATTGGATTTGTGCAGCTGCTAAAGCGACCTTCCAGAAATGCTGCACCGAACCGATTACCACAAAGAAAAACGGTTCGGTTTGGATCAGTTCTCTAGCAAGTTTTAAGACGTGAATAGCTATCCTTTAGCAAATATTACTTATTGATTTGGGAATTTAAATCGTTTCCTAACATCATTTTTATTTGACATTTAACATTTAAGAATGACTTAACACTTATTTTACAACATGTAATCCTGCAAGCCTTCTGCATTTTAAAGATATTCGAATGGTTTCTAGGAATTTGATTTCCAATGAGTGCGCTAGTCTTAAATGTGGATCAAATGAAGTATTCAATTTTTATAGTACCTACTTAAAAATTGTCTTAAATCTAAATGAGTTTATTATATGTAACAATAACATTTAAAATTAGACTGAAATATTTAATTTATTTAGCTATTTACTTTCAATGTTGTGTGGCTCCCAGGTGTCATAGTCTTCATGTCATGTTGTAGTTGGTTCCAATATCGAAAGTATTCTTCTGAGAATGAAAAAATTGCTTACGAAAAATATTATTTGTTCCCCTTGATACAGTGAGATTGATTTTTTGGTACAGGTATGCAGGCTCATTAGTCCAAACTATTTTATGTAAAAGAAGTCGACGTCTTACCTCGCACAGTGGCGCCATTTGAGTTTTTTCGTTGCAAATATTATAATCGAATAATTTAAATTGCATATGAAAGATAGATGCTTTCAAATGGGATTTCAAGCAACGCATCGATTCAAGAATGCCGGGGTTAACTAAGTACATTTAAAGACACAGCAGATATTCTGTCAGATTGTTTTCTCCCTTTAAACTATGATTATATTATTAAAGGCTACTTAAAGCATCACAGTTCTTAAAAACTTCAACTTTATGGAAACGGACAGAAGTAAGCAAATTCTTGGCAGAGTGTTTTTGATCTAAAATTGCTTTCTGAGGCTTTCGCAGATCTTCCCTGTTGCTGAAATGATCTGGTCTTTCCATGTGAAAGTTGAGTTAAATGTAAGCCCCAAACTGCTATCTCGTTCGACGTATTCAATGGGGGCGTTGGTAATTTTAAGCCGTGACAAATCGCCTGTCAGCAAATTTTCTTGCTGATAACTTAACATTTGGATCTGCATGGGTTCACTCATTATTCATTCAGGCCAATCACTTATTTTATCCAACTCTACTGCTCTCTACAAAAGGTACACAGAGTATATTTAGTTTGTGCAAAAGTATGTAACGGCCAGAAGGAAGCATATTTGACCCTTTAAAGTGTATATATTTTTGATCAGCATCAACAGTCGAGTCGATATAATCATATCCGTCTGTACGTCCGTAAGAACAAACAGATTTAGCAGATGGTAAGAGATGGAGCTTTGATATTGTGGGACAGAAACTTATACCTGCAGACAGATAAAGTTTATTTATGTGAGGAACGTCTCCCACAGTTTTATAGATAGAAGATTCGTACCTTCGTTACTTATTTAGTAAATAAAACTATTTTAATTTATGCCCAAGAAATGGTAAAGATCGGATGAGCGGTAGTCGAGTCATGAGCCATGACAGCGCTGCTTACAGTTGCAGCATCAAAATTAATACTGAGCATACATTTTCGTTGTTTCAGAGTATATTACAGCCGGGCTTGACCGACGTTCTTTCATGTTTAAAAAGTTTTTTGGGAAGAATCGGTGGCATAATCAACAATCAAAAGATATGTATTATATCAAAGAGGGATTCTTATGAATTGGACCAAATATATACATTTTGAACAAACCAAAAAATAATAAAATTGAGAGTCTGCTCAGAGTGCACTTTCCTCATACGAATGAAATGTTCTTCAGAAAGTTATAAAAAATATGCCGGTTTGAGGTCATGTCATACTTTAATGTCAAACACTTTAAAAGGATACACGCAAAACCATAAATAAGGCTGGTAGATCATACAGCTGTTTCACAACTTATAACTGATAACTTAAAATAAGTAAAGCTAATGTTTTCCTCTCCAATCACTTCATTTTTACAGTAATTACACTAACATTATTGAATTTTAAACATTTAAGAAGCATTGCTTTTAACTTTAAGTCTCTTTTTTCCACAAACTAAGAATTATCTGAGAATGTTATATTTATTATGAATGTGCGAAGTAAAACACTTGATATGAGATTAGACTTTAGTCCGAATTATTTAGCACAAAAAAAAAATCGAAAAATTTCATTATTCATTAATTTTCTGGTCTGTGTTTTTTTAATGTAGTCATCCAATTATTATAAAAACTGGGGCAATTATAAAAAAAAAAACAGATCAGAGTGATAGCTGCTCAGTTTTAAATGGGCTTCAGCTACAAACCAGGAATGCATGCCGATTGGGAATTGGTAATTAGGACTGGTTCGGTTTAGTGGTTCAATCTCAGTATTCGAGCAGACTTAAACTAAAGTAGTAAAAAGTCATTTTTGACTTAGAGATCAAACGTGATCCAAAAGCCGGTTCCAAATCACAAAGTGAAAGTGGAATTGAGGACACGGAGTACTTTTATAAAATTTCCAATGTTAAAAGACTTTTTGCTCAAATTAATTCGATGAAATAAACCGAACCGACTTACTTTTGCGGTTCTGTTCAGGGTTCTTTAGCATGCTGGTTCGGTTCATGGCTCGTTTCATGAGTTAAAGTAAGCGGTTCGGTTCGGATTGGTTTGGTTCGGTTCAAGTTTCATTTCTTACCAATATTGAATTGTACAGAAAATTGGTAAAACTCAGACTAATTACACTCTATGTTGCCGCAGACGAATCCTTTTATGCAGACAAAAAACATAGCAAAAGGGTATTCAAAATTCTTACAATTTATCTCCAAGTTGTATTCTTATTTTCAATGCGCTTTCATTCAGCCTGCATCTGCTGGCCTCTGCAGTCTGCAGTATCTCTTGGTCTCTCTGTTTCTCTCCCTCTCTCTCTCTCTCTGATACACTCTGTCTGTGTTTCTGTGCAGTTGCCATTTCCGTTGAGTGGCTGTCACGTTATGTGCTCCACCACCAGCGCTCTCTCCTCTCTTCCCACTGCCGGACGGCCACTCCAGGGGTGAATTGGCTCAGCAGTGCATTATTTTAATTTATTTGTGGGTTCCCATTTAATATCGCTGCATCTCTCTCTCTCTCTCCCTCTCTCTCTCTCTGTCGCAGTTCCACTCCCTCGCTGTCGTTCTCTGTTTTGCTTTACATACATAATAATATTCTTGAACGACTGATTAGTGCTCAAATTGTGTTTAGCTGTGTTATTTATATCACATTTGTTGAGATTGCATCCAGCGGCAGCTGCCCAAAGCGCTGATAACAGCCGTTTCCCCTCCCCAACACCCCATTCCATACGACTTCTTGTTTTAATACGTAGAATGATGATTGTTCAATTAAGATTACACTTGAAAATGTCGTTGTTAACCGCCGCGTTCAATGTTGTTTTGTATTACTCTTTTTGGTGGCATAGTTCTTAAGGTTAATCTAAAGTGGTTATCATTGACTTGGGACACTTAACACTGAAGAAGGTGTCAAGATAAAGAAGTATAGATACCGTTAACCGATTTATACATACAAAAAGTGTAATTCAATTCAATTTAATTTCCAAAGATATTTGGTTAGCAATTAAAAGTCAACTCCTGGATGAGAGAAGTTATGAAACTTTCTAAAACATTTTTGGGTGCTGAACTCAAATCAATTGAAACTGCTTAATTAAGAGATATTTTAAGATGATATAAGCAGGCAGCATTAAACCAAACCAATTTGGTAGCCTTGGTACCGGAATTCCAGTTTCCCTAACACTGTAACCCAAAACCTAACCACGGTCAAGGTAATTACTGAACATGTTCCTGTTCCAAACCCAACTTGTGGGTTTGTTTTAACAAAATTTGTCTTTTACATTTCCGATTTTGAAGTTCATTGAATGATTCACACAAGGAACAAGCAGAAAAACTTCATAGTTGCATTTCACTCTCAGAAAATGGCAAAAGTTATGTTCATTGTCCAAAATCAAGTTATCGTAGAGCAGTATGTACTCAGTAAAGAATACTCAGTATGTCTCACCAAAAAACTAGTTTTCTCTGTTTAAAAGTAAGAAAATGCGGAATTTTATATTGAATGTTGTTTTTCAACTAAAACGTAGACAAAAATTATTTTTTTTAAAACCTTAAACCTCAAAGTACCGAACCTTACCATTGGTAAAGCTTTGCGATGAAATGAAGTGTGCTTATGGGTAAAAATGGTCGACGAACATGGCTAACTCAGCAATGCAAACCGGTTCCGAACTAAGCCGAACCGCAAAATCTAGCTGAACCAGAGGACCTTTTAAGGATTTAGTTGAGTGAACCACTGAACCGAGCAGACATAGCAGCTCAATTATCATTTAAAACCATCTTAATAATTCTATTAACCACTAAACCGCACCAGTTCTTATCTCTGACTAGCCTTGCCTCTTGCACAAGCCGATTATACTACTTGTATCTTTGGCCCAGGGTATACAAATGTGGGGACTATTGTGTATATATACATTTGGAATTTTCATTTTCATCGTTCTCTAGAAACATTAAAATTTTATAGAGCACAAAATTCAAATTGTTATTTTAATAACCACAGACAAACACTTAGATTGGTTTTTGGATATCGACATTGTGTCTGTGTCAGAGTTCGTTTCCATTTTTTCCCCAAATTTGTTAAGAGAAAACACTTTCTTGAACCGCTGTGCTCTTTTGCATTGGCTCTGAGCTGAGAGTGAAAGCTTAAGAGCTGCAAACATGAGCCGTCTCGCTGTGAGTACATTCTAGTTCCAATGAAGAATGAAGAAACAGTAAATTGAACCAATTCTGCAAGCCGGTTCGAACCCGGACCTCCGGCTTTTCTGAAACCTTGAATCGAATTTTTATAAGTAAAATATAGACCCCAACTTGTTCCGAACATTTTATTTTGGTTCAGCTTGGCAAAATTGATAGACATCAGAAAATTTGACATTCTGTCTTGCTAATTCCCTTAACTGGTTGGTGTTGAGCGACGGAGTCTTAAAAGAAGCATGGCATGGCTGCAAGCCGGTCCGGAACCGAAGCCCCGAGAACCGGTTCGGTGCGGGTATTTTGGGGTTTGCAAACCGGACCAAGAATCAGGCTCCCTATATTTTTGACTCTTGGAGCCTGATCTCGAGCCGGACCCCTTTCTTGAAAAATAATGTTTGGTTCACCAACTCTACGTAATTTTTTAAAGATACATCTAGAAATATTGTAAATCTCCGGAGATTTTAGTACAAAGTTTATACAATAAAATGTGATTGGTTTTTTTTTTAGTGATTTTAATACTAAGTAAACCTGCAATTTTTGCCGTTATTAGCATCGGGGAGGGTATCTTTCACACAAAAACGGCAATGCCGTGGGGACACACACGCACAAAGGCGACTGTCAGTTTCTACGCTGCCACTCGATGTTTTTGCGCACATTTTGCTTTGGGATTCCAATAGAGAGGTTGTTGGAAAATAGTGTATTTTGCATATTTTTAAATCGATTTTAATCCTTGAAAGCTCGGAAATATGTGTACTTAGCACATTTTTTCACATCGCTTTGTCTTTTGCTGATCTTCCAATTCGTTATTTAAGTCATCTTTGAATTGAGTGCAGAATATTTGGAATTTTATTTTTATTTTTGTGCACATTTACTCTGGCTTAATTGGATTAAAATCGCTTTGAAAATATGCAAGGTCCTCTGTATAATATTATTATTGGATATAGAAAAATTGATATCGCTCATGCTAGAGTGCACTGCAAACTTTTTCTAACTCTCACTTAAAATTTTTCATATAAATTTCTCTAAAAGTGCACTAGATAAAATGGAAATTAGTTGAAAATATATGAAAATTTTTTAGATCTTTAAAGCTATCGGATTTAGAATTACAACCAAGTAATGGAATTGATCATTAAAAAACTTAAGTAATCAATATTATGATTGAGTATATGAATAGAAAAGTCAATAAATTTCATTATTAATAATTATTAAAGAAAAGTAAAACTATTTTTTTTGGAAATAAGTCGCATTCTCTCAACAAAAATAAAATGAAGCTTGCCTTTGAGAATCGCAGAACCTCAACAAGAATAGATGAATAAATGTATTAACGTTTAATAAATCTATGATCATCGATTCGAATCCAAATCTTAAGTACTGGGCTTACTTCTTTCACAGATTTCGGGCTATCCAGGCGATCCTTATCTATCTACAATGCATAAATGACAAAAAACCAATCGAATACTACTTAGACCAATTGTCTCGGGTGAGAGCGGACTGCTGACTCCTGGTTCTCAGCTCAGATCCCCAACTCTAAGCGAGATTCGAAAATATCAGAGCCCGTAGAATGCAGTTTCCTCAGTAGATGATAAAATAGTTTCTTCCTTCCTGACCAAAGACTTGTATTTCAAATTGTTATAAGTTTTTCATTTTTTTTTGCTTGTAATCGAATTTCAGTTTCAACAATTAACAAACTTTTTTTTGCTATTTGTAATAGTCTGTGTCAATTATGTCTGACTAACTGATTAAACGTGGTAATCGTCAGATCTGAATTGGCTTAGACTGAATAGAACTGGTTTTCAAGCATTAAATGAAGCTTACAGCTCAAAGTTAATACAATTGTTGAATAAGTAGAACAGCAAAATGCCTTTTAATGATTTCATTCTGTTACTTGAAATCAGCCTGTTACTCACACTTCGTTACTTCTTATCGCATTTGGATCGATAAGAGCTATTTTTCCAAGAGTTAAGTCCTCATGGTTAGAGCATTTCGATAATATTTGTAAAACGGATGTCTGGAAATTAATTTACACTTGTTTTCGATACGCATTTGTACAATCTCGTCGTGTATTCTTGTATTGTTTATCAGCACAATTGAAAGTGAATTAAATTGAAATGTACAACCAGCATAAAGCACTTGTATTTCCTCTCTTAATGTTGCCGAAAACAAAAACTTGCCGCAGAATCGCAAAGCGTGGCCACTTTTATTGGTTTAACCCGACGAGCGTCAAACAAAACAATTTAACAATTGATGCCCCTCCCCCCCAGCCAGAGAATGAACGGTTATGCCAGAGTGAGCAAAGGGGTTCTATTAACTGAATGATATAATAATCATATAAGTCATTCTCATCTAACAGAAGCTGCTTAAATATGTATTTTTCTACCAATTGCCGCAAATTGATTTTCAATGATATATGATTAGGTAAATATTTTATGAATTTCGTTGAAATCAATCAATGAAAGGGGGGCAATTGGGACTCAAGATATGTGATTCTTTCCATTGATCCTCTTTTTGAGATGAGCCGCGCTTTAGAAGAACGTAGACAATTAGCTTCCAATCTCGCTTTCCGCTCTGAGTGTCTAATTAAAGCTCGTTTAGTGCTGGATATGTAAAACGATCAATTGCTCGTCGTCTTCGTTTAATTGAGTGAGTGACCAAATTGGTTGCTGTGACAGAAGGTCTGTTCACCGTCTGTACCGTTTTCGATCAGCTTATGACAAAATGATTCAAGTGCCTGCAGTGCAAACGGACCAGGGTTCGATATCGTTTCAGGATATCTAATGAAAAAGTTTTTGTAAAAGAGTTTTCAAACAACCGGTCACCTTCAGCAGCTATTGGCGTCAGCTGTGATGTAATCTTGGCTTGTGGCCGTTTGGGCAATTTAATTACTTTTTAGTTAAAAACTTCAGTATTCGAAATCACTTCGTATGTTCGATCAGAGGGTATTAATATCGAATGTTCGCTTAAGTTACTATTGATAATTGGTTAATAGTTCGAAATCATCCTATTCGAAGGCATTAAATTTTGAGGAAATTTCATAGGTTAAGGATCAAAAAAGTTGAGAAAGTGTGAACAATAATTTTGTTGAATGTTGTGGCATTCATCTTTGATGAAGAAAATTAAAGTTCGATTCTCCCTTAATTGTTCGTAAGGAGTAAAAACATTCTGATATTTGGTGCCACTTCGAATTAATGTTTTCCATATTTCCGATCAAAATTAGCAAAACAACAAAAATTATACATATTTTAGCCAGAGCTGCAAACCAAAAGAAATATTCGGATCTCCGGTAAACTGGTTCGAACCCAAATTAACGAATTGTTAAGGTTTGGAAATTTAAGGTTCGAGGTTTTTGGGAGAAGGCTTTGGTTTAAACCTTGATTCAGTCCATGTTTTATACAACAGTCCTAATTTCTGTCTTGTATGTGTTTTAAAAAAAGTCGACCTAAAAACTCACCAAATTTAATGGGAACCGAGTGGTATTTGGTTCGGAATTGGATAGTAGAAAACATGGAAATATTTAATATATAATTTACAGTTTACATAGAAAAAAATAATGTTAGACTCTTGATTTTGAGAATTATTCAAGAAGCTTTAGAATCAAGGAGCTTTAAAAACAGGGACTGTTATGGGTAGGGATTTTTTAAGGAAATCTAATCGTTTTGCCAGATTCTTTTTTACACTCTTCTGCCCATTTTAGGAGTCAGTCGCACCAAATAACAGATGAAGTCGCTGGACAGAAGGTCAAAATTTTCTGTCAGTTTATTTGAACCGAACCGAAATTTTGGGTGCGGAACAGGTTCTGGTTCAGCTTTAATTTCTCAAGAGGTTCGGTTCAAGGTTCGGTTCATAGTAAAATAAAAGTAGGAGTTCCGAATTCGAACCGGTTCGGTTCAAAACCGGTTTGCAGCACTGATTTTAACTAGCTAACCTGATACCGGTATCAGACTCTGAGTCTATTTTGATGATCATTCATTAACACATTTTTTCCATATGCAAGGCAAACACTTATCTCTAAAATATTATAGTGCTATCTAAAAAAAAAACAGCAAGTATAAGAGCTGTCCATGTAGAATGGTTTAATGTACAAATTAAATTGAGAAGTCGGTCTCTCTCTAACTATTTCCGAGTTATTAATGGAATGTTCTGTAGGGTTAAACTCAGAATATTCTTAAAAAATAATTTCATTTGTGTGCTCTTGCGGAATCTTCAAACTTTTCATAACTAATCTTCTTATCAACGGCCTTCTCTTCTATTTACAACTCTTATTAAAAAAATATATGATTTGATATAAAGTTTCTTTCATTTCTTTTCCATTTACCTCTCTTTCCTACGCACCCATTTCCAAGGCACTTTGGCTAATGACATATAATTTTTATTTCAAGAACAAATAAGATATCATAAAATAGAAATCATCAGCAAACACAAAACGCAAAAAATTACTAAATCATTGTCAAAGATAACCATTTGATAACGTAATTGTCCATATATAGACAGCCCAAACAGATAGCCAACCAACAATATAAAAATTCAATTAATTCGAATTCGTGGCATGTTGGCAAAAATGAGTTCATTTTCCCCATTTTTTCTCCATTTGACTGCTGATTGCTTAATCGAAATAGTTTTTGCAAATTGTTGATCTAAATTTAGTGTCGAGCTGAGGCGTACATACATATGTATACATGAACTGGAATCTCCCCTGTTTCACGAATGTGCTGCAATTTGTGCTTACATTTGCCATATGCAAATCATGGAGCATTCCAGCTGATAAGCCAATTGTGGCTGCGTTTAATTACAAAATGTTTTGCCATACCTAAAATTTAATTAATTTGCATTTTGCACCAGACAAACAAGCGGGCACCACCATGTGATTGGAAATGCGAGCAATGCAATTGAACTTAGTTGACTCTAGTGATTCCACTACGTACGTAATATGGGCACGGCCTTGTGGCTGATTAGATGACCTCCTCCGCCTCCTCCCTTTGGGCCTTCTGATTGAACCTGTAGCTATCGAAATCATCTATGCGCAGGGGTATGGAAATCAGTTGAACCAAACAGTAAAACACAATCAAGCTGATGACAAGTGTGATAACAAGAGCTGCAATTTTGTTCGAGTTTTGGTTATTTTAAGGATGGGCTTAATTGAAAACGATGGTACTTAGATTGTGATTGCTTGCAAACATCATTTGATTGGAAATATCTTTCACTTTTCTTTACAAATTAGGCAATTTAGAACTTCACAAATGAGCGCTCAACTTCCAACTGAAGTGAATGAAAAGATATCTGGAGACATTGAAACAAAATTCAGCTGTTTATACATCAATTGTCTGTTTAGGGTTAGGTTAATCAAAATGGAAAAAAGGTGAATAACACATGTTTAAGTAGAGTTCGGTTTTTATTAAGAGAAATAAATAAAGAATGCAGCCCCAAGTATGTTCCATGAAGGGTGTTCCCAATATCGCTCAAAGCACAACGATTATTAAAAGAAAACTTAAATTATATATATTTTATTGTTAGGTTTTATTTAAGCCATCAAACCATCTTTTATTACTGTTTAGTTGAACTAGAATTTAATTATTGAAATTTTGTAATTTGTTTTAAAATGCTATGCACCTGAATGGATTGGCTTGTGATTGGAAAGTTGTGTGACACTTTGAATAACGATAGAACAAAATAGAGACTGCACTCAAAAAAAAAAAAAACAGCCAAAATCGCCCTAAAATTTAGAAATTCGCCTTTAAAAAGGCGATTCGCCATATATTTTAGTAATATTTCTAAATAATCTAGGACTAAGACTTTCTAAAATTATAAAAATATATTTACTATAGCTAGAAATTGTTGAAAAGCATTTTCTAAATTTTAAAAAAATCTTTCTAGATTTTAGAAAAAAAAATATTTTCAACTATTATAGGTAGGAAAATGAGTGAGGAATGAATGACTGGAGACAGAAGAGGAAGAGACAACAACACTAAGAAGCGTATAAGCCCTTATATATTATTTTTATGTGATAAATCTTTTTTAGGGTTGTTTAAGAAGTTAAAGAAAAACTGTCTTAAAACAAGAAATGAAAATTGGCGTTCGCGAAATTGTCACCAAACTGTTGTGGGAACCTTTTTTTGTCCATTATCTTATCAAGTCTAAGCACATTTAAGAAGATCTGTACGATTACCCAACAATGATTGCATATCAATCTTCCAAAAAATTCACACCACATACATTTTCCTCCATTCTAACGGATTCAAATTGATTTTCAAAGTTCTGTAAAAAATGTTTATAAGTATCCAGCTTTCATTTCCATATTTTCATCCTATTAGCTTTAAGCTCATTTTCAAAGCTATAAAATTACAAAAAATATGAAATAAGTGATTTGTATAAACCAAATACATGGCACACATCGATAATTCAAATCTAATCCAATTCAAAATGATCAATTGATTTCTGTGAAAAAAAAACACATTTATGGTTCCTGATTGGGTTGATGCCTTTGTGTTAGCTTTAGCTTTAGCTTTACCGTTAAAATCTACTTTTCCTCAGCACTACACAACTGATCTTCCCCATACTTCGCCTATATTTTTCAACCTCAAACCACTTCACTGAGCAAAAGCAGCACTTCCTTTTTATTTTAACAATATAAAAATCAATTATATGTTTTTATCATAATTATTTTTTCGTGGAAATTTTTAAGTGTCTCCAGCAAATTCTTAGAATTCCACAGAAAATATATATGTACTTCCCTTATCCATATCTCTGTTCGTTAGGCGTAGCAAAATGCTAATGAAACATGCCTTATCAGTTCTACACAAATTTGACCCACAAAACACTTATTAAGTTTCATACTTCACTGCTGACAGAAGTCCATCAACATATAATATAATCAGCCAGAGCATTATCAAGCCAAGAGAGGGTTTGTCCCTCCTGATAAGCCCGAACAGTAAGTAGTTTTAGTTGATAAACTAACAGTTGTGATTCACCAGAAATATCAATTACTTGCATAATGCACATATTTGTGTGTCTTAATCGCTTAAAAACAGAACCCAGCTCGAAATGGTTTTGGCATTTCCATTACAATTTGGACAAATGTTCTGCTTAAGAAACGCTGCACTTAAGCTCACCTGATGCATTCGTAACTCGAACGTCGAAACGAAAAGTCATTAGCCATTAGGAAAAAATAAAACATTTTAAACAAATGGAACTGCAATTGT
This sequence comes from Lordiphosa andalusiaca, assembly GCA_035044965.1. Lineage (NCBI taxonomy): Eukaryota > Metazoa > Arthropoda > Insecta > Diptera > Drosophilidae > Lordiphosa > Lordiphosa andalusiaca. Next base: position 280,091 of record JAWNNM010002684.1, read on the forward strand.
GATTTGTTGAAAGCTGTTTTGTCACAACAAAACAACAACTGTTTTGGTAAATTTGTGCTCCAGTTCAACGGTAAATTATAATACAAGATTATTGATGAATCAAAATTGATAACAGATGCTAACGAATCGAGTGTGTGATTAATTGAACCAAGTGAGTCAAACCAGTTGAATGAACCGACCTGACAATTCCACTGGATTCAAAGAAAACATGTTGATATATTAGATCAGTTAAAGCTTTAAAGTTAAATAATTATAGGAGATTTGAATGTTTGATTAAGGAATGAACAGGGGAAGAGAACTAAATTGATCTACCGAGGCTTGTTTAGACAGTTGGAAAGACTTTTTCCCAGAAGTCAAATGTATAAAATAAATTACACATCTTATTGAACTTCAATTAATTATCTGCAGTTTCTGATTTGAGTGTAAACCTTGCTCTTTGCACTTCCATAATAATAATTCCCCTAAAAATATGGCCACAAGCAACATGCTTATAATGTTTTTGACCCCAAAGATAATAATATTTGCTTTTAGCACCACAACAAAACAAATTGTTAAATGTTTCTGAATATTTTATGACGCTAAGCCACTTGACATTGTACAAGTTTGCTTAACGAAAAAAAGTACCTGCTGCAATTTGCTTAAACTTAATAATGTTTACACCTTAGAAGCAGATTGTCAAAATTAAGAACACGTTCTAGAAATGGGAGAAAAGGGTGACATAAATGAACGAAATTATCAGTTCAAAACGCCACAGAGAATGCAGTTTTTTTTATGCCCAATCCGTGCTTCGAGAGGGCAGCAGCTGGCTACAAAGTGTAGCAAATGTCACGTTTTGGCATAATATTAACACAGTTCTCAACTGAGCATCGAGTGCTCAGATAGTGGGTAATTGACAACTGTAACGACGAGCGCAGAGTCTCGAAGCCGCTTGTTTATGTATTATGCGTGACCAGATAAAAAGAAAACACAAATCATATTCTTTTTTTCGCTTACAGAAGATGTAAAGCTTAACCAAAGGGAAGTTCACCCAGTCACCCAAGTAACCTAACCAAAGACGCTTAAATATCTGGCACAAAGCAGATATACGAAGATCCTCCTATTCCTAAGATTCATCAAAACACATCCAAAGCCAAATGACTGCCAATAGCCTGCTGGGACGATCCATATTAAATGAAGGTGAGTTGAAAAAAGATATCGGCAATCACTGGATGTTCGAAGCTGAAGTACACAGCGAAACAATATGTTTAACAATCGAAACAAATTGGATCTTTTCAACTGGTAACAAATCTATTTATAAAAATTTAAATTTCATCACATCTTTTCGAAGTAAAATAATATCTTTCTAATTGGAAGCAGTGGTGTAGCCAGGAGCGGTTTTTGCAGCTAATCCTCAAAGCGGTTAAAATCGGCAGCATCGCCACAAGTGTCTCAAAACGAACTGCAAAATCAACATGTCGAAGCGCAAGTTGACACTTGATTTTTCCGATTACAGCTGTATTTCGATCCATTCTTAAAACTGAGCTCGTGCAACGAGATTTCATTCGGGTCGTGCTCAGAGCAAGGTCGTGGGTTCGATTATCAGAACAGACCCACACAGAAAAAAAAAAAAATGATATGACCTGGTACTCAATGTTATATTTTTTAATATCGTTAAAAAGCCGTTATGATAAAGATGAATTTGACCTGTTCTTCTTCTTCATATCAATTTGATGAATTTTCTGATCAAAAGTATATTAATGAAATATAGTAATGATATTAATTAATAGAAAATGTAATATTCAATATCAGAATGATATTATTTAGCTTCAGTTTGACATTTTTTAGCATCAAAATGAAATGTCAAAATGTCAAATTAACCAGCTCAGATTGAATTGAAATTGACATTTTTTTCTCTGTGCAGCAAAGTTAGGAACAAAAACTTTTATATTTCTTTGATTTTTAGAAGTTTTACGAAAACCAAAACTGGTATGGGACTAGAAGCCAATAAGGATGACCTATGAAATGAGGAGAAAGGAAAGGATATTTCTGGGATCAAATCAATATTATATATCGAGCTCAAATTCAGCTTCAACATGCTAAAAAAAAAACATGGCTTTGGGACTCAATTTAACACCAAGCGTATGCTTTATATAATCCCTAGGACCATACCGCTGAATACGTTTAATCTTAGCTGAACTAAAAAAGTAGATCAAATCAATCTTTTCGGATCGACCATAGAGTATCCGGGACTACACTCAAGAAAACAAAACAGCCAAAATCGCCCTTAAATTTAGAAATATGCCCTACAAAAGGGTCAAAGGCGATTCGCCATATATTTTAGAAAATTTATTTCTACAAATAAGACTAAGACTTTCTTAAATGAAGAAAATGTCATACTGAGAAGCGTATAACCCCCATATATATTATTTTTAAAGGATATTTTCTTTTTGTTGGATCACTACTAGTAATAATTGTTTTATTTATTAACTTTACCTTGCCTGGGACTCGAACTCGGGACCTCGGGGAAAACTTCAACACGAAATGCATCTTATCGCACTCGACTACCAAGCTCGCGAGTGGGGACAGTAGTAAATAACGCAGTCAAATGCTAAGCACTCAGCTGCCTGTTTTATATTCCGAAAGTAGTGAATTCGAACTTGAGAATTACATGCGGTGTCTTTTTAAATTTTTCTAAATTTTAGGGCTGTTCTCTAGACTATTTTTCTATATTTTAGGGCGATTTTTTCAGCATGCCGAATATTAGTTGCCCGTTTTATATTCCGAATGCACGGAATCCGTTCTTGAGAATTACAAGGGGTGTCTTTTTAATATTTTTCTATATTTTAGGGCGAATTTCTAAATGGCTTGTCTAAATTAAAGAAATGTTCTTTCTAAACTTTGGGGCGTTTTTCTAAATTCGCCCTATTTGCAATGTATTTTATTCTAAATTCAAGGGCGAATTCGCCCTTAATTTAAGAAAGTAGTTAGGAAAAAAATTAGAAAAATTATTTTCTCTTGGGATCGCCTTAAAGTCATATGAAATTTAACAAATCTGTACTGGTGTTTTTGGAGCTAAAGACATCAGTTTTTGTTTTTCTAGGCGAATTGTTGAATTCGATGTCAATTCGAGTACTTTGTTGGCGTATCAGTAAGTTATGTTATTTAAAGCAGCTGTGTTTTAGTATGCAAAGATTTTCATAGCATCCATATTCCCAGTCACAATTTCTCTTTGAACTCTGCATGACATTTCAATAATGATTCCTAGACGGGACTGATAAAAGCAACCACCGACCAGTTCAAGTCTATGAAATGCTACAGCTTAAAAGTAATTTAGGGTTTCCATTTTCCACCATTTTTGAATAACAACTCACAGGCTTCTTGTCATAAATCAGTGCACATTGGCTCTTTCCTTCCACAACAATTCTAGGACGATAAGCTGCCACGGCTGAGAGAACTGACGGAAAAACTTTGGTCAAAAAATTATTTTTCTCTACCTCTAAATAGGAGCCGTGAATCAGATAAAAATACCATTTCCTCTGCTGTTTGTATGTTGGAGATGAGAAATCGCCACTTAGTATTAAACCTAATAACGAGAAAGCTGCCGGAATTTGTATACCCTAAAATATTTAGTAAATATTTCCAATAATTATATTTTTCCCACAACGACTCTTTTTCCAAACGATCGTTCGTATGGGAGCTATATGATATAGTGATTCGACTTATACAAAAATTTGTAGAATTAAGTGAAAGCGTGTAAAACAAATAAATACTAAATTTGAGCATGCTATCATTAAAATCTTAAAAGTTTTTCCAACTAATACTGGTTTTCAGAACTTTCTTTTGTATGGCAGCAATGCCATATAGTTGTCCGATTTTCATCAAACTTGGCAGAATTATAAAAAAGTATACAAAACATACAAAAAGGACTATGTGCTACATTTCAGATCGATAGCTTCAAAACTGAGAGACTAGTTTACGTAGAAATAGACAGACAGACGAACAAACAAACAGACGAAACGGACAGACGGACGGACAGCTTAATCGACTCAGCTTGTCACCACGATTCAGAATAAATATAGTTTATGGAGTCGGATGAATATTTGAATTTGAAATGAATATTTCTATGCGTTGTAAGCTTCTGGCCAAAATTCAAGGGTATAAAAGTGTATTAATTCTCGGTCATACTTGGTCAAATTGAAGTAAAATTTAAATGAACAATATAAATGTTCTCGGGTTCGACAATTATTCAATACGTTTGTGTATACGATTATAATTATATGTTTTTAAGATGGTAGATTTATATGTGCTGTTGTTATGCATGAAGACGCAAGCTATTAAGAGTTTGTCCCAAAGTACATACAGGGCAGAAGAAGTGTATCCGATCGCTTAAAGTACATATGGGTATTTCCAGAGTGTCGCATGACCCTCGTACGCATTTAAAGGCAAATAAATGTAATTTCTCTTTCTTCTGCTTCTTAAACTTACACCTCTTTCAAAGCGCTTTATTTAATTTTAAAATTGAAATCAGACCTGGTGCTGGTTTCAGGATAAAGCCAACCAAACATCAATTCGCACGTGACCAAAAATGGAAGTGACGTTTTTGGCCCTCAATAAAAGTGCAGAACTCAGCGAAATCAGCAAAAATTCTTTAGTTAGACTAATTTGGAAAGAATTTCACAGAATGTTCAAATTTGTTTGATTGAAACATTCTTTGTATTTTTTTGTACCATTCTTTCAAAATAAAATAAAATGCTGGTAAAGTACAAAAATTAAAAATATTATGCTTCAGCGATGTCGCTTTTGAAAATCTCGAAATATGTTATGATATATTGTAACGTTGACTTACTTTAGTATATTTTTAATGTTTCCCTTTGAAAATATGATAAAAACATAGCGCACTTAAAATACCTTTAATTTTTTACTCTCTGTGGACCTTTCTGTGGAAATGCCTATATGTTCTTGATCAAAAATAATGTACGACTCGTTATAGCCATACCGCCTGTTTGTCATTCTGCAACATGATTTGAATTTTTTTTCAACTTTAGTAGGCTCTTTTCTGAATTCGAAATTATTTTTTGATTGACAAAGTTTGGTCACAACCCGATTAACAATCGTAGACATAATTCGCCTGACAGGGCTACCAGCAGTCACCACAACATATGTTTCCCAGGACAATCGGATCTCAGTCCCGGAATTTGCGCATTGTCCAACGCACTACCCAAGAATTCCCAACCGCGGTCTATGGGAAGTCACGTACGTACCCTAACAGGCTAGTTTGTAGAGAGAAGACCTGGGAACTTAATCTACACTTGTCTAGTGGGTGTTAGTGGGTTCACTCGAGGAGTGTGCTGTTCGTCAGCTGTAGAGAATGGTGTCTTCTGCAATGTTCAGGCCTGGTAATTGAGCTGGCCAACACAATTGCTGCAGGCCTAAATAGCGTGAGAGCCCAGATAATGGGATGGTCTTGCCCTGTGAAAGGCCTTTGAGATGGTTAGTCACACCATCCTGCTGCAAGACCCTCCCAACGACCTGTACGAAAAAAGTTGAGACTCAACTGTGCATACACATTTGGTGCCACAGGAACTTTGCCATTAACCATATTGAAACCCAAGATGCTTTGTTTCACAAACACGATGTCAGTTGCAGCTAAACCCTGAGAGCTTTAAAAGCATCTGCAGGAAGAAAATGAACACGATCTATACCATCTATAAGGTCAAAGGATGATCCATTTTAAGATCAATGACAAATTGTCCAGGTAGCACAAAACGCTGTGCTACGAGAATCTACGGACTGTTACATTATGACGTGAGACAAAGATCCTCAAAATCCGAAAACATAACGAAAATACCTAGACTGGATCATAGCACAAGGCATGTCAAGGTGACCCAAAATATAACTTTTCCCCCTGAGAGCTGAATTCTTCAAGTTCCGACAACTCCTGGCAAATGATAACAACAACTGGCAAGGGTTCCTGCACCATAGAAGCCTATGGCGAGGGTTTTGGGAGGAAGTGGCCTATCTGATAATATAGAAAATACTAACGAGACATACCAGAGTGAAATTGTCTTAACTTCGGTAGGGAAAAAGAATGCACCTGCACAGCTACTTAACCCGCCTAAGGCCAGATGTGGTCGATAAATGCACCAAGCATGCTCTCAGTTCAGACACCAGACACCTCTTCTTTCTTCCTCGCCCTGAACAGAGAATAGTTCTCTACATCTCCATACTTTTTTACTCTCTAATATTCTCTTTCATACTCCATTTACATACGCACAAAACTTTAGAACATAACCGCCAACTCAACCAGCTAGCGTAGTCACAAACATAAGTAAAACAAATTCTTTTGGAAGCAACAACAGGTAAACGACATAGAAATCCGGCTATGGCATAATACTGTGTGTGTGTGTGCTTGCTTGTGGCTGTCTGCGGCACACGGCAACAACAAAATCATCGGTGTACCCAGCGCGCATACGCATTGTTATTGTCTTCAAATTCGCCAGAGGCTTAGGACAGAGATAGACAGAGAAAAGAGAGACGTATATGATGTTCTTTATGATTGATCCATGTACACTCGGCAATCGTTAAGGGCGAAACAACAATAAATAAGCCTTAAGCGTATATAGCGCGGTAAACCCCCTTAAGTAGATCAGGCATGCTCTCAATTCCACTATTTTTTTTTTATAAAAGGATTCCGCTTCGGTATCGTTTTGCTGTTCTCAATTCCGAATGAAATTGCTTACGATTTATTTTCACCAGAGAATCAAGCGAAAGGATCCTATTTGGAACATTTGGAGCTCAGAGATGCTTAAGCTGCCTTAATAATAATAATATAATATTACAGTGTAATAGCCAAACATATTTCTCTGACGACGCCTCTGATTCTATGTCTGCTTTAGATTCTATATCTAATATTAACAATACTGATAAGTATCCTTCGCTTATTAGATCACTATTAATATACCTCTCTCATAGGGTGAAATTGATATGGATCCCTGGTCATGTGCAAATTCAAGGAAATGAGCTAGCTGACCATATGGCCAAAGCTTCAACTCATATGCCTTTAATTAGTATGCCAAATGCCAATATAAAGGACATCAACAAATATCTAAGAAATCAACTCATTCGTCAACAAGAAAACAATATTTCTCAGTGTAGCAATTGGTATAAAAATTTAAACCAAAACTATAAACATATATATGACTACCTCAGCATCAGCTCACAAAACGAAATAACCCGGCTTGATCAAATCAAAATCATACGCCTACGACTAGGACACACTAGATTAACCCACCAACACTATTTCAACCACAATATTTTCACAATATGCACTTTATGTCAAACAAATGGTACTCTTAATATACAACACATACTACAATCCTGCCCCACCTTAACTAATATTATAATAGAAATTTTTCAACAAGACAATCCAATAGAAATTTTAGCAAACCCTAACGAAGAAAATATAATCAAAATTGTCAAATTCCTGCGAAAGTCACAGTTATATAATGTAATTTAATTAATATTATTAATTAAGAATCACTAATATATACCACCAACTGTATATAAATACTCATAATAGATTTAATTATCTAACTTTAAGAAAATTTTTCGTAATATGTAACTTAACAATATCTAGCTGAAGGCCCTGGCAGCCATTGCTAGTTAATCACTTATCTCAAAGTTTAAACTTTAAAGACGAGAAACTTTTGCCATCTCCTAAGTTAAATATGATGATATAGGTCTGGTTCGATACACTCGATTTAATTTATCGATTAACCTAAACCGAGAGCTCTGTTATCCCACTTTTCGTTTATGTAAAAAACCGTTGCAGAATCTGCATTATGGCTAACATAATATTTCTAGATTTCTGCAGGGTCAAAAAGTGAGGTAATGGCATTTCTGAAGCTTTATGTGGATGAGTCTCTCCTCTACGATCCTCTCTGTACGAATACAGGAACGTTCGCCAAGCAGCGTTTCTTCATATTAAACAGAAGTTGTCTCCAATGAAAAAAGTCAAGAACATCGAGGAAATTAAAGCTAAATTAAACAATTTACGCTGTCAATAAACCGCTTATTTAAAGAAGTCGAGCAAGAGCGGTTGTGAGGCAATGGCTTTTCTTAAGAATGTATCCTTTTTTTTTTTTATTTTAGGTCTCACAAACTCATGTAACTTGCGAGCCTTTACAGCGACGCAAAATCCAATTTCTACTCCACACGGAACGCTTTTTATAATGTCTTCTCTTTGGTGCTGGATCATCCAATTCATCGTCAGCAAAAACCGCAACCATTAATGTTAACGCATTTATTTGATTGGCATCCTTTCTCACATAAACAATTCTTCCCTTTTTCTGTTGGGTTGTCAGTCAAAAGTGGTTGAACTAGTACTGAATCCGATGAACTAGCCATGAACAATTAGTTCAAGAGTCTCTGTCATTTAAGGTGTAATAATTCATCATGAAATTTGACAATCGACTTTTTAGAGATATATGACAAGTGTAAAGGCAGATTTACGCTTACGTTATAGTTTTAAGTATAACTTTTTAAATTAAAAATAGCTTCCGAAATGAGGCTGTAGAATTGGTATTGGCACAAGTCTGTTTAAGTTAACAATCTCACCTCGAATTGGCCCCCCCTTGAGTATAAGAGTGGAAGTTCCGGTATCAAAAATATAGAAAACTTGACTTCCCTCTTTGAAGAGAAATTAAACATAAATAATAGCAACACATAAAACTTTAAAGTCACCAATAGAAACGATTTTCTTCCATTTAGTCGATGAATGAATCAGTACTTACTTTGGCATGTTATCATAACATCTTTTGGCAACGCCTTTCATCCTTGAGAACTGATATTTATGGATCCATCCTGGCAAAAAGTGTGCCGGGTTTCTGTGTATAAAATCAATCGTTTCAAAAGCTGAAATTTTTGGTTTGAAAGTCTCTTTTCACAATCTATCTTAATTTCTAGCTGCTTTCGTAGTAGTATTACTATTTTCTCTCTAACTCTCCATTTTCTCTTTTTAATTTCAGGACGTTCCAATAAACGTTCATTTGTCTCCCTAATTGTTGGCCTAGTTGTGGGTTTTTGCCTGGCCGAGCTCTTTGTCTACTCATCCACGCCGGATCGTGGCGAGTATCTGCCCTATGAGGGTCACCGGCACGGCGATGTCAATGACGCCCATCACAGTCACGATATGCTGGAGCTTTCGGGCCCCGAGCAGGATGTGGGCACACATGAACATGTTCACGAGAACTCTACCATAGCCGACAAATTGTACAGCGAGGTGCGCATTTTATGTTGGATCATGACGAATCCGGCGAATCATCAGAAGAAGGCGCGACATGTGAAACGCACCTGGGGCAAGCGTTGCAACAAGCTGCTTTTCATGAGCTCGGCCAAGGATGAGGAATTGGATGCAGTGGCCCTGCCCATTGGGGAGGGACGCAACAACCTGTGGGGCAAAACAAAGGAGGCGTATAAGTATATCTATGAGCATCACATCAATGATGCGGATTGGTTTCTCAAGGCCGATGATGACACCTATACGATAGTGGAGAACATGCGCTTCATGTTGTATCCCTACAATCCAGAGACTCCAGTTTACTTTGGTTGCAAGTTCAAGCCATATGTGAAGCAGGGATATATGTCGGGTGGTGCGGGCTATGTCTTGAGCAAGGAGGCGGTGCGGCGTTTTGTCACCGAGGCCATACCCAATTCGAAGCTCTGCAAGCAGGATAACACCGGAGCCGAGGATGTGGAGATGGGTAAGTGCCTGGAGAATGTCAAGGTCTTGGCGGGTGATTCACGTGATTCAAATGGACGGGGACGATTCTTTCCGTTTGTGCCCGAGCATCACTTGATACCCTCGCATACGGACAAGAAGTTTTGGTACTGGCAGTACATCTTCTATAAAACGGATGAGGTGAGTGGCACATGGAAGCTGTGTGTGGAATATTTAATTCTTAACTTATATCATTCTATCTTTCAGGGCTTAGACTGCTGTTCAGATAATGCCATCTCCTTTCACTATGTGTCTCCCAATCAGATGTATGTCCTGGACTATCTGATCTATCATCTGAGGCCGTATGGCATTTTAAATACACCCGATCCCTTGCCCAATAAACTGGCTTTGGGAGAGCTTATGCCGGCTCCCAAGGAACCCACTGCCACTTCGGGTGACGTGGTCTCAAAACGCACCACTGACAAGCAATCGCACTGAAGTGCGCACTCCTAAGAGTACCCTTGATGTATATAGATATTTTTGTACATATGTTCTACCTATATATATATATATACACATATACAACTCGTAGCTTTGCTTTAACGTATTTGTAGCCACATTTGCCATTTCCATAAGCATTAGTTCAATCGCATCCTCGTTTGTACAAAATACCAAAACTTATTAATTAATTGAGTGCTGTTAATTTAGTTTGTAATTAAGTCGACTTACTCACACTATATGCAACTCAGTAAGCTCAGAATTAGATCTTAAAATTAAGGCAATGTATTTGATTTGGTTCCATTTTAAGTTAGAGAATCACAAAACAATTGATGAAGACGTACATTTTTCCTTTAAGTAGAACTAAGTTTAGCTATTTACTTACATACATAAACATCTCATTTGTTATTGAGACGTGCAAAACAACTATTTAAAATTAAATAAAACGAAATTGTATTACAAAATTATTATAAATTTATATTGGAGTTTCTTTATTGGTCTTGAACTAAATGATCTATATCTAGGACTCTGAAAACGACACGACTGATCAAAAATCTATTTTGCTTGAAGAGTCGGATATGTTTCTTCCTTAACTGTATGAGACTCTTTCTGACAAATATCCTGTGTAACTTAATTAAGGCGCACTTTAATTCCTGAGCATGAATTGAACAAGCAGTATTATTTCTATGAGCTATACTGATGGTATGGTTACATCTTTAAATTATAGAATATTTTCTTTTTCATTTTTAATGTGAAGATGCCAGGTATCAGAGTGTTTTTCGATCCAAATATACTTTGAGGCATAGCTGTTAAATTTCGATTACGATTAGTAATCAATTAGATTATTATAAAAAAGTATTGTAATGATTATATAATCCACCTGTAAAAAAATTTCTGATTATGTAATCAATTTTACGATTATAAATAATCAAAAAATAGTCGGGATTATTTGTAATAATCAAGAGAAATCAAAAAAAAAATCAAAACAATTCAAAAATAAGATTACTTTTGATTACTCTACTTATTCTTGATTAGTTTTGATTATTTTCTACATTTTCAAATGAAAAAAACTAGGCTTTCATGCTCTCCTAAATATCATATTTGTCAGGCATCTCTATGGAGTAGAGGTGAAAGACTCGGGGCTTGTGTAATGAGAACTAGGCTCGAGTCCCACTGGGGGAATACTGGTTTGTTTTGTTTAGCCTTTTAATTTATTGCCTCTAATATTTTAGAATTCATAAAAAAATATTTAAAAAAAGTATTTAGACATTTCCCCATTGGGAGCCCCGTTTTCATTACACAAGCGCGTTCATACAAATGAAAATGTAGAAACTAATCAAGAATTATCAAGAGTAATTTTATTTTTGAATTGTTTTGATTATTTTTGATAATCACAAATAATCCCGATTATTATTTTATAATTTATAATCGTAATCAATAGGTAATCAAGAAAATCTGAAAATAATCGTAATGATTATTTTGAATTAAAAAAAAAGTAGTCAAATATCTAATGATTGCGTTTAATAATCATTATTTAACAGCTATGCTTTGAGGCTGGTTCATTTTAGTTACCTTTTTATATTGTTGTAAAATTCTTAGGACCGATTTTACATTTTCTACATAGCTCTCATGTCTAGCTTTATGTAAAAGATGAGAAATCGGTCCTTAGAAAGATAATAGTAACTTTCAAACGCAAATACGATTCCGCTTAGATCTTGATCTTCTCTTCGCATTTTTTATTTGTTTTTTTTCGGAGCTAAGCCAAAGAGTGACTTCACTAACATTTAGGAGACTTTGATAAGCACTATCAAAGTCACTATTTTTCCTATGCCTTCAGCAAGTATACGAACGCGAATCTGTTTTCTGACATATTCCGAAGACGTTTAGATTTCTGGAAATTTGAGCTTAAAATAGTTTTAAATGCATAAATTGACACATTTTATGCACGTTTAATTGGAATCCTGTTTTTGATATTGCTTACTTGGATAATATCTTTAAGTTCTAGTTCTTGATTTCAAATTAAAATATTTCAAGCAGTTCTAAGTTTTTTTTTAATCCAAAAAGATGTACCATTTTGAATTCATGAATAGCCCAATAGACCATTTTTCATTTGCCCATTGAAATGCTAAGGGTGTTGTTGAAAAATTGCATAGGATTTCGATACAAATTACTAGCCAAGTGGAGTATCTATGCATAGCATATTTTTTGTCAACTAATTATTTTGAACAAATTGGTTAAAAAATCTCCGAATTGTGTGGGATCGTTTATTTTAAAGCTAAGCGGTAATACTTTACGATTTTATCAAGGAAAGTTAGAGCAATAGTACGGGTTTCCCACAAAAAGTAACCAAAAATAATGAGTGATGGACCATTTCCGATATCATATTCGTGTTTAGCACACGCAGCCCATATAGAATCATCATCACCACATTCACAACGGTAAACGACTTATGCATTTATACACTAAAGAGAGCTGGCTGCCTTGACAGAACTGTTGCACGAATCTCCTGATTCAATTTTCAGAAGGCTTTCGCTAATGACTGCCAATTGATGATCATCTATCCATTACTCGCCGCTTGAAGCAGTTGGGAACTGCAAGGAGCAATAAAAGCAAAACCAGACATACGATACAGCACTCAAACTTCTTGGTGTTCATGCTTAAGCTTCACGGCTAAAGTTTCTGAGTGAGAAAGCTTCAAGCTCTCTAGCGAGCTTAGAACTGTGCAGAAAGAAAACGCATGTGTTGTTACATAAAACTTTTGAACAAATGCATCTTTTTGGCACCTTGGGCCAGCTCAATAATTCTCAATAATTTAACATTAGATTATTATAAGCTTAATTTTCTAGATTTCAGCTCTCAAAACGAGATATAGGTTAAAGATTGATGTGGCACCCAAAAATAAAAGTGGCTAATATGTACACTCAGAGAAAAAATCAAGAAGAACGTGCTTGATATCAAGAAGATTCGATGTCAAAAGTACGGCAACATCGAATATGCTCGGTACCAAGAAGAAAAATCTTGAAATCGAGCATAGATTTTCGAGAAGAATATTCTTGGTCTTAGAATTAGTCTTCTTGATATCAAGCATAAATAGTCTTGGATCCAAGAAAAGATCTTCTTCGATGCAAGCATAAAAAGTCTCGATTTGAAGAACAAGCAAGCATAATGCGAGCATAAGCAGTCTCGATTTGAAGAATAAATGCTCTTGTTTGCAAGCATAAATAGTCTCGATTTGAAGAACAGATCGTCTTGGAAGCAAGCATAATTAATTTCGATTCCAAGAATAGATCTTCTTGGAAGCGAGCATAAGCAGTCTCGATTTGAAGAATAAATCTTCTTGTTTGCAAGCATAAATAGTCTCGATTTGAAGAACAGATCGTCTTGGAAGCAAGCATAATTAATTTCGATTCCAAGAATAGATCTTCTTGGATGCGAGCATAAGCAGTCTCGATTTGAAGAATAAATGTTCTTGTCTGAAAGCATAAATAGTCTCGATTACATTTTTATTTTAGAATTTTTTTTTAGATTTTTAGTAATTTGTTTTCATACAAAAATTACAAACATATTTTTACAGATATTTTAATCTGACAACTGTCTTGCCATTATTTAAGGGGTATAAATGTAGTGGTGGTGAATCAAATATTGCTAGCTTATGTATATAAGTATGAGTCGCTTTATCAATTACATAAGCTCTCAAATGTAGGTCGTACTCTTTAATACTAATTTTTTCACAAAATACATAAACTTCGTTTACTTCCTTCGTTATAATAAACTTCAATATTTTAAATAAATTAAAGTTAGTTTCCATTAAACCTAAATAATAATTACACTTATATTTGGTACCCTTATATGTTATTTCATTATATAGTTTGTAAGATACATTTTTATATTGTTCTTTTATCTTACAAGTAATGTCGTCATTGTCAAAGCCTGTGATTTCTTTTGTCAATTCAACAACAGGCTCAATAGATTTCCGTCGACAGCCAGGATGCATCCGAAAGGGTTTCGTCGTCGATTCCAAACTAGAAAATAATAAAAGTAAAATATACAAAATTAAACTAAATTAAGAAAATTTTTAAGGCATAAAAACTAATTACTCAAGTTTTTCCCATTTTATTTATATTATTTTGGTCCATATATCAAAAAGTGTAAATGAAGTAAAATTTGCAGAAAAATTTTAAGAATTTTTGAGGTTTGCGAAAAAATGAAATTTCTAAAAAAATTAGTATTTTCATTTTTAATAAAAAAAAATGGTAAACTTGTGTAATAAAAAAATGAAATTAACAAAATAATATATTTAGGGTATTCAAGACCCCCAGTTGAGCTGTGGAATTGTTGAAATTTTAAATTTTGAACAAGTCGACAACAACAAGAATAAAACATAACAATACTACTGACAAGTTTTCAAAAAATGTAAAATTCCTCAATTCATCAACTCCACAGCTCAACCGGGAGTCGTGAATACCCTAATTATATTTTTCCCTTACCTCAGCCTTTCTCCAAAGGAACAATTTTTGGCGAAAAAGCACTCGGAGCCCAATTGGTGGAATGGCTTCCTTAATTTCTTCTCGCTCAATGTATTTGAGACTATTAAAAGTCACTCCAGAAGCTATAAAAAAAATATAAACCAATTATTTCAAAACGCATTTTTATTTCAAACGGATTGTGAATGCATGTATGTAAATGTTGCACACACAGACATATGTGTATACGTGAGTGCGTGTGTAAAAAATGTATTGGCGCTTAGCGCCTAATATGCATACATACACAGAGACAAACGAAACCAAAGTAAAAAGCGCGCGTTAGTATACATGCAAACTAACGCGCGCTTTTTACTTTGGTCTCTGTGTATGTATGCATATTAGGCGCTAAGCGCCAATACATTTTTTACACACGCACTCACGTATACACATATGTCTGTGTGTGCAAACATGTACACGGATTCACAAAATTGAACGATTGCGTCGGCTGAACATGTACATATGTATGCAAACCAACGCGCGTAACAGAGATCACATTTTTTTGCTTTTGCTAGGTTTGTTTGCATATTAGGCGTTAGGCGACAATACATTTTTTTTACACACGCACTCACATATGTACACATGATTGCGACGGCTGAATATGTCCATATATGTATATGTATGCAAACACAAAATTGACACTCCGTTACGTGCATGTGAATGCACACACTTACATTAACATTCTAACTAATAACTAACTAACACATGCAATGCAATGTTTTTTCACTTACCGCTTAAATAATTTTCCACTTCCTGCAGCTCAAACTCTTTCAGTAAGTTCTTTAATTTTTCACTATCGTCCATTTTATTCACTTCTTTTTTTTCACTTCTGAACACTTTTCAATAATTTATTTGGCAACCGCACGCTTAGAAGTTTAAAATGACAGTGATCTTCGGCTGGCTGAGGCCTCGCTGCATGCAGCCGAGTCGCGAACGAGAGAGAGAATTACTCTTTTTTGTTTCTCTCGCTGTCGGCTTGTGGCTCCCCGCACTTCCCTCGCCATCAAGCTCGAAGTCAAGATCGTTTTTCTGCTTGAATTCGAGCAGATTTCGTCTTAAAAAAATCAAGAAGAAAAATACTAAATTGAAGCAGAAATCGTGCTTGCCGATTCGTGCTACATTTCTCTGGGTGTACCCTACATTACCTTTAATAAGCTTTTAATTTGTCCGACGTATAACCATACGAGTCTGAAAAGCGCAAACATGGCAATTAAACCTGCAAAACTCCTTAAGATCAGGAGGGATCACTTCGGTGTTCTAGTACCTGAAAAATTTTGGTCCAGAAGGTCGCTGAAGATCAGGTTCAAACCGAATTTTGTAGATTTTAATCTTGAACCATTATCCATTAGGCTAAAGTTATAGTCGCTGTGTGTTGCCAGTACAAAAGTGACCGCAGAACGCGTACCTCATGTAAAGTTATAATACTTTGTGTAAGGCGATGTTTACAGAAATTCCTTCTATCAGAACTTAAGAGTCTCATATACAGATGTTATCAAAAAGTATGATTTTGTCCAACTGTGTTATATTCTAGCTTAGTTTAAGTTCATTATTAATCTGTCTGCCAGTCGGTAGGTTTTGAATAGCACTGGATTATTCAGTCAACGAATTTTAGAGTATACAATGTGCTCAGCTTTTGTTGCAATATCAGTTATACAACGACTACGACATTCTTTAGTTATTGGCAATGATAGTTTTTTAAAAAAATAACAACAATACGAAGGTCGACAGGAGCATTTCAACTTCATTAGAAGATAAACATGTTAAACAATCCTTGATGCTGTAATTCATTGGCTACTTGAGTGTTTTTGATTCTAATCAAAAACTCAAACCCAATCCAATTAAACTTATACAGCGACCAGCAACAAGCGCCCTCTGCTGCTTTATCTTCAAAGCTTTTTCACTAGAGCTTTGGCATGTAAGCTTTTAAGTGGCAAGCAGTTAAAGCAGTTTTGCGTTTATTTTCTTTGTACTAAAAGTAGACATCTCCGACCCGACAAAAAAGTTTTATTCAATAAAATTTTATTTCGACCGAGCATTCGTACAGCAGCTTTATGCTATGGTCATCCGATTTTTACAGAACTTTGTAGAATTGTGTGAGAGCATATCAAATAAATAAGTGGCAATTTTAAGGACATTTTCATTGAAAACAAAACAAAAAACCCAACAAGTTTTTCTTAATAAGTCTCCATTTCAGAATCTTCTATTGTATGTCATCTATACCATATAGATGTCCGATTTCGACCAAACTTAGTGGAATCATGGGAAAGCATATCAAACTAAGATCAAACTAACATCATTGGAGGCGTTGCAATCAAAAACCAAAAAGTATTTCTCCTCTTAAACTAGTTTTTCGACCGATCGATCCTATTATAGCTATATGCTATAGTCATTCGGTCCGGCCGGTTCCTCCAAATGTGCAGCGCGTTTGTTCCAAAAGACTTCTTGCAGTCTTTGGTGAAGATAGCTTTCAAAATGACAAAATGATCGAAAATAAGTACTGGTTCGGTTCACTAGTTCACAAAGTTTCTGAACCGCCTGTTTGGTTCAATACATGGTTTTTAAAGCTAACTGAACCGCGGATTCGGTTCGGTTCAGTGGTTCACAAAGGCACATTATGAAATATTTTGATTTCTGTAGTAATGTGACTTTTCGAACACTTTTGAAATATAATTCTTATAATCCATTTAAATATCTTCAAAATCCTTAGAAGAATGTCCATGGCTTTTTTTTGCGGGATTCGCCTTTAAGTTCCTAGAGTGATGCCCTTCGAAAAGTAAGAATGTGGCCATATCCCTATAGTTAGCGAGACCTGAATCATAGCTGAATCAGCCCGAAATGAAAGGGCTTGTCCTGAATTCATGACATCCTTTTTATGAGGAAAATCTCTTCTGTTTAAGATTGAATTTAGGTAAAGAAATATAATTTAAAATATTGTCTACTAGAGGAAAAAAATATAGATTGATGACAGGTATATTAGAAGATAGCCCGGCAATTGCAGAAGGCTTACAGTTTTACATGTTGTAAAATTTTCGTCTAGTCATCCTTGAAAGCTATATCGATCCGGCAACGCTAAATATGTGAAGGGTCGAACGAAACGTATACAAATTATCTTCGCGAAACGATTTAAATTCCGAATTTAATAAAAATCATTGGCTAGAGCAAAGGGTTTCTCATTAAAACTCGTCAGAGAACTGAACCGAACCGAACCGTTTTTATTTGTGGTATTCGGTTCGGTTCAGCAATTCTGAAAGGAAGCCGGTTCGGTTTGCGGCTCGGTTCACCAGCTGGAATAAGCGCTTCGGTTCGGTTAAGAACCGGTGTGCATTTAGTTCTTAAATCAATCTTAACTCTGTATTCTTTGTTTAAAGTGACTTATAAGAAAATATACAAAAATAGTAAAATTTAGCTCGTAGTAAATTGAAGTTTCTTGGAAATCAAAACCATTAAAAATTACGATCCATCGAACTCAAAAACGAGAACGGACCTGACCCAACTGAGCCCCAGACTTGAGAGAGGTATAAATTGAAAAGTCAGCAAGTCAAAACTCAACTCATTCAACGATTTTCTACCAAAGTCTTTGTTATTGCTACCGAAACCTAGAACGTCGTTTAATTTTCTATTGATTGAAACTTTCCTAACTAATGAGAGTGTGAATTGGTAAATATTCACGCTTAATGTTAAAGAATTTTCGATAGGTCCAAAGTCAAAAGGCAACAAATGCTACATATTGTCTCAATAAATTTATGAAATCGAAAGGTAACCGGTTATTTTGTTTCGCTAATGGTTATTTTAAGCTGAGATCCATCTTGTATGAGCTTTTTACAATGGACCAGTTAAGGCTTCTGCGATGTGGCCGCTAGCAACACTCATCACTTTCCAGGATAACAAAGAGGTCGCTGGGGACCAGAATTTAATATGATATCATCTAAATATTTTCTCAGATTTAAAGTAAGCTCACCATATTCTTGGTTTAATTACAATGTTGTCTATCTCTCCTTCAAGCATTATTTAATAATAAAAACAGGCCTCGACCACAAAACAATACAATAAGCATCGTTAAATGCTTCTAACAATAAAACTGTCAAAATGTCAACCGCTAAGCTGCAGATGTCAACCTGGCCTTCTCCATCCCGTAGTCGGGCGCAGAGTCAAGTCGGAAGCCATTTTAATTGATTCATGTTAAGCCGCGTTGGCAGCAGCGCCTCGGGATTTCCAATGGACCAATGCGTAAGCTTTTTGGCCGGTTCTCACTTGGAGAATCCCATAAATTATACATACAAACATGAGTGCATTGTGCTTGTGTGACCGCACATAAATAACTTGGCATCTATTATGCAAAGACCGGTTACTGTTTGCTTACCAAAAACACAACTAATATTTATATGGACAAGGCAGACCAAACATTCGGCCGATTTCTTGAGTACTTGCGAATTGCATCAAGTGATGCAGAAATGGCCATTTGGGATTTGCTGGGATGGGCCACTAATTAAAATTGTTTAATCTATTGAAATAATTTAATTACTGATGCAAGTGAAATTTTTGTAAAAAGTTTACAGTCAACGGTGCGTGCCACAATTAAAAAGTTTCTCAAGACAAAAAAGTTAGATTGAAAAGAACGAAGTTTAATTTCTATACTCTGTACCAAAGGTACACAGAGTATATGAAGTTTGTGCAAAAGTATGTAAATGACAGTATGAAGCAACACCGACCCCATAGAGTATATATATTCTGGATCAACAGCCGGGGCCGTGAGTCAGAGATAGTAAGAGATACAGTTTCGACATGTTTGGATACAGCTGCTTCCATCCTTTATTCAATATTATAGATAGAAGGTTCGTACCCTCTGGACATTTTTAGATATGAGGATTATTTATCGGTTTGTCAAAGGATTGATATACATCGGATGAACGATGGTCAAGTTATGAGCTTAGGAAAGCGTTGCTTTTAGTTGTTAGCAATTCTTAGCATACAGTTTTGATGGTACAGAGTATTTTAAATTCGGGGTTTTCCGACTTTCTTATTAGTTTTGTTTTTTGAGTTTTGCTCCCTATCAGGTCATGATCTAGAAGCTTTACTTCTATGTATCTGTGATCTGAAAAGAAGTATTCTCATAATTCCCTCCACGATATTAAATATTCCTCGAGAAACTTAGAAATAAAGGTAATTATATAAATGTAACACAGGTTAGAGTTGGGAGCACGACTCGACACAATGCAAGATCAGATTTCTTGAGTGCATGTGAGTGTTAGTTTTTAGGGTCAAAACAGACCACAGAATTGTCAGAAAGTTTTATGTTTCGAAGAAAACACAGATTTGATGTTCAACAAAATTTTAAAAAAGAAAACATTGGACGCAGATAATTCTGGACTTTTAATCCACTGGGGAAAGTGTATTGTACCCAATAATCTTCATGATGTAGGTTTTTTTTGGTCCAGAGAAACAAAATGTAGTCTCGAATAGCTATATCAATTTAGCAGATTATTCTAGCACATGAAAAAATTCCAAGAATTTGATAAAAATTCCGAATATTGCGAAAATCAAGCTAAGGAAAGTCGTGCATGTCGTGTCGTGTTGTACTTAAAACATTTTTGACAGTGCGTATGGTGGGCCTGTTTCAAATGTGTCTTCCGTATTAGAATCGTGTAATGTATAAACAAGGTATCACCTGTGAGGTTTGTTAAAAAAATAGTGTCACAGTACCGCGGTTGCAGATTCTTAAAAGGTGCATATAATATGATTGTAGGGTAATTTACCCCGATCATTGATGTCTCTACTGGACCATTTAATGTTGGAGGCGATTCAATCGCCCTCATTGCAAGTCTCGTTTTGGTTTGTTAGCTGATATGTACAGCGTCCTGAAAAGTACCAGACAGTCCTAGCTCTGGGGTGTCATCAGCCAAAAAAAAGGAAGTCAGCCCGTGCTTATGACTTGCGATTTCAAGACTGACTTCTGATGTGCCATCATCATTATAATGCACAAGTGTACGCGGTTAACTCATACCTTTAATCAATATCAAATATATTAAGAAAGGAAAAAAATGGTTTAGTTATATGTTAGAGGTCTGCATGAGAGCACCCAAACTGCCAGCCACAATGAGTACTCAAAAATATGACTTCCTGTGTTAAGTACTAAAACTCTTGATACTTTTGATGGATACAAGGAAACCTCTTCGAAACCAAATTCTAACTCTTACGTGCCACAAAAAATCGTTCGGTTGGTTTTGAAACTCATGCATTTTGTTAGTAGATTTTGGCAAGCCAATTAAGGCCAAACACAAACCAATCAAACTGAATTCTTAAACCAACTTCAGCTGCCATGGTCAAAAAATATGATTGAAGGGTTGTGAACTCTATCTTAAGGTGGTGCCCAAATTTGTTGTGTTAATTTTACTAATGTTTTTTTGAAACAATGATTTGAAACCTAATTGTACTAATTTTGATAAAGGGCAAAGTCGAATAAGCACACAAAAACTGCCCCCTCTCTTATCGGCATCAAATTCAATATAACCACCAGTGAGAAGCTCACTCTACTAATTTTTTAGTCCGATAGTCGCTATTGGAGAAAAGTTATGAGGGCGGAAAGTTAAATCAATATATATTGAAAGTGTCCCCAATACAATTCGAAAAATAATTTTTCCACATTTTTTGTTTCACCAATTCAAAGGCCACAAATATATTATTGAATTATACCATTAATTTTTTAAAGTTGTAAATTAATTGTTACTCCTACAGTTTTTTGCTGGAGTATGCATTTGGATATCCCTTAAATCATATAATTTTTGCAATGGCATCAGAAGTGTGAAATATATTGACATATACTTAATACTATTAAGCACAAAGAATTGACTGAAATTTTCCCTTTTTAGTTTATATACAGTGTGCCTAATATGTCTGAAATATACTTGAAAAATACAAATTTCATGTTTTATTGATTTTCATCATGTCATAGCCCAGCGATGTGATTAGAAATAATACATTGTGTTAGCGACCTCTTTGAAATTGATCACTTAGTTTTAGTAAAGGCAACTTTAGAAGAGCAATCGAATTGGATTTTTATTGGGAAAAGGAGCAAATTACACAGTACGATACTAAATAAAACCCGGGATGAGACCCTTATATTATGATAGATAAGACTTCTGTAAGCATCACCTCATATTCAGCTTATCAACTGTACCCTAGTTTCGATATCAATGGATACTATTGTACCAGCAAAACAGAGCGACAACAATTTAAACTTAATTAACAAATGGCTTAAGATAAAAATCTACAAAATTCAGCAAGCACAGACAGGGTCATTGGGAACGTAACATCAAATTGCTGCGTTATACATACAATTGGTTAAGATACCTCCAGAAGAGGTGAAACCTAAAGTGTTGAATATCTTTAAAAGCGCACAGTAGAGTTTAAAAAAAAAAAACTAAATTTATAATGGCATATTGTGCTTTTTCAAGGGCCTAAGAGATGTTACTCTGGAGTACCATTTAAAGATATACTAAAAAAATAAAGACCGAACTGCGTTTGCAGATTTACTAACAAAGCATTTTTGCGCTGACTATAACTATGGGTACATGTTTTACACAAACAAATTGGTGAAGAAAATTGTACAAAAACATTTTGAAGTTTATTGTCAATATTTATTTACAGCATTTAAATAATATCATTTAATTTAAAACTAAGCAAAATCACTATCAAAGGGTATAGATGGGCCAATTGACCAACAATTTGTGTGAGGTATCTCATTGCAGTAGGAACATTTGTCATGTGTGCGACTAGTACGTGTCACTTATTTCGCAATTAAGAATAAAAACGAGCCAGC
Organism: Lordiphosa andalusiaca; assembly: GCA_035044965.1. Taxonomy (NCBI): domain Eukaryota; kingdom Metazoa; phylum Arthropoda; class Insecta; order Diptera; family Drosophilidae; genus Lordiphosa; species Lordiphosa andalusiaca. The sequence continues at coordinate 302,622 of JAWNNM010002684.1, forward strand.
TGACCTAACTTCGTCTGTGCCGAAGTTTTTATACCCTTGCAAGTGCTCGCTTAAATATTTTCCAAAAAATACTCTTTTTTCCATTTTCCGACCGGTCGTTCGTATGGGAGCTACATGATATAGTCATCCAATTTGGTCAAAAATTTGTAAAGTTATGTGAAAGCATGTGAAACAAACAAACACAAAATTGCGGAATGCTACCACTAAAAAAAAAGTTTTTCTAACCAAGACTGTTTTTCATACCCATTATTTGAATGGCAGCAATACCATACAGTTGTTCGATTTTATTAAAACTTGGTAGAATTATAAAACATAGAAACCTACGATTACAAATTTTAAAGACTTTTCCATTGAAAAGATAAAAGTGTTTCTCATTAAATCTAGTTTTTCGACCGATTGCTAGGAGATATAGTCATCCGATCCGGTCGGCTCCGACATATTAGTAGTGTGCAGCAAAAAGAAGACTCTGTGCATAAGATCTGCTCGATAGCTTTAAAACTGAGAGACTAGTTCGCGTAGAAACAGACAGACAGACGGACGGACAAAGCTCAATCGACTCAGCTCGTCACCCTGATCAAGAATATGCATGGTTTATGGGGTCCGAAATGAATATTTCTATACGTTGCAAACTTCTGGGCAAAATTCTAATACCCTTTGCAAGGGTATAAACAGTAAGCTGTTTTACAAATTCCTGCAATCACCCTTTGACAAAAGTCAGATTTGAAGTACTTACTTAATGCAAATGGTCTGTTAATCGATGCACAATTTTTTACTGAATTAGTTCGACTCTCACTTTTTTCTTAATTCAATTCAATTCGGGCCCTCATCGCTTGAATTGAATGAATTAAACACTCTTCCAGCATCAATTCATTCATTTTACTGAAATTCATTGGAGAGAGTGTCAAGACTCATTTAATTTACTTTGAGCTTAAAGGATTCATGAGTTGATTTGAGTGCAATCAAGCAGCCTTCTATTATGTATATTTCTTTAGCCTAGAGCTTCTCCGAATCTTTTGGCTTGTGTGCTTTCTGGTTTTCGCACAGAAAAAAGAGCAAAGCTTCGAAATTTTAGAAATTCTTTTTGAGCTGGAGCCAATAGCTGTTAAAGGTGACCGGCTGTTTACAATTTTTACCTTGACGGTAAAGAAATCAATATAATGTGTTTAATTAGTGAATAAACAAAAAACTCTAACCAAAACAAATTTCTGTGTCACCTGTGAACTGGAATTTGGCTGAAGTTTTTTGTGTACTGTTTATTATTGGGCCCTTTCGGTTGTGTTTTGTGTAACTATTCCTTTTTCTTTTGCCGTTGTGGTATTTTCCTCCTACGAATTTCGTCGTCATATTGCGTCCTCTTCAGGAGGTCTGAATTTATAAATAAAAAAACAATTAAACAGTACAAAAACAAGGCTGGAATGGTCTTGTGTCAGCGATAACATTATTGTTTTTAACCAACAAAAAAAATTATATTTGTTTGGGACTTGCAGAGAGAAATAAGTTCAAGGACATCGTGGCAACTCTCGATTGTCACCAATTATAAAAAAAATATTTAGCTCATTATTTTCTAGCATTGAAAAGTAATTGCAATTCTTTTTCTGCAATTTGCGATTGCTGCAACTTTTTGCAATGGGAAACTTTTGACATCACTCCTCCCTACCACCCAAACCTGGCGAATTCGCAACTCATCTTCAAACTGTAAAAAAATGAAAAACACACTGTTTATTTTTCCATCTTGGCCAACCTGGCGTATGATTAATGCCATTCCACAATCTTCTTTTCCGCTTTTCTTCCTCATCAATGGAAATCAATTAATTAACGACACAAAGACACGAGCTCTTGTTTTCTCATGAATGAATCAACTGACTGGCTGACTGAATGAATGAATGAGTGAACGAGTGTAATGACTCTTTCATTAGGCAGTCGAGCGTGAATAAAGCATTAACCCCCCCAACGCCCCGCCAGAAGAAGGCGAACCAATCCAGCTGCATAAATTTCCATTTAGTTAGACAAATGTGACAAACGGAAATTGCAAACGGCGCTCTGCAACGCTCTCAACAGCATTCCGACTTCCTGTTTGCAGTCGACAGGACAGGATCTCGCCAAGGACCACCAAGTGCCCGCTTCACTCTATTCTGGCATTTCGGCTGCTGACGCTCTTCAGTTGCTCTGAGACGGTTTAATAAATGATGAACACGTTGAAGCATATTGAAATGTAATTCATAACGTAGTAGCCGTCAGCTACAGTTTGCCTGTGTGGTATGTGGGTGGGTGGGCTGGTGTGCGGTGGGGCACGGGCCCGCATTGCGCATACGTCATGTGGTACACTGCAGAACACGCAGACAGTTGTTATGAGTGGCTCTTTTCTATCGGCTGATTGAATTATACGTACAACCAAGTTGCATGTAATGAAATTAACAACAAAAATGGGGTCAGCAGGTGAATGGAAATTAATAAAGAGGGAGAGTTATTGAATAAACTATTAACAATAAGGCAGAACAATGCAGAAAGCATTTGGCGAAAGTAGTCGACCATTATTCTTGTTCTGTTTTACAATAGGTTGGTTATTTTTGATATATTCCTCTACTCTAAAGGAAGAGCCTAACATTACGATATATTAAACCCAAGTTCGTCAATGATCAGTGCCATTTATTATCTGTAGTGTTTTTCCTCCTTGAGGATGCAAAGGTAATTGCTCTGCTCTGAATCAATGAATTTCTTAACTTTAAAGCTATTTTATGTACTCTTTTTGCTATGACTTCTGATTTATATCTTCTTCTTCTCTGGCTTGATGTTGTCGAGTGGAGAGCTAAGACTCACGATCCAAGAGCAATGGCTCATGAGCCGAGAGCTATGGCTCACAGCTCGGAGCCGATGGCTGTGGCTCTCGAGACCTTTTATGGCTTACGGCTCCCGAGATGCGGATCTCAGCTCTGAGCCAGAAGTTGTGGCTAACGAGCTGTGAGACGCATAGTGCTCCCGGTTCTCGAACAGCGGCTCTCGGCTTTGAGCGATCGTCCTTGCCGATTATATTTATCAATATCTTTGGCATATGCAAGTAGCATTATATCTTTGAAAAAGATGGTGCCAGATCTGTTGGCAAAGAAGAAGTCTCACGATGGGGTGTCACTCTGTCTAAAACCTCTTTTGATATCAAATGGGTCGGAGAGGTTTTTTTTTCCATTTTGTCGGAGCTTTGGTTGCTTCTCGTGCAAAGTCGGACGTACTTTGCTGGAATACCAAAAGTAGACAGGGCTTCGAAGAACTTTGACCTTATCGGAGTGTCAAAGGCGACTTTACTGACAACAAAAAAGTGGTGGATTTCGATCTCTGACTCATGTGTTCTCTCCAGGATTTGTTGTAATGTGAATATGTGGACTGCGGTGGGTTTGCCAGGTCTAAAGCCACACTGATAAGGTCCAATCAGTTCGTTCATTCACGGCTTTAGACGTTAACATAGGATGCATGACAGAACTTTATATTCAATGGGTAAAAGGCTGATCCGGCGGTAATTCCAACCTTCCATGATTCCAATCTTTGGGCATACTCTCTTCGGACCATATTCAGCATAGGAGTTAGTGCATGCACCTTACCAATTCCTCGCCACCAGCCTTGAACAATTCAGCGGGCAGCTCATCAGCGCCAGCTGATTTGATGATTTTTAGCCTTTTTATGGCTAACCTGACTTCATTGATGGGTCGATGGGTCTATCTCTATATCATCGATTGGTGGGATGGCTACTTATATCTGCAGCTGGATAATTGAGGGTTTTCGTTAAAAACTATTTCCCGATTGGTCCCCTTGACTAGGAATTGGCGACAATTGAAATGTTATTAATCAGAATAAAGCATTTCAATCTTTGCTGGTCAGAATTGTCGTTAAGCTGTCCCTTTCTCTTGACCATAAGCCAAGATTTTAGGAGATGCTCGTATGGGCCCTTTGTTCTGAATGTGTCTAAATAAACGTGTCTTCAATAAACTCATTTTCTGACTTGTATTCTTTATAAAAACTGGTTCATAAAACTGAAAGGTTTTTGGAAGATTGACAACTCCATTAGATTGATTAATATCTTTCTACAAAATTTTCGCATTTCTATTTCAACTAACTTTAACTTAAGCTGTACACATTTTTCGAGTATATGTTTTGGAAATTGATGGAAAAGTCATATGTTGACCTTATACATCATAACATTCGAAAACAGAAACAGGCCACCATAAAATGTATAATAAATTAAGACCGAACCGTTGAACCGAACCGAAAATCACACTTCATTTAACTCAAAAGAAAAATGCAATGAACCGAACCGCAGGTTTGAATACAGTGTGAGCACTGCATACCTGTTATACATACAGGCTTTTGCACACAGCTTAAGCCATATCTAAAATTGGTTTTTTCAGTTTGTTTATGCTCATTTACTCAATGTGTAGCCCATCTTAATGGCTTTTTTCTTGACGCAGATTGCCTTAATTGGCATATCCGAGATATAAAACTTGATAAGAAAGTCCAACGTAAAATTGCTTCACTTCAGCTCTCTCGCTCTCGCTCTTCTTCTATTTGTGTCTTTAGCAACACACTGTCCATTGGGGGGCGGTCCCATTCATTCACCCTGCACCTGCCTTGTCTGGTCACTTCCGCCCTCCAGCTGGTTCCAAATGGGGCTGCTTGCAGCAAGAAAAAAAAAAACTTTCATTGTCCATTTTTGGGCTCTGATTTCCTTTCTGTTCGCTTTGTCTGATTTTAGGTCCTTGCATTGCATGCTGACAAACTTTATTATTTCGCTGAAAACTTTTTAATGACAAAATCAAATCGAAAAAAAAAGTTGCGGCCACAGCAAAGCCCAAAGTGACTGTGACGTCTGGCCACTTAAAAAATTTGTTGATAAAATTAATTTAAGGCTTATTAAAGAGCAGAAAATATGGAGAAAAATTGATGCCAGCAGAGCCATCGAAACTAGCTCAAAAGAGTTCCGTGGAATTTAAAGCCAAATGTTGATGTTTTCGTTTAGATGCAATCGCCCCTGGTAATGCGGTTCTTCACACATCTGACTTAACCCGCACTTAAATGTTGATGTTTGGCCATTTATACAATTTATAACGCCACATAAAACGAAAGAATGAGCAATGACCATTTTGTGTTTGACCGCTCAATCATGACATTGACATGAGTGACATTCCTGAATGGAGCGGAAAGTTTTTTAGGGAGTTAATATAAAAAAAGTAGCAGGGGAAAAAATGGATAAAACTTAAGTATGTGAAAAAAAGTGTAAATTGAATATAGAAATTGTTTAAGCTTTCAGAATTGTTGTTGGTTTTATTTATAACACAAATCCGTTCCAAAAAATATCAATTTTTAATGAACCATTTCAGAATCAAAATTTATTTGGTGCAGTTTCAATTTAAGGTGGTTCACTAGGTGCATTTCAAGTTCAGTTATTCTATAGATATTTTAAAATAAAGGAATGATTCTTATTCTCGGTGACCTATTGACACTGCAGAGTTGTCAATTCAAGTACAACATTTTACTGTTAAGTGATAAATTGTTGATAGTTGTTGAAAATTGTTTCGTATAGTTCAGATACGATATTCAAGCAATCTCCTTAACTGCCAACTAAGTAGCAATATCATCAACTACTCTGCGGGCAATACAAAGGAAGCCAAAACGCTCTACTCTTTTGGTACATTAAAGATGCTGTCCTTTCCTTTTGACGTTCGTTCATCAATCAAAGGCTTGTCAATTGCAAAAATAAAAACAAAACAAAACACAGAGAGAGAGAGAGAAGACCACAGCCAGTGACATATATCTTAAAAAATCAATAAACCTTTTTGGTTCATCTTGCATCACGCTCATTTATTTAAACAATCAGTCAAAAACTAAGCCAAATGTGACTCTAAACTACATTTGTTAGACACTTTTGTGTCTTTCAATGCGCTTGCCAAAATGATGGCATATTAATGTTGGCAAGAGGTTTGTCATCCATTTAAGAGCGGGCACTTAACATGCTGCTTGGGCCATTGATTTTTCTTTTAAATGTCGCCGAGTTGAAATCTAGAAATGGATTGCCAATGACATGTTGGCTTTTAACAATTTTATGTTAGCTTCACTAAATTTCAAATATATTATTTATACTTTATACTTATTTATACTATATTTATACTTGAATATATTTCAAGTAAATCTCTGCATTCATAATGTTTTTTAAAAAGATGAAGCTCTGCAAAATTTGATTTTAAGTATAGGCAAATGCAATTGGAAATTTTTGAATTTATGTTATCGACGAAAATGTATTCTTAAGTGCGATATCTACGCTGGTACTTTGTCCAAAAGTCCTGATTTTTTGTTTAGGAGTTTGAATAACATAACTATCGATAATAATTTTGAGTACTTAATTACACTTTATGACAGAATTTTGCAACCTATTTTAATAATAGCAGCCGCTCAAAGTTGATTTGAAGATGAGGTTAATGCAAAAGTTGAAAGAAAAAAGTGAAGCGGTTGTAAGCCGTCTTACGGTAAAGAATTAAGTATAATTTATTGATCAACAGAAACTAACCAAGTTTTTTTTAGTACATATGGACAGCAAAGGGTGCTCAGACACTAGTTTTCCGCATTCTACAATCAAAAAATGTATTTTCTAGTTTTTAGAAATTCACCCTTAAATAATTTTTAGACAGTTTTTCTTGAACTTAAAAAAATCAGCCCTAAAAAAGATTTTTCCGAAAATAGTTTCTTAAATTTAGAAACTCGATTTATTTTTTCTCATAATACATGAGGGTAATTTTTCTAGATTTCTTCCTAAATACTTTATTAAATAAAGGACGAATTCGCCCTCGAATGCAATACGATGCCTTTCGTGTTGAAGTTTCCCCGAGGTCCCGAGTTCAAGTCCCAGGCAAGGTAAAGTTTGAAAATAAAATAATGATTCCCAATTACAATGAGATTTTCAGATAGAAGAATTAGTGAACCAACAGAAAGAAAATATCCCATAAAAATTTTACGTATAAGGGGCTTATACGCTTCTTAGTGTTGTAGTCTCTTCCTCGATTGTCTTTACTGTGTAACTGGTTTTAACTACCTTTATGCAGTCTTAGCCGGCACGCGGTCATGTTATGCTTTCGCATTGATCGCTGATATGAGAGGCTTCAAACAGCTGTACGATCTACCAGTCTCCTTTTTGGTGGTGTGTCTCTAATTTAAGTTGTGCGAAAGCATAGCACGGCTTAGAGCCGGCTAAAACTGCAGGTGCTATACATATTCATTTCTCAAAAAAAAACATTTCAAAGTTCACTTTGTTTTTGTGTAGCATACTTAACTGGATCTTAGAAAATATTATATGTATTAAATTCTAGTTTTTGAAATTTTTTTGTTTTTTGTTTTTTCTGCAATTAAACAGAAGCAAGCATAGATTCTAAAAACGCTGAGTTTGGACTAATTGACTGGTTGACCTAGAAGTGGAGTGCTGTCAAAGCCAGCAATTAAAAATTGTGCCCAATTGAAAAGCCATAGCAACAAGACCCTTAAGGAATTAATGTGTTTTATAATTTAGTTGCATTCTAAATTATTGACATCAAGTTCAATCTTTGATGAACACATAAAAAAAATGACATTTATATGGATAAATGGTTCGTAGTTTCAAGACATTCAGTCAGCTATCAGGATTATTAGTCGACCCGCCCAAGGACTAAGATCGGGTAAGCAGTCCTTGAAATATGAGCAATAGCAGAAGCAGCAAATACAGAGCATACACTTTCATTGACACTGGGTATATTTTGGTGGTGCTTGATCGACTTTCATTGTTTTAGTCGCGTTAGTCAAAGCAGAGAATAAATGACTTTCAGAACATTCAGATTATCGGAATATCAAAACAAACGAACTCATAAGGCAGCTGAGCTTAACTAACATTTCAAACCCACACAAGGCATGTCTTCTACACAAACTGTTTTATGGACTAGAGGTTTTTTGAAAGCTTTTGGAGCTCGAGGGGTAGGCAAATTTAGCATTTTCCGTCATAGCTTGTTACATCTTTAATAAAACTGAACTGAACAAATTTATAATATTGACCTAAGCTCATGGATTGATTCTTTTTATCTCAAAGAACGAAAAATACTATCTCCTTAATATACACTATTAACATTTGATCGACAATTCTTCCCGCATACTATTCATATTTGAAACCAACTACCACATGAACTAAAAACAATTAGAAATGCACAGTCATTTGAGGAAAAACTAACACCAAAACTTCGACAAGAAATCCCAATCAGAAACTGAAGCGGAATTAAATGGTCACTATAATTAAAGTTTTATTCAATAGATTATACTGGATTTAGTAATTTCTAAATATATTTCAACAAATTGTAACTTGTTCTTGATTTATTTTTGTATTCTTGAATCTTCACTTTCAATGTTTGGAAACTATATTCCAGCTGAAGTTTTTGTGGTTATGATTAGCGTTATAAATATAAATCAAACATCTTTTTTAAAGCTAATAAGAAATCAGGAATACCACAAAAATAACTAAATGCAAAATATAACTTGTTGTATTGACAGACCAAGTCGTCATCATAAAAGATGCATTCCATTGACATCATTAACTAAATAGCTGTACTAAATCGCATTATGATTAGTAATTACTTTTTTTTCAAAAATTTTCCAGAAATTTCTTCTTTGGATTATGAAATGGAATGTGACTAGATCAGCTTAAGAAAAGGCAGTAAGAAAATGATTTAAATAATGAATTTTTCTTTTCATATCTAAAATATAAGGCGTCTTTCTAATTTTGCCCATTATTCAATATTGACAACTGATATAAGCAAGAAATAAATGCATAATATTGCTTGAAGACGGTTCATCGATATGACAACTCTCAAATGTATGCTGCTTTGTTTACTGGGAAGCAAACTACAACACGAAAGGAGAGAATTTGGATAAGCAATTGATTTTTTTAAGAAAGTGGTCTTAAAATTCGTCCTCTAGAGTTAAAAGGTCCTTGTCTTTCTACAAGCAATTCGAAAACATTTCTTTCTTGAAATTTATAAAGTATTTAATGGCATTTGTATTTAGAATTAACATAGTTCATTAGGTTTATGTGTCTGGCATGGGTGAATAGTGAAGTTTTTAATGGCCAGAGAACTCATTGTGACGTGAGCAAATTTGATATAATTTTGTAGATTAGCTTTCAAGCTGCCAGACAGTGAAGAGTATTCCTGCTAGGGCATAGTCTCGATGTTGTTGTATTTGTTGGCTCCCACATGTGCGCCATAAATCTTGTGGAAGCTGACACACAATGGCATGCACACGCAAACAAAAAAAGAATGAAAATTCTCTTTCCATTTTCGTCAAGAGTTGCGAATTTTCTATACGTAGATATGATTGTCGGGACGCAGAGGGACTCCTTTTAAAGATAAATTCTCTTAATTAGTGAACTGGCAGTAATTTAATTAAACAAAATTCGAAACGATTATCTGCAGCCTAACTTGAGGCTAATGAGGCAACATTTCTGCTCTGCAGCTGACACTGAGGAATTGCAAACCATGAAATTAAAAATAACTCAAGCAAAAATCCTTTGAAAAACAAAAGCAAGCCGGGCAATTTATGAAGCTCTCGTGGGAGACGCAGGAAAAAAAAAGGGAAACACAAAAGGCTTAAAGTATTGTTAACCAGAAGAACAAAAGCCAGAAACCAAAGCACAACTGTAGAAATTCGTTAGCACGTTGATTTATCATCGACAGTTTCTGGTCTCTCTGCAGGACCAAGGTAAGTTCTCTGTGCCGCAAGTAATTCAATAACAGCAGCAAAGCGGCAGCAGCTGCCGAGAGCGAGTAACAAATGCGAGTAAATTGTGATATAAATCACAAAAAAATTTCCTATGTCGGCAACTGACAGGACCCGAAAATGAAACTCGTTAGAAGTTTTTCGACCACAGCCCAACATCAAGCAACAAAGCAACAACAAAAGCTGAAAGAGCCAGCAACACAGTAAAAGGGCACAAGGCGGTGGACTGATGTTTGACTTCACAACGAGGTGAACTTTTTAAGTTTAGAAAAACTATAGTAAATGCTGCAAAGACATTTTGTGATTTTGTGGTTTTCTGTTTTGTTCGTCACTCAACAAGCAAAGAACTGGTAACACCTGCATTTCGATTAAATTATGTTCATCAAGGCTGCAACTGTTTCCAAATTTACCACCTATTTAAAGTTTTATTTTTAATCTCCAAGAACACAAAATATTCTTTAAGCTTTGACCATTTAGTTTTGATTTGCAGCTTATTCGATTGCTTAAATTTTTAGTTGTCATCAATAAAAGTTATTTAAGGACATTTATTATTTGTGTCGAATTTTAAAAGACATCTGCATAAATCGCAGTGATGGAGCCATTGGAGAACAAAAGGTCAATGCTATGGACAATGGCATAATGAAATATCGCACTTCCGCAGTTATTTCAATTGACAATAGTTGTCAACAGCGTGCTCGCTGCTCAAGTGCATTGTGAGATGGGATGGGGTCCGCCCACAAGGAAAATGGACGAAAAATACTGCATGCAAAAAAAAACTACTTTTCATTTGATTGACATAGAGCAAGGATTGTAAGGTGGGAATGCCAGAATCAAGAAAACATTTCATTTGTACATTTGGAAAATTCTACCAGCTGGAAAATGGACAGACAATTTGATGCGATTGATTTCAGACTTGGTTTTTAAGGATAGTTTGCAATATTATTTGAGATTAGATTGCTGTTGTTAGAAAATTTGTGACCATTGTTGGAAAGTTAAAGACGCGGATGGGTTGGAGAACAAATATTGTTTTAAAACCAATTTATCCGAAATTAATGTGATATTTGTCAAAGGTTGACTAAAGCCAAACTTTCTATTTTCTGCATACACTCAGAGAAAAAATCAAGAAGATCATGCTTGATATCAAGAAGATTCGATGTCAAAAGTACGGCAACATCGAATATTCTCGGATCCAAGAAGAAAAATCTTGAAATCAAGCATAGATTTTCGAGAAGAATATTCTTGGTCTAAGAATTAGTCTTCTTGATATCAAGAATAAATCTTCTTGGATCCAAGAAATTTATGCAAGCATAAATATTCTTGATTTAAAGAACAGTTCTTCTTGGTTGCAAAAATAAAAAAGTTTGAGTTCCAAGAGTAGTGTTAGTTCTTCTTGGAAGAATTGGCGCAGTGTCACGGAAGACACATCGCAAAACACACACCCTCCTCAAAAACCCTCACCTCAACGCCACTGCCACTCCCCCCTTGTTTATTAATTCTGTTTAATTTTTAAAAGCCATTAAAAAATTTTTTTTTGTACTTACCTTAACTAGGACTTGAACTCAGGGCCCCGAAGACGGCAAAGCACTCACTGACACCGACATCTCAACCGACACCGCCACAACGCGTTATGCAAAATCAACGACAAATTCTCAGTATAAATTGTAGGCAACAGCCATCGGCAATGCTTATAGCGAGAGAGAGAATTATTCTCATTTGCTGTTTGCTCTCTCCGCTCGTGGCTCCCCGCACTTCCCTTGCCCTCAAGCTCGATGTCAAGAACGTTTGTCTGCTTGCATTCGAGCAGATTTCGTCTTAAAAAAATCAAGAAGAAAAATTCTAAATTGAAGCATAAATCGTGCTTGCCGATTCGTGCTGCATTTCTCTGGGTGTAGGATTTCAAGCAGGGCAGCAAGCAGCAAGGAACCTTTTTAGAATTAAACACCGAAACTTAACCAGTTTCGAACCTATCGATGCGGTTTGGTTCTACAGAAATGATAAACATTACAAAATGGGACCTATTACCTAGCGACTATGTCTTAAAACCGGCAGTAAAGCTTAGTTAGAAAATGTAAAAAATCAATCAGAATAACTTACCTGGTAGTCGTAATTGATTTGGTACACATTCATTCAATATTGCTGCATCAAACGTTTTTGGTGTCAGTTGTTTGCAATGGTGAAATGGGGCTTTCTCGAATATCATGTTGTCGTAAGTGGCCTGCGTAAATGCTCGTGAAATCATTTCGATGTTCCTCCCACTGGAAATCACCCGAAACACTGTGTATCGAACCGTTACTTTTTGCTAGCTGCTTTTCAATAAACTGACCATATAAATAATCTTAGTAGAGGGGTAATCTATCGGTCAACTGCGATAATCTTTCAACTAGCATTTTACAAAACGAAAACGAACTATTTCCTTCGGAAAAGCCGAAGTTACCTCTTCTCTGCTGTTTTTTACATTAGAACTAACAATTAAACTGACTTAGACACCGATTTATATTGCTAAGAAACGTTTAAACATTTACCGGTTAGATTTCATGCTTCATGCAACGTTAAATGGCTAATGAAAGGAAGGTGACGCAGCGAGTCGCGACGGGTATTAAGCTTTTCTTTGAACACAATAGTGACTTTGTTCCTCAAAATATAATTATTTGTTTACCCAAATAAATCTTCACTGAAGACACAAAGAATCATATTTTAGTTCCGTTTTCAATGTTGCGCTAAGCTTTATTAACTCCGGATTGTGATGTTGATGGCATCTTAACGTCTGCCTTCGCCGTCAGTTCACAAAGTTTGTCAGCTTTTCTGGTAATTATATTGCCTCTTTTTACGAAATCGACTGCATATTCCGTGGAAGAACCTTACACTCAGAGAAAAAAAAAGAGAATTTCATACTTGGATCAAGAATGTTCGAGATCAGAAGTTTGATAAGTATGAAAATTCTTGATCCAAGAGCGAAATTTTTAATCCAAGAATGATATTTGATCCCGTTTTTCTTGATCCAAGAGTTTTAATCTTTATCCATGCATGAATCATACTTAAATCAAGCACAATAGTTCTTGTATAAAGTGCTAAACATATTCAAATTGATGATGGCTCATTCTTGAATCAAGAGCATACATCATTGATATAAGCCGAGAATGTTCTTCTCATTATCAACTGCTCATCGGATTACGAGTAAGATTGTTTACTCTTAAATCAAGAGCTTCACAGATTCGAATCATACAACTATTTAAAATCAGTAGTTTTTTACATTTTGTTTGAATTTATTTATTGGAAAACTAATTGTTAAAAAATGCGGCAAGTTTTAGCCGGCTCGAGGAATACATAGCACCTTAAATCAGCATCAGACATTGCCTGTCAACTGGCAGTCGCACAGCCGTCGCTTCATGCCAGCAATGCCATAACTGTTTGAGAATTTCAAAGCAACTTGAAAGAGCGAGTTCAATGCTGTGTTCTCTCAAATTTGCTTGCTCTCCTCTCTGTTTCTTTACCTCAGTCCCCTTGCCTAAACACACTATACTGAGAAAGAACTTAGCTCGATTTCAAGAGCGAAATTCTTGAGAACTCAAGAACGAATAAATGTTTTTAAGACATAAAGTTATTCGTTAAACTTTTTCTCTGCATAGAAAGAAAAATATCCGAATTCGAGATTAAAAACGTTGTGATCCGGGGGCATGCTTGAAGTGATCCTGGTTTTCGGGATCAAAAAAAAATAGTATGTAAAATCAATCTTATTCCGGGATCAGCTCAAGAGTATCCGGGATCACCCCGTTTTTAATCCCGTTTCGGATTGATTTTTTTTTGAGTGTGGGTGTATGCTTTAAATTTATCTGGTGTTTTAAGATCTTCCGTGTCGTCCGCATTTTGATAACAAAACCTGATGCAATTTCTGCTTTGAGCTGGATTTCTTGCATGCCTATTTAAGTTATCCTTACCACTTATTTATCCTTATCACTCGTCACCACAACAAAATGATTCTGTTATCCTTTTTCAATTCCCACAAACCTTTTAGTCAACCCTCTTTTCCTAGTTCAGCGAAAACGCGGCTGCATTTTGTCTGGTCAAAGCAAGATTATTTAAATGTCTACCCAGAATTGTATAAACATATAGAGCCAAAAACCCAAGTAACAATCGCACTCACACACAAAAACACGTAACTAGCTTCCCTTTGTAAAATGAACTTTAATTAAATTTGCTGACCCAAAAACCAAAATACAAAGTCATAAATAAGTAAGTTATATATCGCACAGCGGGGCGTATACGTATGCGTATGCGTCATCTAACCGAAACTATAATTAAAAACAAATGAAACAAAGTCGCAGCACATAACTTTGGCTTGGCAAATTTTTCAGAATGCAACGGAAACGCTAGAAGTCTTTGGCTTGGCAGAGAGAAAACACTTTACTCTGCCCTGCCCCAAAAGTAGGCTATAGTTGTAGGAGGAACTGGAAGTTTGTCTGTGGTAAATAAATCATACAAAAACTGCAACAGGCGGCTAGAGATAGTACACGTGCTGGATGCCCTCTACAAATATGGCAATACGGCTGAAGTGAACACAGGCACGTAGCTAGGATCCAATTTTACGTGGTCCAGGCAATTTGTCGGAGAATTGGCGCCTTCTATGGGGCAGTTTGAAAAATCACCCTAATGGCATTTTAAATGTATGTGTCTTAGTGTCCAGTACTGGACTATTGTGCCCTCTGACTTAGTTAACTACTTTGATAGCATCCTCGAAGTGGGAATTCTATGTATAAGAAAGTCTATTTCATAATTAAGAAAGGTCTACATTGGCTTGATTAAAGCGTGAAAGGTCTTCCCTCCTTAGTTCCTTGGGGTGTCAGAGACCCGTCTGATTTTTACCGAATTGAGTCAGACCCACTCTCTCTTCTTGCTTTTAAATACAGTGAAATTAATGTTTTACAGGAATTCAGTTACTGTTTTGCTACTGTGTTTAAGGATTGGAGAGCTTTTCTTCTCCAGCGTCTCAAATTCCCTTGGGCTACCTATGTAGTTCTCACCTCATTTTTCAACTGACAGTCTAGGCAGTGTTGCACGTATGATGGGGTATGGTGGTGCTAACTCCATCAGAGCCTATTGGGCCGCTGTCAGACAGGTTTGCATGGCTCTGGTCACTCAAACATAGGCCAGCCTTTACAGCTGTGTCCTTCCAGTGGCTGGTTTTGCTCTATCTCTTCAGATGAAAACTCCATACTAAAGCATAGGTCTCACCACTAGTTTGTTTAGTGGCATGTCCTAGTACGCTTTCGAGGAGTATGCCCTGAGTCAAATTTAAGCAAATACGACGGAATATGTATTGGGACTCCTTATCCGGCGCAATGAGACTTGTTGCTTGTTTATTTAAGTCCGATTCCACATGTTACTTGTCGAATGCACCGGTGTCACAACAATCCATCTCTTCAACAGAGAAAAATGACAACACTTCTTTGAATGAAATGCAACATTCTAAATATTAGGACTTGTCATCAATTTCCAGAGCTGAGTTTCCAGACACATCTCTAAGTTTGTTTTTTTGTGCATTGATTTATAACTATAATATACTGTCACATGTTTTTTAAATTAAAGACAGATTGACTGCTATTGGCACTTTTTTCTGTTTGAAATTAGAAGTGTGCATTAGAACGGACCTCGTGAGTATGAAAATTGTAAAGTCACGTAACACCAACTAAAGCCTTTTGGTGTATAACAAGCTTAAAAAACCAAATTAAATAGTTGTTTGACATTTCAAAATTATTCAGAAGTTTAAAATGCATAGATAGAAGCATCTCCCTCTACATAAAGTATTTACATTAATACGGGAGTGGAGTAACCCATCTATCCCTCGATCCGCCAGTTTAAGAACAAACAAATCACAAACATAAACTGCAGGCAGATCAAAATAATTTCCCTTGCAAATTGGGAAGAAATCCTCAAACTCTCAAATACTCATACTTTAATATTATAACAAACATTAATATTTTCATCTCATTTCCAAACTACAGCATTTCAATTTGACCATAAAGAGAAAAGGACGTGTAGTTCCTACCTATCGTTCAAGCAACGACGGTGGACTACGGTAAGCTCCATTTCAGTTGTATTAAGTGCAAGAGGACCTGAGTTCGATCCCCATTCAAGGAGAGGTAAAGTATAAAAAATTATAAAAATGATTAATTTTCTTTTTTCTGTCTCTCTGAAATGATTAATAATTCTTGGCCCAAAATGCAGAGTGAATTGGAAATTTTATATTTTATCACCTTTCATTTCCAATAAGTTTTTTAGTTTTTGTGACAAATTGACATTAATAGTATTTCTGAAAGTGATTTAGATTTGATTTAGTTTATTTTTAAGCAAATTTAAATCAGTTGACGGAGCGACCATTTTTGCGCACTGATTTGATTTAGATTTCGGTGAACAGCTGGCAGTGTGATTTGCACCTTTGTTTCCGTCCACTTTAGGCTGCAGGTTCTTCTTCTCTTAAAAAGAGGCTCGGCTGATTCCTTAATTGAAATAAATAAATATTAAAACTTGAAAGACATACCCACTTTTTCCATAGTAAAGTCGCTGCAGAAACAAAAACACCAAAATGAAGAGTACGGTCACACCAAAACGAAATCAAATCTAAACCAAATTTTAATCAGCCTCAAAGTTGATTATTTAAAACCAATTAGTAAGACCGTCAAATCTTCACTTATTCTGGGCACACTTGACAAATTGTATGGAGCAGCTGTGAACGGCTGATCAGCGAAATCTAAAACTAATCTAAATCACTTTCAGGTATACCATTATTATAAAATATCAATCTGATCTCAAAATTTTGATTTTATATGCTCGAAAATATAATTTTGATATTTTGGAAAAGGTAATTTTCAAGTGTTTAATAGCGTCTTTTTAATGTTATAAGAAAACATAATATCAAGATCAAATATCGGAAAAAACGAATCAATTGTTTTCCTACAAACCTGACCTCGAGCCGGCTTACACTCATCTAAAATTAGAAAGGTCGCCAAAAACAAATCGATCAAATAATTATTTATTCAGTGTTACGAAAATTGCGTTCAAAAAGCCGGCTTGAAATAAATAGTTGCCTTTTTAAAATTCAGACAATGACAACAATTGAAATGTACTTTTGGTTTCGTTGCAGAAAATTTGTACTCCGTTCACCATTCGTATGAGTAATATTTTGGCCCAAGATGTGCGCTTTGATAAACCCCTTAAAATGTCCCACATAAGGTAATTTCGAAATCAGAGATGAAAATTGAAAATATGGAAAATCAAATTGCAGTTGTTTCATTTTGAAAAAAACCATTGATTGAATTAACAAATATTATAATCATTGTGCTAGCTGCGTCTATTAATGTTAAGTCTTTGAGTGATAGTATCAATATATTCAAATGGTGGGAAGAAATTCTTATAAATTCTCACAGCTATTTGACTTATCAACAGTAGAACTACCTGTTTCCCACACACAAGTACGTGGCAAACAAATTGGTTTCATAAAAAATAATTTGTTATTTAGATCAAATATTGTGGAACTTTCTGTGAAACTAAGGTTTGATGTATCAAAATTTATCTGACACATTGGAGCTAAAAAGAAGATGAGAAATCGGATTTAAAATGTATGATTACTGGTATGAAAACTGTAACCAAAATAAATAAATAAATAAATAATATTTTTTGTCCGAATCGTCGCCGGATCGATATAAACAGAGATTTGCTACATTTCCAAAACGTAACCGAAACAATTTGGATTTCATAACCGTAACTGATATTTCAGTTGGTTTTATTCCCTATCTGTAGCCATAGAATTGGTCGGCTTTACTAACCGTGTTAGTAATATCCCAATTTGGATCATTCTATGATTTGACATAGACTTTTTTTGGGAGACCTGCCAAATCCTTTAGGGATTCCTTAATCGAGCTCACTTGTCAGGACGAATACGACCCGGATAGTTCATAACACAGCTATCCCATGCAGGCGGCATTCTTCTGCACCTACAGGTTTCTAAGTAAAGCGAAGTAACCAACGGCTGTGGCTGTAGTCTTTTCCTGCTTAATCTCGGTGGTCGCTATTGAAATGCAATCCCTGGAGTGAGGTTCTGAAAAGATAATATGTTTAACATACTTCCAAACAATTAAACAAGCTCTGGGGAAGGCATGCTTTTGGTCCAAAATACCATAGATTTTCTTCTGAGTTCATTCATGGCACCAGAGTTCCTGTATTAAAGCTAGTCCCAGTTATTAAGGTCGCCCTAGTGTGATGAATATTCACCTAGACTAGCTTTGTGAATATCATTTAAGACATAAATTTATGTCAAGAAAAAAAAAACCAGCTGCAAAGGAATATCATCTTCGGCAGAGACCAAAGTAGCGCTTATCTCTATCATTCCTTTAATTTACTGTTTTTTCTGTCCTCTGAATTTTTGAATTATAATTTCCAATTTAATTTCTGATAAATCATAATATTCTTAGTTTTTTGTTGAACTATATTCGCACCCTTTAGTTTCTGACTTCTCATGGTTGACTCCATTTTCAGCTCTACTGAGTCTACCCTCAACCCAAGCCCGCACATTTCCTTTTCATTCTTTTCCTCTTTCACCAATGTTTCTCTTATTTATTTCATTTCAGAGCACACGCATCGTTTTGTGGGTATTTTGTGCGTGCAGAATTTGATTACGTGTTCCATGCTGCTTTGTATTGTTTGGCATTGCCAAAATGCTCCACAAAGATGCCATGTCTCGGCTCAGGCACGCATCAGCAAGTTGCCAAAAATGGACACATGTTTTCCATGTTCGGGGACATAGAAAGCCACTCCAATAAATTGTCGTTGCTCGGCTTCCGGAGTCAAACGTATCGTATGCGTAACGTCATTAGAAATTGCATTTGCCTCACTGGAGGAGAATGTAGAACAAACTTTGAAATGTCGCATTCTTTTATAATCAATAATTCGCACTCTGGGGAAAGTTTCAAGGCTTGGAAGTTAGATTCAATTTGATTCTAGATTTAATTTTTGATGATTTGTCTGCCGACAGGCTGTGGCCCACAAACGTGACTTGGCCACGTTTGTAGGCTCTTGGTCTATGTAAATATATGGAATTGTTGCATTGGTTTTTGGTGTGTGTGTGTGTGTGTGTGTGTGTGTCTCGGGCATTAGCTGGACTGAAACCAAACCTATTGTTGCAGTCGGGCTTCACTAATACATTTAAACACACACGTACGCACATAAATAAGGCTTTAATATGGACATAAATTTAGGACAATTTGTCAGGCGTGTTGAGGCAGCCTGAGATGGAACATAACTAACATTTAGGGAGTTTGGGAGAATGAGATATTAGCTTAGTAATTTAATGGCAATTGTGTTCGGATTAAGTATTAAGAGGGACTAATTTTGGTGAGTTGCTTTTGATTAAATTTTCTTGACTCTGGAGAGGTAAAGCTAAATGAATCCTAAGCCGATTATGTGTTGACATCAGAAAAGCATCAGCGAGGTAAGGCTTTGATTTAAAAAAGAGTGGGTACCCCGGCCATTTAAGATTAAATTTACATATTGCTCCTTTTCTTTTAATTTGAATAATATTGAAGTCGAATATGGGAATGGGAAGCTCTTAAAGTTTTAATGAAAACCGAGTGAGTAAGTAAAAGTTGGCCCTGGCTGATGGATATGATTCAAATAAAATCTAAAAAGATTTCCTTTCTGAAAGTCAGCTTGCTTGCTAAAGAAGGTTATGGTTAAACCATCTTGTATAGAATGTTATTAATTTGTAATTATTATTGCTATTCAATTTTGTAGTAATTTTACATTAATAGCTTTTCATTTACTTTTATTTGTATAAATTCAATAATCCTGTAGACACATTTCGGCTTTCTTGGGGTTCGCAAATCGGACCATGAATCAGACGCCTTACATTTTTGACTCCTCGAACCTGAACCCGAACCGGACCACTTTGTCGAAAAATAAGGCTCGGTTCACCAATTCAATATGCCCAATGAGAGTTTTCAAAATTCGACAATAAATGACTTAACATTGCGAATAAAGAAATATAAAATGAATGATGTTATAGATTCCTTTGAAAATTGTGCAAGATAACATCCATCGACAAATGTTTTAAAATTTTGGAAAGGTCATAATAACGAAGTCTTGAAAAATATTGCTTTTACCATACTTGGTGTACCAGCAACTCAGATATCAGTTGAACGAGCATTTTCAATACTTAAGTTTATTCTTTCTGAGTTAAGAGTTAGTATAGATGAACAACTCCTAAATTTAGTGCTTATTAACCTAATCTGAGCTGTTTCTAAAAGCTGTTAATGTCATCTAATAGATTTGATAGTTGAAATAACTTAAGTAATGCTAATTAAAAGGTTTCTATGTTTCATTTTCAACGTATTAATAAATCAAAAGTCAAACTATTCTTTTATGTGTAAGCGAACCAAGGTTCGAACCAGAACCGGTCAGCGAACCGAACCTTGGATTTTACAATGGGTTCGAACCCCCAGACCGAAACGCATAAATAATTTTAAAAGTTTGCAGCCATGATTTAAATATACAAAATTTAAAGATTTCTGAGAAGGTTTGTGCTCCTTCTTTTACTACAACTATGTACAATTTTTTGATATTATTGCGCTTTTGGAAGTTATGGTCCACAAACTATACAAATTTTCGAACTATTTCAGTTAATAAATCCCACGAAAATTTCTTAAAGCTAGGAAACAATGTAAATATTATAAAGCAAGTGAGTTACAATTCTAAAAGCTAATTTAATTAAAAAGATAAATCATACGTTAGTCAATATAATGGTAACAGAACAACACTTTTAATAATTTTTATGTGATCGTTGTTTAACTAAGTTTACAAAGAAAAAGTTTGAGTTTTTGAAAAGTGTGGCTACAGAACCCAAAAATGTAATCAATCTCGTTCTACATAAGTTAATGCAAATATTTTCTAATTCTGAAGTGCTGTGGCAAAACGGACAATTTATTTTCAATTCAGCGCCAGAAAACTCATTAGAACCATTTTCTGTCTTCTCTGGTTATTTAGTTGATTTTTGTTGTAAACTTGTGTTATCCACGAATAAGAATAACTGTTTCCCCTCCGTTACCTAAACAAAAAAATATTTTTACCCGTCCAATATTATTTTAAAACTTACCCTGATTACCATGATTGACGAGTCACTAAACAAATTATGTTTAAAGTTTTCAAATGCTCTTCTACTCACCGGTTGGGATGGATAACCGATTCCGCATCGATAGCATCATCCTTTGCCGCTGGTATGGATCAATATGTCTGCGGTTTAACGTAGAATCAATTTCGATGCAGCGGTCGTTTCATCATTTGAGTCATTTCCCGTTCCTTAAAGCATTTTCAACAGGCAAATATTTGGTGTGAAGCAGTTAAATAGTGAGATTTGTCCAAGGACTTGAGAAAATGTGTGTTCTCCAGTTAAAGTTCTTTGTTTTGCATCCCTGATATCGCCTCTCTTACAAAGTAAGAATACAAATAAAGGAATAAAGAACTTTTTGCAACAACTATGGTCAATTCTGCAACGAAAGCTTGCACTTATTAAACCATATTATTTTTATTTTACAATTAAAAAGGGGCCTTCAAACCAATACTCAAGCTATTTTCTAACCAAAAAAAGAAACATTATGCGGCATTTCCCCAAACTGAATCCCTTTGACCAGCTTAATTTATTGTTAATTATTTCCTTAAAATAGATAATTACACTTGGGGTATTCAAGACCTCAGTTGAGTTGTGATTTTGATGAGTTGAGAAAAAAATTTATTATTTACAAGTTAAAAAATTAGAAAAAAAAAAAAACAAAAATAGAGGAAAGTTAACTTCGACTCTCCCGAAGTTTGTATACCCTTGCAGCACAATTGACTTACTAATTCGACGGAGTTTTTCTCGCTAAGACTTCTACTTAGACCCTACTTTTCTATGACAGTTATACTCACTATATAGAAGTCAGATTTCAACCAAACTTTAACAAAAGTTAACTTCGACTCTCCCGAAGATTGTATACCCTTGCAGCACAATTGACTTACTAATTTGACGGAGTTTTTCTCGCTAAGACTTCAATTTAGACCATACTTTTCCATGACAGTTATACTCACTATATATAAGTCAGATTTCAACCAAACTTAGAGGAATCATGGAAGAGCATAGCCATTTAAGAAATACAAAGTTTGGAGGCGTTTTCATTGATAACAAAAAAGTGTTTCTCTCGTTGAAACTTGTTTCTCGACCGATCATTCCTTTGACAGTTTTAGGCTATAGTCATGCGATCCGGCCGGTTCCGATACTTGTGCAGCGTATTTGTACCACAATAATTTCACTAATGAGATATACCCTGCTTTTTCCCCATTTAACACTGTTTAGTAGCCTGCAAATTTATTATAATTCAGAGCTTCCATCAAACAAAATGAGATTATGACTAGATCTGCCAGGATTATATTATTTCTGAGTTTTTGAGAAGACAGTAGTTGACCCTCATATATATCTTAGACATTAAAACACTGTCAAACCTTTTACCACACTAAAGAACTATTTTAGCTTAATTATAAAAGCGTTTTCCTATTCAACTGCCCAGTGCTGTCCTTACTTGTACTATTCAGTGTAACACAATTACGCTTTAATTAGAAATAACTTGAGCCGGGATGGTGGAAGCAAGGGGAGCATCCCGTTCTTTTGGGGCTTAACCAAACTAACCAACAAGCCAACGTAAATGAACATTGCATTTGCCATTTCCAGTCGCCAGCTGCATTAGCAGCTGGGTTTATTTTTGTGGCTCCCATGCTGTCCTGGTGCGCTTGTATAACCCACTTGTGTCTCGGTTTATTTGTACAACACACTTAAGCAGGAGCAGGAGGAGTAGGGGATAGAAGCTTTCCATCCCCGCCACACATGGACTAACAAAATATTGTAGAAAATTTTGGCATTAAAAGTTAATTTGCAATTGAAATTGTCAGCTCAAGTAGAAAATCCAAATGTCCAAGTAATTCACTTAGCGTTCGGCAATTTGTGTTTATGTTTTGGTTATTTTATGAGCATGCGTTCTGGTTGGCCGGGACTCGAGTGTCCTTGAGGACAATTAAAAGCGGTTGCTCAGTTAGAGCATGGCTTTTAGCATTATATTTGGCACTCCAGCGATTATAATCAAAAATGTTGACCATAAACTTTTCACATAACACTACTGGTTACAGTCTCTGCTGATTGTATGCGCATAATTTTTACTACCAGCTAATTGCCCGGACGGTCATTATTATGCGGTTGTATGGCCATTCCGAAAATACTCCATGAGCTCAGCTCCACACATTCGGGTGAACGAAGTGAAAATAAAATTTAGCTCTTGATTAGACTGAGTAAGTGGCTTCTGTCAGTGGATATGTTGTAATAAAAATGGCATCAAATGTTAATTGTTGGCAAATAGTGATGCAGTTTTAGTGCCATAAAACCATGGCAATGAAAATCCCTACAGAAGATCACAAGTTGAAATAAATCAGATGAGAAATATTTTAAAATTTAATCAAAAAGGGAATATAAGTCGTTGAAACAAATTATCAGAAATTCGATCATCATCTCTGAAAAAGCCATTCAAGACTTTTGTTCTTTATTTACAACTAACAAATTGACTGGTAAAAATGTGTATAATTTAAGCTAAAATGGTCAAGAGAAGTTTATTTTGTTGCTGGAAACATTATGCCTAATGTTGACAGACAATCTGTGGTCAAATCAAACACACCCTTACTTTATACAACTTTATTTAGAAATAGACCTAAAGCCGACACAAACTGTAAGGGAATTGTGTTGATTTTGGGTCGGAAGTGTCTTTGTAGAATACATAACATGGGTCTATTCCGATAACTATTTATTGTTAAATGTTTTTGAGAATAGTGACCTTAATATTTACAAAAAATTATCAAAGCGAATCATTTAATAAACTTTTTTGCCGATGGAAAAGACCTGTAGGACACATTTTAACTTGTCTACATTTTTTTTTGGGACCCAACTGAAATTTTGGTTCGGAATGGGTTCTGGTTCAGCTGTTATACCTTAAGAGGTTCGGTTCAAGGTTTGATTCACAGTAAACTGAATGTTTGAATCTCGGGTTCAAACCGGTTCGGATCAAAACCGGCTTGCATCTCTGCTACTAATAAATTTGAATACATCTTTTGTTTGCTTTCATACTCTTTGTTTTGGAAAATGTGACGGTAAACTACGAAAATTTTGTTGTGCAATGTGAAGAGAGAAAGCGGAAAACTTCTCTGATTGGATGAAAATAAGAAATGATCAATTATTTTACTGCCTGACCGTAACACAAATCCTTCACTTACTTCAACACATTCATAACTGATTTTCATGTAGCTATACTTTACGGTCTGAGATGAGAATTTAACAGTATATAATTATCAAATTAACTTTGTTCCATATATCAGTTATGTTGTTTTTTGTGATAACTAGACATCGGACTTTAGTTTTTTTGTTTGCTTCTAGTCTAAAAACCGCCAAGTTTTGCAATTAGACTAATATTAATATGGCGAATTTTTATACCCTTGCAAAGGGTATGCAAGGGCATTGAAATATTCATTTCCAACCCCATAAACTATATATATATACTTGATCAGGGTGACGAGCTGAGTCGATTGAGCTTTGTCCGTCCGTCTGACTGTCTGTCTGTTTCTACGCGAACTAGTCTCTCAGTTTTGAAGCTTTCGAGCTGAAATTTTGCACAGAATCTTCTTTTTGCTGCACACTACTAATATGTCAGAGGAAGGCAATATATACCTTCCTTAAAGTACCATTATACATTCCGACCTTATGTTGAAAACGCGAACAATACTAAACACAAGAAAGTACTGTTCACAGGAATGTACTGTAAATGGTTCATTGCGAACTGTTCATAGCACAATTGAGGTATATCCTTCACTTCGTACCGTACTTCGGTTTGCTTACGGTACGTCACGATACGCAGCGTTACGTTCCGACCGCATAAGGAAGAACTGATTTTGAGAATGGGTTATGGGACGTTCTGAAAAGTTTTCATTGAGAACACGAAACGAATAATCATTTCAGCTACGAAATCATATAAAAACAAATAAGAAAGTTGGGCAAGCCCGACCATAAGCTACTCTATACCTTCCTAAGTTAGTAAGTGCTGCCCAACGCTGATGCATTGCACCTGGGAGGTTTCTGTACGAAAATTGTGGACTTGATGTCTGTTTGCATTAAACTTGTTTATCTGACTTACTGATTTGTCAGTAACATAAAATTGTTTTGATACTTTCAGTATGCTTTGTTCGATTTTCTTTACCTTCGTTCATCCATGGTATTTAATCGCGGCTCAGTAAAAAAACAAGAAAGAAAGTCGGTCAAGCCCGACTATAACATACTCAGTACCAAGAAAATTTCTTTTGATCATAACTCGAAAACCGTTCATCCGATCTTCTTCATTCCTTTGGCGGATCGATAAGTTATCCTAATAACTAAATATGTCCAGAAGGAACAAGCCATCTATCTTCAAAACTGTGGGACTGTGGGATATGACGTTTTTTCTAAATTGCGGGGGCGGGAGGGGGCGTGGCCAAAATTGAAAATAAACTTGATCTGCCAACAGACATTAGAAGCATATGTCCCATACATGTCAAACCTCTATCTCTTACCATCTCTGAGATCTGTGCGTTCATACGGACAGACAGACGGACAGACGGACATGGCTATATCGACTCGGCTGTTGATGCTGATCAAGAATTTATATACTTTATGGGGTCGGAGATGCTTCCTTCTGGATGTTACATACTTTTGCACAAACTTATAATACTCTATGTACCTACGGTACAGAGTATAACAATCATAGTTATGCAGGTAATCAAACAACAAGTTTCTTGAGTATTTAACTTTAAAGTTACCATTTAGGACCCTTAGCTAAGAATAATACACTAGATCTGGAATGACTTAGCACTAAGCGATCGACAGAAAAGTTTAACATATTCTTATTCATATTGTTTGGTATTTAATGATGCGTCAAAGACTGCAAAATGGTTTCAAATGCGATTCTTTACAGAAAAAAAATCAGGAATCGGGATTAAAAACAGCGTAAACCCGTAGCGTACTTGAAGTGAACCTGTTTTTTGGGATGAAAAAAAAAATGGTAGTGAAATGAATCATTTCCGGGGTCGGCTTAAGAATATCCGGGATCCCCCTGCTTTCAATCCCTTTTCGTATTTTTTTTTATTGTCAGTGTTCATTCTAATTTTCACCGTCTCTTATCTCAGACTGCTCCAGGCACGTTACAGGTAGAATACCAAAAATCATGCCGCATCATCATCCTCATCATCGCCTCAACTTTAAAAGATAAATATTTTGGGCGCCTACAAATATGCAAAATAAATTAGGACTATGTCTATTGATAGCATAACTATTTTTTTAATTTCTGTATTTATAAATAACTTTAAATATTTTACTAGATTGACTTAAAATGAAAATATTCATTGAATGATGAAATATTCATATTTAGTTATGACAATGATAAAGTAAGTAATCGTGATATGCTGCGAGTAGAGAAAAGACTGCCTACATTTTGTTGCAGTGGTTGGGACACTCGGTTCAAGTTGAGAAAATAAACATATTAAGTATGCTTAAGTGTGCGATTTATATAGTCAAGGGCTTACTTACATTAATTTCTGACGATTGCTCCAGAGTAGGGCAGGTCTGGTCAGTAAGCTTGCTGAAGATTCCGAACGGGTTAAATTTCTGCTACAAAAATCAGCATTCCGCTAATGTCTAGCCAAATTGCACCTCAAATAAGAATTATAAATTCAAATAATTGCTTATAATGCCACTGTTGATTCCAAATAATTTATGGGGCTTTCCATAAATTTTCATGATATTATTTACCAACAAAATTGAGAGCTCTGCCATTTGGTGCATGGGTTGTGTGGCTGCTCTTCCACGAATCGATTTTATTATCTCTTTTGTGGTTTTTTCAGTTGTGCACAATTTAGCATATGGTAAGTATAGATTTTCTCACCCATAAATTTATTTGTTATAAATTACAAAGCCGCTTAAAAAAAGAAAGGCAAATAAATTAACAAAACAAATGAATTAAAATGCAAAAAATTGAATTTCATGGCTCATTATACAAATGGAGTATTAGATAAAACAGAATGCTTCTGGCTTGATATTGAAATGAATCCAAAAGCAAACACATCTAACCCCATCGAGGCATGCCATCAAAACCAATATATGAATCCAATCCCAACGGCTGCCATTTAGTTCAAAGACCTATCAATGCCTGATGGTGTCTGCGGCTGCCAATCATTTGAAAACCAAAACTTAAAGTAATCAAAGCAAACAAAACAAAACCCCCAAAAGCCCACAAAAGCTCCACAAACACAAAGGAAAAACTAAAAATAAAAAGTGGGTGTTTGGCGAGGAAAGAACGCAAAGGAGAGGTATTACTGGTGATGGGTGGGTTAGGTAAGGCAGGGACGCAAAGGCAGATGGCAAAAGGATTACACGAGGCCCGAGAAAAAGAAATCTGGTCTTGGGCCACTTGGGCACGCAACGGCGGACCGTGTTTGCGAATATGCCGGTCCAAAAAGCACGAAAGACAACAAGAACATAACAACACAAAATAATTGTCCAGGCAAACGCGTGGGGGGGTTGGCTGGGAAATGGAGAATAGGCGCTGTAACACGCATGCTACGCTTAATCGCGGGCAACTGTGCGTGTTTTACGAAAGAATTTCGTTAAAGCTGAAAAAGATGAGAATTGTATAAAAAAACAAAAGGAAATGCATGGAATACAGGTTTCAGCAGCAAAATGTTAAGGACAGATCAAACGTCAGTAACACAGGGCAACTAATATATATTGTACAGTTCAGTAAAACCTGTTCCAGTCACTGAAGAATCTTTAGTTGCACCCATGTATGCCGTAAAAGTCTCAAAACTTTGCAGAAGGCTACACTCAGAAAAAAAAGGCTACCGGCGTTCTACACCAATCGGGATAGAATTTAAGCCGTTTTGTACTTAAAAATTCAAGAACGATTCGTGCTTGAGTGTACTTAAATTAAGTACGAAACATTCTAAACGCGATATATGACTGATTATTTTATAGAAATGAGAACAAACCTTCTTGACTCAAGAAGATTTTGTACTCACAGTAAGATGAAAGATTCTAGAAAAGCGAGTTCTTAGTTCGAATACAAAAAATGTTAGATTGAGTACAAAATAGACTCACTATCCTAGCTCCACAAAGTGCGCAACAGAAAATACAAATTATTTATAACCAAATCTGTTCTCCCAACTGGCTCTAGCACTTTTGTAATGGAGTGATTTTAAATTTCTGAGCTACAGTAGCCCTAACTTGCTCTTTACTTATGGGTCTTGGATATTTCTTTGGTTTAATACAGAGACCTCGTTCAAAAACAAAGTGGGAAGTAGCTATACTGTATGGGCTCAAAACAAAGAACATTTTGTTCTTGTTAGAAATACTCTTATGTTCTTCCTAGAATGTTTTTGGGCTGGCAATATAAATTTCTCACTTTAAGAACGAATGTTTTGTACTTATTTTGACACATAATCGGGCTTGACTTAAGACCATTATGAGCTAAAAGTATGATTAAAAATAGTTTAATCGTTCAAAACATACTTAATATATCCAAAAATAGTCTAAAATCAAGTGTTTCGGAATTGAAAAATTCGTACTTGATATAAGAATTTTGTACTTAAATCAAGTATTTTCGTACTTACCGTACTATTGACACTTTTTGTACTTAATTCAAGTACAAAGTTCTTGGTTTTTTCTGAGTGTACCTACCGTTGTAGCTGTATGAACCAATAGAATATCTAAGCTTAATTTGGTAAAAACATAGAAGATTAAAACATGCCCAGATTATAGTCCTTAATTTGGACTCTTTTACGTTTAAACAGCAAGTTTCAACCTTCTTAAGGTAGCGAATGTTAGGTGTGGTTTACGCGAGGTACTTTAAGCCTGGAATCTCATTTATTTTTGGCCAAAACTCAACAATTTGTGCACCAGACCAGCTTAAAAACAGAAATATGACGAATTGTTCTTATAAAAACTTTTCTTCAAATAAAAAAAACCACAAAATGTACAGGAAATCTAACTTTGGCTTGGCCGTATTTAGATATACTCTGCATTTCAAATAATTTATATTAATAAAAGTCTTAAGTTATTTACAAACAACAACTATATTTCCGTTTTAAACACTGCCACAGATCAGTTTTTCAAATCAGTATTTTATATTTTACAAACGATTTTATTTAAATTTTGTGAGATTATTACAATTGGCAGTTGACACCGGCAAAAATCAGCACGCTGTTGTTAACTTTTCATTCCACTAA
This sequence comes from Lordiphosa andalusiaca, assembly GCA_035044965.1. Taxonomy (NCBI): domain Eukaryota; kingdom Metazoa; phylum Arthropoda; class Insecta; order Diptera; family Drosophilidae; genus Lordiphosa; species Lordiphosa andalusiaca. Next base: position 331,749 of record JAWNNM010002684.1, read on the forward strand.
CTAAATTTAATAGCCGTTGATTAAAAATATGGAAAAAAATCGATTTTCAAAGACGTCTGGGGACTATTTGACGTTGTTTTTTGCATAAGACAACTAAGAACCCATTTGATTTTGCAGTGATGCTCGTAGACAATCAAGTTGACTCATCCATTAAATCATCTTTAGTGACAAATTGAATTGGGTCTGTTTCACGTAAAAAAATTAAACACAGAATAGCTCAATTTAAATCAAATCTACATACATAAATATGTGAAATCAATTTACCAATGCAATCTATGACCACCGTTTCTGGATTTATGGCCTTTGTCATAAATTGAATGTTCTTGATTGTTCACCAAATAATCTGATTTGTTGCTGTCAGTTGGTCCAACTTTTTATCAAAAAATCCTGTTGTAATTTCGACCGATTACAAAACAAATTCAAACAAACCAACAAAACTGTTACTTTTTTGTATGGCAAAGGCACAATTTACCGGCTGCCTTAAGGCAATTTTTAATAAAGGCAGCCTTTAGGCACAGTGTAAATAGACTATTAAGTAGATAATGTTAATATCTGGCAAGTTGAAAACGCTTTCGTTTTCGATTTTGACAAAAAACGAATTTTATTTATTTATTTATTTATCTTACAATATTCCCGGTGCTTCAAGTATAAAACTTATGATTATTGCACCAGTCGCAAATACAATTTCAGAAGATATATCCTTAGCATCCTAACTTAATCTACTTTTACAAATTCAAATTTTGATTTTGTTCTATTATTATAAATATATGTTTTAATTTTTAAGGTGAGTATAAAGTTTGTCCCTAAATTGCGTTGCACTACTAATATTTTTTAAATAGGGTGGGAGTTGGGTCCTTAACCGAACAGTGCAAACAAAAAATTGTTTCTCTGAGCTGGAGAGTTTGTGTCGTACTGTTTTCAAATTCATGGTTCTTGTTGAAGTGGCAAAACTAATTTTTTCATATAAATAGGATGGTTGTTTGGTGTATATTATCTTTCGCAGAAGTAGTAAAGATCTGTACCCAGTCCACGTTCTGAAGTCGAGGTCGAATATCTGCTGGGCGAAGTGTGAAATGTGGTCTGTGTGTCTTTTATTATAGACATATCTTGCGATATTGTTGAAGGCTACATTTAGTCTTCTCTGAGAGGCGGCATCACAATTTCCAAATATTTCTATTCCATAGCAAAGCGTTGGTATTAGGTAAGTCTTCGCTATTAGAAGTCTTATAGTTGTCGGTAAATAATACTTGCTTAAAGATAGTTGCCTTATAATTCCATGGGTTTTCCCTGCAGCTTTCGTTACTTGATCATTCCAAGACAATGTATCATTAAATGTTATGCCTAGATTGATAGCTTGTGATACATATTCTGAAGGTGTGTCATTAATCTTTAATTTCGTAAGGCCTCTCGTACATAGGGATTTTTTGTATATCACTAGACATTTGCATTTTGCTGGATTGAGTGACAGTCCATTCAGTTGAGCCCATTCATTAACACTTATAAGATGTAAGAGCGTTTAAATTAATATTTAACAATTTTAATGACCATTCCATTGAAAACAAAAAACCATCTTAGAAATTAAACAAGGCACAATGCTCCAGTATATTGGAGGGTTGTTGGTGATTCTAGACGATTTTTGTGTGCTGAGCATGAATCTCTTTTTAGAAATGGTTCATCTCTTCGCGATTTTGGTTATTTTGCAATTAAAATTTTTTAAAATTCAAATTTATACACTCCTGTTTGAACATCTTGTTGTGATCGCTTTCGTTTGACTTGGTTCACGTCAAATCAATTCTACAATTTACGATACACCAAATAAGGGAAAGGGGTGACCCACTAGCGCCGCTTCTTTTTCCCAATTAGTATATAATTTTGAAGAATTTTTTAGGGAATAGAGATAGATTCTCAAAAAATTCTGAATTTTCCGTTTAAAAATCATAAAATTCCAAATTCCAACATCATGTTTGGTGAGATCTTTATTTCATGTAGCTGACAATAAAACCAGTTAAGTGTAAATAGGTTACTTACTAACTTCACAGGAGCTGAACACGTGACAAAAACTCCTTTAAACACTCATTTAATCAAATATCAGACGTGCTGGAGCAAAGCGGACAATTCAATTGATCTCAGCATCCCGAAATACACAAGGAATGTTTGCCAACTTCTATGGTGCTAAAGTCCGTAAGCCTTTGCTATAAGTTTTAGACCATGATAGATTTGCTTTTAAATTTCCACTTAAAAAGCGTTTCTTCAAGCTTCATCTTATTGGCGTCAAGGTTCAAAGAAGCTATAGTTAAAGTTATACCAAAACATTTCCATTCAATTATCATTAATTTATACAACAAAATGTATTCAGTTTAAATCACAAATTCTTACATTTTTTTAAACCTTGTTTAATTTTTGGTCTCTGTGAATTAATTTAATGTCTCTAGCTCCTCTGAAATTGCCATTAAAAAAATCCTTATCAAAAATAATCTCTGATCTCTGACTTTCTCACTTCAAGAACATTTTCTCACTAGAAGAACATTTTGTTTGAGAAAGCAAAATCTTGATGTGAGTTGAAATGTTCTGTTTTTGAGAGCATTTTAAACTCAACAAAATTTAGTTCCAGGTTAGGGGTGGGTCCACAGTCCAGGACCAGATCCAATTCCAGGTCCAATTCCTGATCCAATTTCAGACCCTGTTCTAGGTAAGTTCCCAGGTCCTATTTCCAAGTCTAGATCCGATTCCAGGTCCAGGTCCGCAGACACATCCGCGATAGTATAACAACCCACTTGCCTTAGTTAATTAATTAAGGATATAAAACCGTAAAACCGATTCCTTTCAACAACCACCTAGTAGGTCTCTCCGTTTTCTTTCTCTCCTATGCCACTTGCGGAATTCCACACATCTAAAAATTATTAATCGCTTGTTTATTTCGCATTTTTTGTTGTGCGTCGAAGGATTTCGTATGCCTCAGACAGCCACAAGCACACACACACACAAAAGGGCAATAACTGGGTTCCTCTTTCGAATTTTTAGTGGTTTTGAACTAATTTCATCATTTGTTTTGGTGACTCGGGAGTATTAGCTACTTATGTACACCTCTGGTCAATACTCTTTTCTCTCATTGCCTCAGTAAGCAATGTGGATTTAAAATCATGATGAATAATGTTGAAGTTTTGGAAAACTTTTCAAAATTAATGTGTGTAGTTCATTAGATAAGTAAATCTATTTCGTGTGGCATTGATACGGGTTAAAAGTGTATTGATAGGTCATTCAAATGACTCATTATTAATCGTAGCTTTTATGTATCAATGTAGCATTTCAAAGAATTTTCATTGAGTTTCTTCAAAACATTATAAGTCATTTGTTCTGTTAATTCTTATACATTACATAGCTTCAATAGTGATAGACTGGTTATTTATACGGAAAGTTAATAATAGTATGATGTCGGATTCCACAATGACCACGAAGTTCGTGGGAAATTCCCCAGCCACAGAGAAAAAAAAATGTCAATATCAAACCATTCTGAGCTGGTTAATTTTGCATTTTGACATATAATTTTTTTTCATATAATTTTGATGCTGAAAAATTTCAAATTGAAGCTAAATAAAATCATTCTGATATTGAATACTACATTTTCTATTAATTAATATCATTATTATATTTCATTAATTTACTATTGATCAGAAAATTAATCAAATTGATATTAAGAACAGGTCATATTCATCTTTATCATATCGGCTTTTTAATAATATGAAAAAATATAACATTGAGTACCAAATCATTTAATTTTTTTTCTATGTAGCAAATTTGCTCAGCAGTTTTCGTTTTACACACGAAATTTCGAATTTTCAAACTAATACACTTCATGTATCAAGCTAAAACTTTTAAGTATCAAATAAATATTCCAGTTATTAAATCAATAGCCAAAAGATCAATACTCTCTATTAATATATTGACACCATGAAAAAAATGTTTTGTTTTATATTCGATTTGATCAAATTGACATTAATACCAATTTTTTGTTATATGGACGTTGCCGTACGGTTCGCAACAGCAGCGCACCTCCCGCCCAACCGACCAAAAGACGCAGCCGCCAACAAGCGACACGAAAAAAGGAAGGATAATTATAAAATAATGGTAGCTACGGGCTAAATATGTTAAAATAAAGGCTTTCAAAGCACGAAGAGATATTTATTTGGGTGTAGTGCAAGTTACGAAATATTTGTTTTAGTTTCAGAACATAATTCAATATCCGGATGTCTGCCACGAAAACTTTCACATGAGCTACAATTGCTTCTGAAAGGTTTCGATATTTCAGACGCCCATTTAATACCATGGCGTGAGTCTCACCCTGATTGCATATCACCCTAATCGAAATAGGCATTAGTTTTTAATAAAAATTGGATTTCTTGCGAGTAATTAGTTCGATTTCTTATTCTGGTGTTAGTACATGTATGTGGGAATTTGGTGCCCGGAGACATACAAAGTTATGTGTCCTCGTCTTATGGGATCAGCAAGTAGACCTCAGAACGGGACCTTGCAGTTTAGTGATATGTATGACGAACGGCCAAGGGGCAAATATAAAATTACACATCAAATAGATACTCACTTCTAGAGGCGATAGCACCAGAAATTGCCGTTTTAACATATTCAAACTAATCATATAATATCTGACCACCTATAAGTATGCAACACCAATTTGGCTTACCGAAACTATTTACCAGAACGCTCACCCACATCTGTGTAAAATTATCTATCTGGAGTTTATGCTGAGCCCCCCCCAATTCGGGTATGTTCAGCAAATAATTTTGCAACCAAAAATCTGTGCTCCAGATGTGAGCAACTCAATTTCCGGTAAAACGAGCAAAACTTTTCCCACAGTCGTTTACTATTTTGCTAACAATTTGCTGGCAAATTTTATCTTCACGGCCTCGCCTCCTTAACATTTTGCAATCAAATTGCAATTAGCACTGAGTTAATTAATTGCATTTGCCAGCAGACAAACGTACATACATATATATACACACACACACACACACACACACACACACACGGACAGGCAGAGAGAGTGAGAGAGCGAGGGAGACAGGTGTTACAGTTGAACACGTGTAACATCAACATGTTGCTCCTTGGCAATATGTAAATACGTGAGCTACCTGAAGCAACCTGAAGCTACCCACTTCCCAACAAGTTTCATGGCTGAGACAGCTGCCAGTGGTCCCAAAGCGCAGCTGAGAGTTACCCACACATACACACACACTCACAGCGCTCTACAAACACAGGCGCAAATATTTCTTCAACAAGTTTTGCAGTGTCTGATTTTTGAGTTTCTCGACTTTTGGCGGTTCGCCCTCTCCCTCCCTTCCCCCTAATGTTCCACAAAAACAAGAAAAATATAGCAAAACAAACAAATAAATAAACTGACACACAGAAGAACAAACACACATACACACACACACACAAACACACATACACACAGTTAGCCAGGCACCCACTTAGCCTTACTCCACAATCAACTTTCACCCCTCCCCGCATCTAGAGAGCTCTGTGCCAGGCCGTCCGCGTGCTTGGTTTTTCCTGCTGCTTCTTTTTTTTGTTTGCAAAAAGAAATAAAAGTTTTACGAACCAAACGACAAAATGCTCTCTGGCACTCTTGGGTTTCTCTTTAATCCGTTCTCTTGCTTGATACACTGTATAAACAGTAAGAGAAATGTAGGCTAGGAGCATAGTGGGCTGAGACTGTCTAAGAATTCCGCAAAAAAAATAATCATCGATAAGCATATTTGTTTGGATTATACCTAAAAATGACACTGGGCTGATTTGTTGTTTTGTGGGAAATCTACAATATATCTAACCTTTTTTATCTACTTTTCTTTTATCAATTACTGAGCTAAGAGGTCCAGGCTTTTACTTATTGAAAGGGATATATGGGATATATAGGGATATATGTTTGAAGTATACCAAAATGATCTATAATATTTCTACCCTTTTTTATTCACTTATTTTGATCAATTGTTGAAAATGAGTCTACTGTTCAGCTGCTGCGCTATCAGCTTCCTTTTCATTATAGTCCCCTCCATTATAGTTTATTTCCAATTTCTTTCTGAAAAGGAAAAATCGATATGCATAAATCGGGTGAAATAGAACCAAAAATTCAGCTGCAGAACTGGAAGATTAGTCAAGATTTAAAATTTTAGCTGTTCTATTTCAAGGAATTAATTATAATTGCCACTATTCGCCTCTGGCTCATACCACTGTGCGCCCAGCTGTTAATGTTTCGTCATTACGTATACGCAGCGTATTCAGAGAGCAGTTTGCACGAGAGCCAAAGCGAGAGAGAGAGAAAAAGCAAGAGCCAGGCAGTTGCGCTCTTTGCCGCAGTTTTTTAACTGCCTGGCCACATATATTTTCCAGGGGGTATTTCATCTGTGGACAAATCTCAGGCAACATTCAGTTTCATCTGAGACGTTTGGCGCAGCGGTCGATAAACAGGAAGCAAAACAGACTTTTGCCAGCCAACACTTTTCGGTAGCGAAACGCGTGTCTAGGGGTTTAGCTTGGCATAAATAAAAAAAAAAAAGGAGAAAAAACACAAAGCAAAATTTAGTTAACTTGTGTGTGAAGTGAGTGCAAAGTCAATTAGTGATTAACAGTTTGAACTTGAACTCAAGCAGAACCCAGCATAAACTTTGAAGTGTCTTTAAGAAGTAGTCAAGTGTTTTCGAGATTGCCGTCGCTAATTATTCAGCGAAGTATTCAAAACTAATTCCCTTTCCCCCACCAAAAAAAAAAAAGAACAGGAACTTTGTTTGGGTTGCGGCGGCGGCGGCGGCTTTAAGCTGGGCGACTACCGCAAAATGACACGTGTCAGGCGAATTGTGGTAAGCTCAACTCAGTTCTGAGAAACTCTTTAAACAGCCAAAAAGTTCTGAATTCCTGAAAACGCACACTCACACACACACACTCACTCGCTCGCCTGAAATACTTCAGAAATATTTAAGGAAGCATGCTTTGGGCCCTAACACACACACACGCACACACTCGCACACACACACATAAATTGAATTTCACATTTTAACGCGTTTGCATGCCCGTTGCCGTCGTCCTTCTTCACGCACTCCTGAATGCGCTGTAATTTTACTGCTAATTTTTATATTTTTATTTTGTATATAAGAGCGAAGGTACATATATTCCATTGGATTTGTGTGCGCTCTTTGAACTTTTCGCTACATTGTCGATGGTTCATTTGGTTAATACCCTTTTGCCGCAGGCCTGTCAATTGTGGTCATGTGTGTCGGGCTTGCGGAAATATTCTTTGAGTGAGTGTGGGGACGAAATGTGCTCATGTGAGTGGAAGCCCAACTTGCATATATTCCTGGCGTTATGGCATAAGAAAAAGTGTTAATAATTGTGTGGAAAAACAAACATCTTTGCAAGTCTTCAATCATTATTTAAAATATCATTCAAATCTTTTTAGAAAACTAAGTAATGTCCAATTAAGTTTCTATCTTTCTCGGAGATTTTTTATTAAGAGCAAAATATTTTTGGGCTAGCAAGAGTCTGCTCTTCTGTGTTATAATTATTATGGTCTTCTAAGCTCATGATTAGCACTGTCATCGTTTGGTAGAAAGTAATTATATGTGCAAGTAAAATTGTGTAAATGTAAGCAAAAACGTTCTTTAACAAGCAAGAAAAGCTGTCAAGCCCGACTGTAATATAGTCTGAATAATTACAGAAGATGTACGGAATCACATGTTTTAAGATGATGATAAGTCATCCTTAGAAGCTCGATCAACTCTTTATCGGTACCGATAAATTAGGTCTACAGAGGTATACGGTTAATATAACCATATCAGCTAATCCTAATATGTTCGAATTTCAAATGTTAATTTTTTAAGTGAATCGATACAATTTCTAAATATACAAATATCATTGTCTGAGGTAAACGTTGTGCATCCTAAATTCAGATCCGAACCAAACCGTTTTTTTTAGTGGTTTTTTGTATGATTCGGAGCTCAATATTATATTTTCTTATATCAATAAAATGCTAATATTACACACTTGAAAATGACCTGTTCGAATACATTCAAACTCATATTTCCGAGCACACAAAATTAATATTTTAATATCAAAAACGCATTTACACATCAAATTGATATTTAATAATGTCATTTTAATACAATAAATTACAAGTATATTGGATGGGATGCTGTTCTTTTTTTGTTTTCTACGTATTGTAAATAAATTACTTTTAGGGAATCATAAATCAGCATATTAATCATTTTCATTATTTTACTAACTTCTCCTCTCCTTGAATGGGTGTGTAATATAGAACTTCTTGAATGAAAACAATCTTTGTCTGGTTCTCTACATTTTTTTCTGCATGAAATTCCCTTACATTCCCTTTCTTTTTATGGTCTAAATGAAATGTTATAGCTTCGAAATGATATGAAAGAACTGATATCTGTCAAAATATCGAATTAACCATCCTAGATTAAATTCATATTGACATTTTTGTTTTTTGTTTACAATTATGAAGAGTGTATGAACCATCTTTATTTAAATCTGTCTGAGATGTGAGGGTAATTTCCAATTGAGGGGGGCGTATCCAAAATTGAAAATAAACTTGACTTGGATGCAAGTATAAGAAGCATATGTCGTACTTTCACCCCTTAACATCTCAGAGTTCTGTTTGGGACGGACGGACATAGTTTTTATCGACTAGGATGTTGATGCTGATCAAGAATATTTATGGTTAAAAGGGTCGAAAATTATTACGTCTTGCTGATTCCTTATAAAAATAAATAACATACAATATCATTTTGAGATTCAGTTGAACCTCTTTTGCAAAGAGTATGTCATTTAAAGGTTATATTTATCGTTGTCTTTTCGGTTTATAGTACCGATACGGGGCCCGGGTTTCCATTTAGTTAGTACTTAGAAAAAAACTGGTTAGTAAATTCAACGAATTTTGCAGTTACAAATGCTTAAACCAATATTTTGGTTCAATTTATTGTAGGGATCAGTACAAGTACTATAAAAGTGACGTTACCAACCAACAAAAATGGTAATAAATAGTTGTTAATCGTACCATGGTTTAAAATAAATTCTTTGGTAGATAAACAATTTTCTGGTAGAATCAACGGGAAAGAGTTTTAACACTAGCACCGCACTATTTTTACGACAAAATTGTTGATATATTATTTTTAAATGTGATTGAAAATTTGTACTTACTTTAGACTCTAAAGGGACTCGAACTCGCGTCTAAGATAATACTCGTATTGACTTGAATATTGTCAATAACAAAATATATGTGACTCCCTAAAGTCAAAGGTACTATTTCAATGGTACAATTTTACAGCAAGCCGCAGCTCAAAAAGCAACAACAAAACGCATACAAATGAGCTTGACGTTAGTTAGGTCTAAAACCGCAAAAATTACTAAATAATGCAGCCTGCTTTTAGTATGAGCCTTTAATAGCTGCTACAAAATCCTGTTACATTCAAACTCAAAAACAAATAAATGAAAACAAATGAACAGAGTATTTTATAGTAGGGGCACTCGACTACAATAAAAAGTACAGAAACAAAATACAAAGAACAATTTGTTGCAGTAAATTTACTTTTCGGATTGGTTGATTCAACCTACCAAACTTTTTTCTCTGTGGGGTCTAGTATATTGAAGGGTTGATTCTGGTTTTTTGGGAAATGGAAACAGACTCGCGTTCATTACACAAAATCATTAAGAATCACTACCCTTCTAGCCAAACCCCGCCTTTGAATATAATTAAAGAAGTCTAATTTTGTTTCCTTGATTATATATTTTCAATGGTATGTTTTATAAAACATTTTATATAACTATTTATTATAACTAGGTTCAAAAACGAAAAACTTTAAAGGGCCAAGCCGAGCTTCTCTCAATCTGTTGGCTTGAGTGCTTCTTATTTTCACAGAGAATCTTTTTCATTGCTACTTACATCAAAGCTGGCACCAATAGCTATTGAAGGATCACGAATTTGCAAGTTTTTAAACAAAACACTTTTTCATTAGATATCCCGCACAGCAGGTACACACACTACCTGCTGCATTACTAAAAAACTTATGTACATGTTTATTAAATGTTTTAGCCCCGAGCTTTGGAACAGAGTTACAACTATAAATGGTTGCACAAACTTAATATACAGCATTTAATTATATGGCAATAGACATAAATTAAGCTGAAACTAAACAAAGATTTTTCGTTCCATTTTCTGGCAGCAAAAAGTAAACAACTTTGGACAATAAAATCTATCTTACTGATTTTAAATTCCTTAAATGGAATTAAGGAAATGGTATTTGACGCGATTTTATGATTTAACTGGACAAATAAATATTTAATAGTAATCAATCTCGATTTTCATTCCTGTGGAGAGAACTCAAAGTCCATGTCTTTGTTTTGGTCCACAATAATTTTATGATTATTGCAACCATCGCCCATTCTTCCAAACAATTTACTTGATTTTGGCACAATTTGTATTTATGTACAATGTACATACAAATATGAGGTGGTTTCTTTTATGTGCTTCCTGCCCTAAATTGTTGAGGTTAAGTTTATACACACACAAAGCCACAATGACTGGGCCAACGCCAACGAACGAAAGTTGGCTGCCAATTTCCCAAAAAAAAAAGAAAACAATGAAAATAAAAGAAATAAAAATCCCGCTCTAATTTTCTACAGCCTTTATCTAAGCCTTGAAAGTGGCCAAGCATAGAATTGAGCATAAAAACTAGCGGGACAGGCTTACTTTAACTACGCCGAAGCATGTAGAGCCACTGGAAAAAGAAGACATGACCAAAACGTCACAACCGGTTATTTTAGGCTATAATCTGTTCACTTTATAAATACATGCATAAAAGAACGCTTTTCGACATATACCCTTCTCACCATGGGTACAAAAAAACAGGTAAATGCAAATGCAGTATGCGAGAATTTTTCACCTGATGTCCCTTTTTTCACAGAGCATTTTTTGTGGGCTTATTTCGAGACGCAGCTGCAAAAGCGAAAAGGTATGAAAAAGTCAAAGGAATAAAAAAAAGGAATAGGAAGATGACTAAACGAAAAGATAAAACGATTTTGAACGAACTAAAAGAGCAAAACGTGAAAGTCGTCTGATGAAAGCTTCAACATCAAGCATACGCCAGGTTGAGCAGGAATTTTAAGCCCCAGATAACCAAACCATTAATTTTTAAGCAAAAGTTTAGTTGATTATGTGATTAGTTTTTTCCTTCCCTTTTTGATGTAAGCTGGTCACATAAGCCGTTTGAGTGTATGGTCACAAAAAGAACCTTGAAAAGTTTGCCGGACTATGCAGAGTCAGCTTTGCTGGTAGGTTATCTGATAAAGGAATAGGCGAAAGCACAATAACTTCTCAACTTTCCAAGCAGAGTTAAAGCAGTGGGCAAATGGTTCAAATACGATAGACTAAATTGGAAGATATGCAAATTTGGATGGAAACTTTCAATGATTTTATAGTCTAATTAGGGTATGCAAACACACTCGTGTATTGGGTATGCCTGAGCTTGAGCCTGTGTATACTTGTATATGTCAAAACACAAAATGTACAGGACCGTTAAAATCAAAAACACATATCGATATTTTGCAATATGAGTGTACTTGCAAGTGTTGCACGAATGAGAGGCCTATTGCGCGAGAGCTTTTGGCAGTTGACAGAAATACTATATATAACAACAAGGAAGGAAGTTGGTTAAACCCGACTCTAAAGTGTTTGAGAATATGTTGAGCCCATTGATTGATGGTTATTAGTGGATCAAGTAATTCCAAGCGGTATTTGAAACCATTTCATAGTTTAGTTTAGAGCGAATAGTGCGTTTATAACATAATACACTCAGGAAAAAATATTAATTTAAAACCTAAAGCAATCATATTTTATTTTACTATGCCCTTTTTATACCCTTGCAAAGGGAATTATAATTTTGCCCAGAAGTTTGCAACTCATAGAAATATTAATTTCCGACCCCATAAACTATATATTATATATTCTTGATCAGGGTTACGAGCTGAGTCGTTTGAGCTTTGTCCGTCCGTATGTCTGTCTGTATCTACGCGAACTAGTTTCTCAGTTTTAAAGCTATCCAACTGAAATTTTTCACAGATTTTTCTTTTTGCTGCACACAACTAATATGTCGGAACCGACCGGATCGGATGACTATATCTCCTAGCTCCCGTTGAAACAATCGGTCGGAAAACTAGTTTTAGTGAGAAAAACAATTTTCTTTTTAATGGAAACGTCTACAATCTTTGTAATCGTAGGTTTTCTTTGTTCTTTTATAATTCTACCAAGTATTATTAAAATCGGACAACTATATGCTATAGCTGCCATACAAAAGATAGGTCTGAAAACAGTCTTAGTTAGAAAACCTTTTTTGTTTTTAATGGTAGCATCCTGCAATTTTGTATTTGTTTGTTTCACATGCTTTCACAAAATTTTAGAAATTGTTGGCAAAATCGGTTGTTTATATAATATAGCTCCCATACAAACGATCGGTCGGAAAATGGGAAAAAGAGTATTTTTTTGGCACAGACGAGGTTAGCTTAGCTTTCTTGTTTTTATTATAATTAACTTGACTATAAACATGTTTACACGGCGAATTTTAGTTACCCCTTTTAAATTGAAAATGCAGGGAGTTCCAACTTGAGAATTACAATTCGTATTTCTGCAAAATGCCAGAAATATATTATAGAATACTTTTAGGCAATTCAATTATAAAGGTAGTATTTTATCCGTCTAGCAGGCAGAGTCTGCAATGGCACAACTGAATGAGGCGGCATTCCAATCGTGCTCAAGTCCAAAGGTCCCAAGGACGAGTCCTCCATAATTCATAGCTTTTCAGACCCAAATCTTAAAAACTCTGCTCTTAAACACCTTTACAAACTGAGTATAGGTTGGCTGGCATAAGTTTTAAAGCAAGCGGTCTGTCTGTTTAGCTGTGCAGCAATGTTGTCTGTGACGAATAGGACGGGAAAATTGATTTTAGCTGAACCGACGCACCACAGACTTAAATGTAGTTTCTAACTATGCCTCGCTAACTAAAAGCCTCGCTAAAAATCAAAAAAACATAAAAGCAAAAAGAATCAGCTCAGAATTGATGTGGTTTTCGCACCTGCCTCAGCAGTTGTGGTAGGTTTGAAAGTCAAAAATTTAAGAATCGATCATTTATTTGTGCTTGAACCTACCCGGTTCTCCGAGCCAGATACAAAAATGGAGGGTGTTATAAGTAAGACAAAAATCGGTCAATATTTTCTACATACACCCAATCAAACCACCCGAAACCCATTAAAAAAAGTGATTTTGAGATAATCGAGCTCAAAGTTTAGTTTTTGTTGCCGACATACTTAAAAAAATGTATAATTTATTGCAAAATTGTATTTATATTCATTTGTGTGTTAGCTCTAACCAAAAACGAGAGCGTATGTTAAAGTCGGCCATGACCGACTTTGAAATACCCGTTAGGGGAATTAGTGTTTAATAACCGTTCCTTATGTTTATTAACAGAGTATTAACATTAATTTGAATATTTCAACATTATGTAAGCAAACAGCGAATGCGGCTCAGATAAGTATGCAACGATTTTTATAACTCTGCCATTTATTATCCTGTCTTTATGAAAATTTATGAGATTGTGGATATTTGGCGCAGACACCACAATGCAGCTCGAGCTCGATATCTTAAAAAATGTTTGAGATATTTAACCTTCTTTTTCTTTTTAATCTGCGTGCAGACAATACTAGCCTGCATTTAAAATTTGGTGGCTCTAGCTCTTCTAGTCTCTGAGATCTATGTGCTCATACATACAGACGACCGAGTCTATATTGAATCGACTGTTGATGCTAATCAAGAATATATAGAGTTTATGGGGTCGGAGATGCTTCCGTCTGCCTGTTACATACATTTGCACGGCTTTAGTATACCCTTTTTCCTCTAAGAGTAACTGGTATACAAATCACCCAAATCGGTTGATTCGTTTGCAAGATATTTGCATCAAAACGTTTTAAAAAAAAAACTATCCAAAAGTTTTAAAACCTACTTCTTAGAACAATTATGAACATACTATAACTTCTTTTTCAAGATCTTTAATTTACAAAACAAAAATAACTTTAAAAATGAACCCATACGAGGGTCGAGAAAATAAATTTCCCATGGGAAATCCGCCACAAAACTATATATTATATTTAACATTATTTTTTTGCCAAACTATTAGACGGACCTACCTAAAAAGTTCACAGAATGTTTTTAAGCAAAACAAAAGAAGTTGGAAGAACAATTTCCCAGGGGTAGAAACTAAGTTTTTTTAATATTCTATCGATTTATCGATATGAGAAGATATAGAATATGACATATATTCTATTTTATTCTATATATAGAATATGATATTCCGATATCATATTCTATGTGTCTATATATTGATATTTCGATATTTTTAGATATGATCGGAAAAAATTACTATGGTAACTTTTCGTCGTTTCAATACATGCGATAAAATGGACTTTAGACAGACATTTGAATTAAGAATAGAGTGTTTTAAGTTCTCAAAGAGGACTTAGAAGAAATCAATCCGAACGGATCCTGTCCTCTCAATCCTGTTCCGAATTGAAAACAGGGTAATCCCGGACATGCCAAAAAAAATATTGAATTGTTCCTTCTTTTTCAATCCTAAAAAGATTGAAACTATTCTGCGGTGATCTCAAAAAGATTGAAGTAATCAAAAAAGCAGTATCACTTTAAGCATGTTACAGATTAATCTTGGTTTCCCAGAAAAATTTCTCTCTCCTTTTCGGCCTCCAAATTCCACAAGACATATCCTTGATACAATTCTGAAAACAATAAAACATAAAAATTCGACTCGTCTTATCTGGGACTCGAATTCACAAACCTTGCAGCTCTTTACTAAACATAAATGAAATGACAACTCATCGCGCATGTCTAAAATGTTATTTATACTCTTTTTCCTAGCTTATGAACATGTGATCCCAAACGGGATTGAAGTAAGCACATTGTGAATGAAACAAGCTCAAAGAGGCTTGCGCCAAGCCTTAAGAGCTTGAATTGAGTAGAATATCCTGTAAGCTCGTGCCGGGATTACTCTAAGAATATAAATATTGAACGAATCACACGGTTTTTGTTTTTCTATTTTGAAAATGCCCCCAACAATTGTTCACTGGTATGTTGTGGTTATAGTTTGACACTTAACTATTGCTTCATAAGTAGTACTTAGTATCTTATGATCCAGTTATCGCTATCTATAGGTAGTGAATTGAATTCACTCTCGCTTCCCACAATTGTACCGAACTGTTCATAGTAGTGCCTATTTTTGCCATATTTCCAAGCCTACTTATTCACAGATCAGCTGACTTTCATTCTCTTACTCAATACCCATACCTCATATCTGTCCCCCATTGTTCCCTGCTGTCACACATTAACCTGTTGGCGGGCGTTTCACCAAACAGTTGGCAGTTCGGTAAAGTCGCACACAAACAAATCAAATGAGGGGCGTGTCCTTTTGCCACAGACGGGATCACGTTTATCACAACAAGGCAATAAATTTCAGGAAAAACATTTTTACGGTCGCTTCATTTTCGACAGCTGCAAATGCGAATTGTCTTTTTGCATTGCACAATTCTGTGGCATCAACATGATTATCTCTGGCTGTCAGTGCTACGTGTTGCCCTGCCCCTTCCCGCCTGCTTAGCATAATTTTGCCTAAACAACTAAAAAGCAAACATTTTATTTTGGGCATTTTGATTGATGGCATAAGCTTGACATTTTTTTGAGCTTGTTTGTTTGGCGCTTTAATTAAAGTGCGGGGCGTGTGTCAGTGGGCGGAGACTGTAACAAACTGCGCTAAGCTTAATCAAAAGGAAAACTTTCTATGGCCAGCAGCAGCGGGCTGAATGTGTTTTTCGACTGTTTGTTGGGTAGTAAAGGGAACTAGAAGGGAAATGGAAGTAAGTTATGTTTCTAGCTGGCTTACAATCATTAGCAAAAAGTTATGTTTGTCTGTGGCTAAAAATGATGGATTCTGTGTGATAAATGATGGATGGAGATTAAGGTTCTTAAATTCGGAAATGGCATTCAACTTTAGGCCAGCCACAAGCAATAAACTCAACAGATGTCAAGGGTTACAAAAGCATGTAATTCTAAGGACATTTCACTGTTTTTTAGGCAAACCCAAGTATACGCACTGTGTACCATGGAAAATCTATGCTTAGTTTTCGCTTCCAAATCACAGCACTAAATTTTGCGTTTTGGGGCAATGTCCGGTTGTATTGTATGTGGTGTGTATTCCGGATGGCGGACCATTAGACAGGTGTGAGTATTCGCGGGCTGCTGCTGTCGTTATAAAATTGAAGTGGCAAAGCCAGCGGGGTGTCAACACCGCAAAAACAACAACAGCACCAACAACAGCACCCTGAAATGCCTTATTTGAGTTTGTGCTCAGCACCGACAGACAACAACAAAAGGCTGACGACAGTCAAAAAGAGGAGAGATGAGCGGAACAGTGGCATTGCAAAGCCCCGCTTGCCGGCAAACCAAATTGCTTTTTGCTTTACCCAGAATATGGCAAAAGGCAACGGGACAACATGGCAAACTGTCAACGAGAGCTGGTTCAGCAGCAGCAGGTGGCAAATTAGTGATGGGCGAGCAGCGAATCAATCGTGACCACAGGAGCAAAAGGTCTTGGAGGGTCACCAAGTGAAAAGTATACAAAATCGAGCAGAGGAGTAGAATTTAAGGTTCCGCCGGAAATCGTCAAATAATGTAGGTGCCCATAACGGTTTTTTTTTTACTCAAAATTGTTGAACACTTCTCAATTTTTGAAGTTTTTAGGCCTTGACGGAATTGCCAAGTTAGCAATGTGCAACGTTGGCTAACTGTGACCAGACTTTACAACAATTAACTCAAAAACTTTAACTTTTTGATATTTATAAAATATATGGCCACTCTAATTAATTTCATTTAAACAAAATATCAAACAGCTTCCCTTCAAGCTATTAATAGTGGTATTCCTGAACCCGATTGAGATTTCGCAAAAGCTAATTTAAATCAGTTGAAGGAGCGACCCTTTATGCGCTCCGACTTGATATAGAATTCGTGATCTGCTGCCAGTGTGACCAAACTGCTGATTGACCATTGGAGCCAAATTAAACATAGGAGCGTAAGGAAAACATGCCTAAAAAAGTATGAACGCTTTTTTCTAAGCTTCTTAACTAATACAATATTGGCAGCATATGCCATTTAATTATGTGCACAATTTTACAATGGCAAGTGCAATTATTTAAGTGTTTTCTTAATGTGATGATAATGATAAAGCAAATGTTACTTGAAACATTTCAAAAGAATTGTGCAGATATCGACTCGCGAATATGTTTGACCAAGTCAAGCACAAACTATAAAAAACTGGTGCACTTATAGCTCCGTCCACTTCAGGCCACTGTTCTTTTAACGCTTCAAAGAGACTCGGTTGCATTCTGAAATGCATTAAATACAAAATTCATCCAATTATGGAAACTTGAAATGCAACAAAGTGCAACATTCTGATGTCAACTAGGGTTGCCGGATACTTAAAAAATAACCATATCGATATTTTTGACGATATTCAAAAATTATTATTTCGAAAAAAATATTTAAAATTTCGTCCAAAAATAATATGTATATAGACACGTTTTAAAATCTATATTCTAACTGAGTCCAATATCTAAGGTTTAAAGCTCCAATACTCTACAACATATCAAAAATTTTTGGAGAAAGTTCGATCTTCAGGGGTTCGTACAGTTTGGAAAGTCTAAGGATCTGTTCTCAAACCGGTTCCTTTACTTATCAAACCAAAAGTTTGCGTTCGAAGCTTGATTCAGGGAGTCTGGCATTAAAAAAAGACATGTATTTGATCAGAAGCCAGCTTTCAGCTAACGAAGGTATTAAACCAAGTCCAAAGACTCAAATGGACTTCATATTTAAAATGCCTTAAAACCATGGCCTGGACTTTTAAGTTGCCTTATCTTATACACGTGGATTTATTTTGCAACAACTTGACATATGTTTTTGTTCTTTACAAAATCGTAAAACGCAGAGCTTGGATATGACCTTTAAATGATTAAGCTCTTATTTAGCACTTTGATTATAATTTTCGTCAGGTCAAATTAAGATAGTTTTATAAGCTCTGAAATATACGGACTAAGGTGGTTCTTCGAACCGAACCTGGTAGAGAAGGTTAACAGTTTGGAGGGCCGGTTAAGGGTCCGGTTCGATAGACTCAAAATCAAATCGGTTCTTAGGCAGCCTTGCAAAATATAGATTAAAAGATATTAACTTTATTTTATTTATAATTTAATACGTCGAGGTTAAGTCGGTTTTTTACCCGAGGTCAAAAAAAACTAAAACTTATTGAAATCAAATTTTGAAAGATATTTTTGTAACTTCGTATGATTGAAAGCAATGTAATAGTCTTTATATTTTCATTTCATATCTCCGAAAAATATTACTAAAAAAATTCGAGGGCCGATATATCACCTTGGAAAAAACTCGATAACGAAATGTCGTATTTTTCTATAAAAATATCGATAACACACCTAAACGAAATCAAATCTAAATCAGCCTTAAAGTGGGCTTGTCCTTACTGGTCTGATCCCAATCACAAATTGCATGCCCACCGCTGCTTTATAGTATTTTTAAACAGTCCGCCAACAGTTTTCGTTTCAGTTGTAATCTCTTGATTATGGCTGAGCTGAGTGATTGTATCATGGAATGTGCTGGTGCGCCATTATGTTAGAACATAACTTAGAGTTGCCAAATGGTTTATATTTTAACTTGTAATTATCATTTATAAAATAATTAGTCTTTTTTTAAATTTTTTTAAATATATATATTTTTTTTTTTTTGATTTATTTGTTTATTTAATTTTTTAATGTATACAATTCTCTTTAATAACTTCTTGTCCTAAAAATTACCTTTCCACCCGATGAAACAGGAGCTCATTTTCCTGGAATAGTTTATTTAATAAATAATTTATACTATAAATCAATCTAGGTTCTTATCAACCATGATAATATCTGCTTATTTTCAATTGTAAGCCTTGCATGTTCTCAATATTCTGAATTCTAAAGGAAGTAAAAATCCAATAATGATAAGAGAAACGTAATTAGAACGCGTCCAATCAACCACAAACAGTGGCTCACAGCTGGTAAAACTATAAGAAATTAATTTTTAAAATAAGTTTATTTATGACTTGAACGCGTGTTTTCACCTAGCCATCTCTAAGTCAGTTCAGGAGCAGACTCCTGCACCGCAAAAATACATAAAAAATTTGTACGTTTATACCTTATATATGTACATATATATATATAGAGTTCATTTTTGCCCACGCACAGTACGTGTTGTTTGCATTGGGCGTTTTAATTAAGCTAAACAAACACACCAAACAATTATACACACTAAGACACCGAGAAGACACACACACACACACACACACAGAGACGCTTACACACCTGCAGGAGCCATTTGGCAACTCATATTCCTATGCGAGAATTCTTCTTTATTTGCTTTACACTTCATTTAATTTCAATTTTAAGTTTTCGTGCCTCGCGCCTTTTGCTTATGCTACAGTTTCTTTTATTTCCTTAGCTTTTTTGATGGCCCTGCCAATTACGCCTCCAAGTTGCTTTATTATACACCGCCCCTCCATTTGCCACTTCTCCGGAATGGCTGGCATTTTTTCACGCAGTTTCTCGTCATCGTCGGCATCGTCTTGGTGTTGCTTTATTAAACCTTAGCAGCGCAATCACCGAAATGAGCGCACTCACACCTCCGACTTGTTCCCCAGCCCGCCCACAAGCACATGCACATAAACTCACACCCAGATGATTCCGTACAAAACACCCACGAGGAACGTGCAACATTTGTATTTAAATTTGAATGTCTCTGCCAGGCAGTTTCACCTTGCACAACTTGAGATTCACACAGATGGTGGATACGGACGGACCTACATACATACAGACATAAAAGCATACGCAGGGCACAGCTCACAAGGCGCTCACAACAATGCTGGTTGAGCTTGAACCTTGAACCAAGGGTTGATGCATAAGTTGTAAAAAACTCTATGAAAAGAAATTTATAAATAGCATCAGTTAAGGATAAATTGGCTTGGCAGGATGTGAAAAAGAAATTGGCTAAAACTCAAGTGCATGTGGAAAAATACAATTTAAAGAGGCATTCATCTTTGAGGTGAAAATCGAATCAAAGAGAACTATTTTGACCAAGACCTGATGGTATTTGACTACGTGACAACCACCTCTTACCACATTCTGTAGAGAGAGAGAGAGAGCTTACCTCTACTTGTTGAGTGACCCTTTGAATGGTAGCGCGATGAGGCTTACTATTCGGTCCTATCCAGATTATTTCAGTTAAGGGATGTTTCTATTACTAAGATGATGGATGGAATGGAGAGCCGTCTCAGCGCTTTGAGCTTGGAAAAAATATAGCTGACAAACAAACGATAATAGAATCTCTTCTTCAAATTTTTTTTATTGTTTTTTTTTTGCATCACTGATGATCGATTTCTATTACTTGCAATCGCGTAATGAGTTCGATATAGGAGCAGTAGCCATCGTTAACATTCGACTATATTTTCCAATAAAGCATCTGTTGAGATAGACCCTTTTATTTATTGGAAGATAAAGGATAAAAAACATTTTAAGGAAATACCAGTGAATCCTATAACATTCAAGGAATCTTAGCGCATTTATATAAAATTGTTTTAAGGCCGACGAAACATTTGTTCGTCATAACTCCCTCGTGCTTTCTGCCACTTTTTGTGGCTCATTGTATAAACCTGAAATTAACGTGATTTAATGCAAGTAAGAAGGTATCCCGAGACCATCGCTGGATACAACGACCCATGAAGATACGCAAAATGCAAATAAGTCTGGAGGTCGTGATATAGCTGAAAGCAGACGAAATACATCCTTTAAAGCTCGCAACATGGATGCCGCGTTACGACAGCGGGCGTTATGTCAGCACGCAATGATTCATGCACCCGAAAATTTTACACAATATAAATTGAACCCGATTAATCCAGATCTCCATTTCAAGCTCGAGCTATGCTATTTGGAAATTTTGGAAAATCGCGAAAAGAAGTACGATAAAGTTGAATTAAGGAAATTGCAATTTTTTGCAAACATATCAGTAGTATTGCTTAGTTTTATTTTTCCAGTTTTTGAATTGAAGAAAATGTTGATTTTTTCTACTTCACAGCTCAATTGGAGTTTGTGAATACCCTTATTACATTTCCAGCTTTGCTTAAGCACGTTACGACAACGTAAATCAAGCTGGGATGCACAAGTTATGCAGACCGAAATTGACAATTTATTAAACTTTCTGTCCTTGAATCGGAAGAGAAAAATCCAAAGTTTAAAGAAAACTTGTCAACTTCATTGGGAATGTAGCTTTTTTGTCAGCTTGTCTTTCATAAATGAAACCAAGAAAGAGTTCCTGGTGAGAATTGCTTTAGAAATCTCATTTTGAGACAAAATACATTCAATACAGAGGACTAACAATGGTATCCTCAGCATGACCGATAATTGCAAATATTTTTAAGCAAGATATCCAACAAAAGACTACTTACAACATATGTAGATGACCTGTTCGTAATCGTAAAGGAGGGGGAAATTGAGAAAACTTACCAGTGAGGTGGCAAAAGACATGAAATTAGCGATCCTGGAATCCGTCGTACATAAAATGGACAATACCTTAATATTTAGCTGGTACCAGAAAACTATGGCATCCGGAAAGACGAATCATTAAATCAGCTTAAAAAATAACCCGTTGAAAAACTTCATGATAAAATTAATGAACACTAGGGACCCCATTTTCAGCAACGAAAATATAAATAAAATATTTAACATCCTTTTAAATCCAACGTCTTTTTCATTAATACATTAATATATTTAATAATACATTTTTGGACAGCTCAAAACATTAAACAATGAAAATTAACCGATGAAAGATGAACCAGAAAAAAATATTTAAGTCTGTGATATTCATTCCGAAGTTCTCTGACAGACAGATAAGATCCGATTGCTACAAAAAAAATTTAGTATAATTTTCACACAAATCAATATATATTTCTGAAATGTTTTTAGGAAAACAAAAAGTAAAATAGATTAAGGGTCGATTTCTCATCTTTTACATAGCTGCTATGTATTCGATAAACTCAGATTTTGCTCTGTTATTTGTAGGTTTATGTGACAGGTAGCTCTATGTAGTAGATTAGAAAACGGCCCTTAATGGACAATTAAAAATAATTTACCAAACTCCATGGGCTGGGGATGAAACCAAGAAATATAAGAAAGCAAATGTTAGCACAACAACGACGAAACTAAAAACAAGAATCTCTGGACATTAATCTGACATAAAACAACGAGAAAAAGCCACAAACCAGAAACAGAATCACTTGCATTATATTTTAGAATAGCTTTCTCAAAAATTTAGATAATTTGATTCTAATGTTAACAGTACAAAAAAAAGTCAAAGGGTTTTTAAAAGGTTACTTTTAATAATTCGAATCGGACAATGTTGCGAACCAACTTCATTTTGAAGCCGCATTACTGGGGTTTCCTTTTCACTATGTGTCATTTCGCTGAAGTGTAAAGAAAATAGTTTTTGTATGCACCGAATATGTTAACTTAGATGCCAGCGAATAACAATTTTCGGGATCATTGAATGCCATCGAATGCTGCAAGAAGCTTGGGGGTACATGCTTTATCGATTGCTACATTTGAGTTTTGGTATAAGCGTTTTAGAAGTGGCAGTTTTGGTTCCGCAGTATCAAGATCAAGAAGCCAAGTCCAATATGAAGAGGGCTTAACATCCCCACTTCTGGGAAATGCGACGCATGCAACTTTGCCTATGAATCCCATTGAATACTTTCGTGTTTCCTGAAAGAGTTGCAGCAGATGAGACAAGATTTTAAGCATATTAGCTGTGGCTGGGGAACGATGGCCAGCACTTCATCGAGTTCGTATGGAGCCACATTTTGAAGTAATCAGTGAACCAATTATATGATTCTTATTTCTGTTTTTTCGTCATCGACTTATTTCTTCATTGATCTTCTCTCATTCTTCCTGTTTTCGTCATTCCTATTGGTCTCTCACTTAGATTGAAAAAATTTTATTTATATTTTTCCTACAAGTTTCAGCACTTCCAAAGCCAAAATAAAAAGCTGCTTAGAACTTTACCCTGACAACATTACAAGCCACCCATTACATTGCCTCCCACCTACTTAATGTCTCAATGCCATGTCCATTACCACCACCCTCCTCCTGCTGGCGCTGCTGCCGTTCGGTGCTCCTGGCCCGATGATTTCTAACCTACAATTCGGTCGAAATGCGTTCACATCAAACTATACAACACGTTCATATTTCTTACGGTTCGTTACACATTTAATATTAAAGCAAATTGCCGACAGTGGGAGTATTCGTGTGCTTGCAGTCAGGTAGTTTGTCTTAGGCCCCTTTTTTCTTGCCATTTCTTCTTCTTTTCCAGCGCATTCCTCAGCCGTTACGGGGGCTAAATGATATGCAAATAAAAACGTGGCTCACAGAACGTGAGAACCTTGCCCATGTGTGAGATGAGGTGCGGTGGAGTGGAAGCGAGGCCATTTAAATTCAAATTTAAATGGTTCGCTTCATTTAAGCGGCGAAAATTGAGCGGCCAGGCCAAAGCGCTCTTCGACTTGGGCCTGGGCATATGTGGCCAGAAAACTTTCTCGGCTTAATTAACATAATTATGACCAGGACCAAGGACCAGCAGGAAAAACTTTTGGCTTACCTTTGTGGGCGAGCAAAGTTTTCCCCACCAAGCTTGCACCTTCTGTGAATTCAGATTTGTTTTGTGGAGGTCTGTTACCCGCAGCTATTTATCTTGAGCCTGGGAGTCGCTTAAAGTATGCAGCATAAGTAGTGCACACACACACACACACACACACACAGATGCATTGCGTGTTGAGTGCACTTTCCACTTTCACTTTGCGCTCGCTTGCTGACTACCCACCTCCCTTCCATCATCCTCCCGCTCTATTTTCATTATTTGCGTTTAGCTCACGCAAGTCTCATATTACACACACACACACACAGAGAGAGAGAGAATGGGAGAGAGATAGTGGAAGGACACCAACACTTCTGGCACTTTTCATTGTCATTTGCGAATCAGCTTATGCTATGCCATGCATTTGTATACCGCTGACTCATGTCCATGTACTAAAAATTCCATTTCATCCTGCCATTTCATCTTGTTATACTCTTTAAATGGGCATTACACTCAACTCGAGATGGCTTAGAAACTGCCAAGAATGCAGATCTAATGTTCTTTTGATGACCAAATGAGGTTGGCTGATTCAGCTGCTGCTGCTGCTGCTGAGATTGTTTTTAGATGATGATGAAAAATGTAGAGCATTTGGTGAACTTTCAGTCAAATGTAATGTATATAGTTGGTGTAGAGATGGCTTTTTCAGAACTAGCATAGCTAATATTACTGGAAAAACCATAGAAATCCGGAGTAGAACAGGCGCGCTTGCGCTTTGTGAAACATAAAGTAAAATACAGAAGCTTTAGTCCAAATCCAGCTTCATGTTTATCCACTGAAAGTGCACATAAGCCTCGACTTTGTGCTTAGATGATGCGCCACTATGCATTGTTGTTTATTCTCTTGGCCTTACAGCATTTTGTGCTTACCAACCGGCCCTTCGCACCCCTTGCCATCCTTGACCTATGCCCACATTTCCCTGCAACTTATTTAGCAGCTTTGTATTTGTATTTGACACTTGTTTTTTTGTTCTTTGTTTTCATGTTGTTTTGGGGCGTAACAGTTTTTGTCATGTTTGTTGATTGTGAAAGTTGAAACTGAAGCGCTTTTTAACAGTTTTCGTGACACTTTTCTGCTCGTACATTTTTTTGTCTGCTAGCTGCCCGGGGCAACAGAATTTGACATGGCCTGATGACCTTAATACATATGCGACAGGTCTCC
Organism: Lordiphosa andalusiaca; assembly: GCA_035044965.1. Classification (NCBI taxonomy): domain Eukaryota; kingdom Metazoa; phylum Arthropoda; class Insecta; order Diptera; family Drosophilidae; genus Lordiphosa; species Lordiphosa andalusiaca. The sequence continues at coordinate 356,809 of JAWNNM010002684.1, forward strand.
AGCATATGTTAGCAATCATTTTGCGCTTGAGTTACGTCCATCATGTATACAATGCAATTTTCTGGCAATTTAACTGACCAATTGGCAACATTATGCATAATTCATAAGATGGAAAGGGAGAATTTATCAATAAATTGCATTTGCCAATGGTTGCTAAAGTGCATCGTGTGTTTGCTTGAATGTGGCTCACACAATTTGTCCGGGGAAAAAAGAAAAACATTCGAAGCGTTGCTGTCCTTTCTTTACCAATGCAATTGAATTGTCGAGTGTAATGAGTTTTTGTGGTTTGCTTATTAAGTCGAGGTTTTTTCCCTCTTGTGTATTTATTTTTGGTTGCATCGGAAGGTGGCGACTTACGAAGACTGCCATGAGAGAGCTTTAGAGGTGAATTGGCAAATGGAAAAAGTGAAAATCTAAAGGAAATTGGAAATACAAAATGAAATTGTGAAGTGAATTTCATGACACTTTCCCTTAGATTGGTTCAAAATTTAATAAAGATTTCACGCGATAGAACATTTTCTGTATAACTACTTGAAAGAGTTTTATAATAGAATAAAGAAAAATCTTGAGACAAGATTGGTATTACTTAAAATATGATGAACCTAAAAGTGGGTAAGCAAAATTAAGCAAGAAAAATAGAAGAAAGTTAACTTCGGCTCCGCGGAATTTTGCATACCCTTGCAGCACATTTTTCTAACTAATTTGAAGGACATTTTCACTGAATAAAAACATGTTGTTCTTCTTACTAAGAATACTTTTCAGGCTCTACTTTTCTATGACAGCTATGCTATATAGATGTCCGAATTCTACCAAATTTAGTGGAATCATGGAAAAGCATAGCAAACTAAGAAATACAAAGTTTGTAGGCGTTTTCTTTGAAAACAAAAACAGTTTGCTCACTAAAACTAGTTTCTCGACCGATCAGTCCTATGCCAGCTAAATCCTATAGTCATCCGATTTTAACAAAACTTTGAAGACTTGTGTAATAGCTTATAAAATAAATATATGCCAATTTTAAAAACTTAAGACTACTTTTCTAACCTTACTTTTCTATGACATTTATTCTATATAGATGTCCGATTTCGACCAAACTTAATAAATGCATGGGAAAGCATGGTAAACTAAAAAACACAAAGTTTGGAGGCGTTTCCAATAAAAACAAAAAGTTTTTCACAGTTATATGCATACAGTCATCCGATCGGGCCGGTTTCGATAAATGTGCATGATGAGAGCTTTCAAATAGACGGAGGAAATCCTATAGAAATAGACGAGCGCACCGACGGACACACGGACATGGCTTAATCAACTCGGCTCGTCGGGCTGATCAAGAATATATATCCATTATGTAGTCGACAAAGCTTCCTTCTATGCGTTTCAAACATCCGGACAACTTTTTAATACCCTCTGCAAGGGTACATACAGAACGATTGTGCTCGCTTCAATATGAACATTCGTTTTTCGGTTTTCGAATGTTTTGTACTCCATTTGAGTATACCTATTCATAATTAAAATTTTAAGTGAAAATTTCATAACTTTAGTCCCAAGAAGGCAAGCAGCCTATTCTTTTAAAGTGTTAAGTCAAGTTCCATGACGTCCACAGTGTAACATTTTCTTAGCCTAATTCGAAAATTGTCGATTTAGGTCTTATACCTGAAAGTTGGTTTTAAGAGTACATTTTTGGAAAAAAGCTCTCTCTGAGGACTTGAAAGTTTGTTAACAAACCGATTTTTTGAAAGTTTGGCTTGTATCTAGATTATAGTTTTAATTGAAATATGTTTTGTGGTCTGTTACACACTCCAATTTCGCCATTTTCACGCTTTTTAAGATTTTCAAGAATTTTAATTTTAGCACTTCTGGAGGTACCTTATCCAATTGCGCTGTTGGCAGCCGGAACCTTTAATTTTCACCCAGATTTGAGGAAAGTCGATTTGTAGAAGAACAAGGAATGAAGATGGGCTGTTTTCTTTAAGATAAGTCGGAAGTTATCGGATGTATGGACAGTAGGCAAATGACTAAACTTAACTATCAAATTTACAAAATACCTATTTTAGATGCGTCAAATATACCTGACGTAACTTTCGTCCATAAATCAATGAGCTCTTTGATTGTAATTTTACTTGGTCTACATAAAAAAGTTGATTCTTACTAAAAAGAAGAAAAGTATTACATTTTCCATCACCAATATGTTACTTATTTAGAAATTAAAAAAAAATTAATAATAAGTTCAGAGTGTGTCTTCTTTTAACTTTTAGTCATTAGGTTTGCTGTTGCAAAATCGATTCGATAGAAGCTTTGATTTAAGAACCAAATGTCGTAAACGGCATCACACATAAATTAGCCAATTTCTTAAAGTTCAATGTGGTATTTCGTCATTAACGATCTACTTTTGCCATTATCGTGAGTACATTTCATAACAAAAGTTCTGCGAACCCATCAACTCCATCTATTTTCATGTCTTGTTTATGATCTACAAGAAGTCCATCGTGGGTTAATATTAAAATGGTACTCCATTTCGCCATCTTCTAATGAACTGCAATAGCCCAGTTTGCCATCAAACATTTAGTTCTTGACAGAACGCTTTTAAAGATTTTGAAGATTTTAAATTTGAGCACTTCTAGAGGTACCTTATCCAATTGCGAATTTCTAATATTGTTTTTCATATTGACCTGTCTGTATTTGTGGAAATTTACAAATTTTTATTTTGAACCATTAACAATAAAGAAACATTGTAGTCGCAATTGCATTGGTACACGTGTTAAACACACTCGTTCTCGATATCCATTGAACGCAACCACTGAAACTTGACGGATTTTTGATAAGTGACATTTTTAATATAAAATTGCATCAAAATTTTTGGCCTCAGCGTCATGGAATGGGGCTTTGATCGGAAATCGGGAGACCGTATTGGGCCTGCAGATATGTGAATTCGTCGAAATCCACTGCGCAGGCAGAACATTATTTCTCGTAAGATGAATATCCGCAAGGACAGCAAGTCGCGCTTCATATTTGTGGTGTGTGGCTTATACAATAGTACCCAAAAAACGCGAACCTAAGGTAAATTTATGAGATTTGGTATGAGGTGATGCTTTTAGAAGTCCCTTATATCCGAATTGAAGAGTCTCCTTCTGGGCTTTCTTAGTGCTGCTGTACTGTGTAATCAACACAATTATTTTTCACAAAGCGCTTTAAGTAACACTCTCAAAATTATACAATATTATTATTTTCCCCATTGACTCTCACCTTGCATATGAACGTTTCAAGCATTTCCCTATTAATACTCAATAATCCCACACAAAGAATAAAAAAAAACAACACCTACCTAGTAAATAAAAACTATACACAAAAGCCATAAATAAAAACAAAAAGTTATTTCTATTTGCTTGCCTACTAAAGCTTTTAATGCACAACATGGCGTATGCACAATATTTTACATTAAACCAACAAACAAATAGCAAAGCGAGAAGACGGCCAGTGTCGAATGTGATGGAAATGCTTTTTGGATACAGTACTGGCTACTCGAGTCGATCTGCAATTTTGACAGTTTGACATTGAGCTAAGATCCTCCACCCTGCTAATTTCTGGTCAATCTATTTCGCATAAAATTCCACAAATTAAGGTGTTTATTTCCAAATTCGAATTTCAATTAAAATACATTATTTATTTAGGCAGCTCACAGCGAGTGAGCTCATTAATTAAAACTCTGGCGAAATTATTTATAGCATAATTGAAAATGCTTTAAAAATGGTACAAACATAAAAAAAAACCACCATAAACAAAGACACGAAAAAAAAGCAGAACATTTAAAACCTCAAATGATTTTCCATTTGTGGCCACATCAAGCAGATAATATGTAGACTGAAATATATTTTCATATTGAGATGAAAATATTTCAAATGGAACAAACATTTGTGCGCTGATTGATGTTTATGGGGCGTAATTGTTTTGAGACTGATTGATATAGAATAATGTGGGAAAACTGGACAAGGTGAGCCAAATGTATTTATGGCCCACAGTACGGAAATCACTTTAAGGTGAATAATGGCTCGATTCAGGGTAATAGAAAAATTACACTAAGTATAAATTAGTGGAAAAAACAATTAGACAAATAAACACACAACAGATGGCATCTAGAACCACCATACTCGGCTATATATTAGGCCAGATTTCTGCGTGTGCCTTGCTGTAATTCTTTTATATTTTTGTTTTCAAGTTCAAAGTATGTAGAAATACTTGATCACCTGTTAATAGAGCCAAGTCTATCACTACGTCTGTCTATGGGTTTTTTAGAATGAAACCTTTACTAATTATACTAATTGTTTGAACACCAATTGGCCAAGGAAGAAAAAATGGAGCTGCAAAGGGAGCATCAGTAACGATTGGCATGTAATATGGGCAAAAGGATTGTTCGAACCATAAAATATTCGATTGGAACGGATATTTGACATATCTTATTATTTTTTTATTTATTTTATTTTTCATATCATTTTGATGATTTTCAGCTCCATTGCATGAACACCAATGATCCATTGAACATTAAATGGATATTTAATTATCCATATATATTTGAATTGGATACCAAAATCATTCAAGGGATATAATTTAACATCCTTTTTTTTGTCTGTGTACTTCTCAACTTAACATAACGAAGAGAAAGATGCACATACTAAATGCGAGTTAAATTAGATACTTACGCTATAAACTAAGACTCACCTTATCATGCATTAAATGCCTTATAAACATTAAATTGATCTATTGATTATAAATCCAGATTGCAGCTTTATCATTAAAGGAGACATCATAGTCAACATTTCGCAGTAGGGCAATCACATTGTTATTTGGTAAATTTTAAGTATATTAGATCGATTTAAGTTGGCTGATCTTCTTACGATTTGATAAAAGATAGGAAACCGTAATATCAGCAAAACAAATTTATGTTGATTTGACGATGTTCGAATTTATATAATTTCGAATAATTTGTTTAGATTTTCTTATTCCAACTCCTGTCAAAGTTAACAATAGATCAAGTAAGACCACTTAAAAGAATGAGCAACGAAGTTGCTAGAGTGATTAAGTCAAAAGGATGTTCGGCATGAGTGAAATTGTGACATAAGTTCAGAAACTAAGCACAGATTTTATGCCCGGAGTCTCACCATGCTAAGACGAATCCGATAACTTACAAATCAATCCAAAACGGGATTCAAGACAGGGTAACTCCGGAGCAGGCTTCAAGTGATTCTGTTTTTTGGGATTAATAAATTAAGTGGGAGTAAAATAAATCTTTTCCCGGGTCAGCTCAAGAATATCCGATATTACCCTGATTTGAATTCCGATATGGATTGATTTCTCTTTTTAGTGTGGTCAAAGATGTAGTGCTACTTATTTATGTCGGTGATATGGAATTTATCGGCAAAGTGAACGGGCGAAGAGCTGGGCGTTTCAGTGAGGATGAATCGAAGTTCCTAGTATTAACGCAAGGGGAGTCTACGCATCTTGGACAATATATTGCATTGGGAGACTACAACTGACGGTTTACAAGGAATTTGTCTACCTCGGGACGAGAAAGAAAAGTCCTTCCTTAGTTTTATGTACCTCTAACAGTTGGCTATAAATTTGATTCTATGATACTAAAAAGCTTGATGTGACCAACTGGTGCCAGCTTACACCAGACAGAGGCGATTGAAGAAAATGAAATGCAGCGGCCGAGACCCTTATGAGGTTGTGGTTTGAGTTGAGTGCGCGTCGTTCTTTTCTTACTGTTACAGACAAGCACGACTTGACACGAATGGTTCGTGTTGCAAGAGCAGATTTCGTGCGTGCATATGCGTGTCAGTTCTAAGGGACAAGACACGACATAAGCCGTGCCGGCTAGCGCCTACTCAACTTCACCGAATACTCTGAAATCTTAATATTTCGAAAAAACACACATTCTATGTATTTAGAAATTTATACAATTCCATTATATATCCGAGCTCAAGTCAAGAACTTTGAAATCACTGGAAAAGCGTATTGTACCCAATGATTTTCATTATAAAGGTTTGTTTTTAGTCCAGAGATACAAAATGTAATCGAGAATAGTTAAAGACATTTTAGGAGAATGTTCTAACTAGCACCGAAACCTCCAAAAATTTCATAAATTTTGGGGACGAAAGCCTGAAAAAAGAATTAAATTCGTGATTCGATTCATGCAGAGTTTTCGTGTTTTGTTTTTGACCGATTTTATTGTCAAAGATGTGAAGTGTAGCAAATACTTCGCGGGAGCTCTCAGTGGGTTTAGGCCTACGAAATTTCGCACGAACTTTGTGAAATAGCTGCTTATCTCAACCAGTCAAATAAGTCGAACATTGCATATTGCATTCTTTCTTAAATTTTACTTACGTAATAAGAACTTACGTACTTAAAATCAAAAGTTATAGTTAAATTATGTTTAAGTCGAGAAATTTTGATTTAAGTCTTACAAGGTATTAGCTAAAACAAAGAAATTTCCTACTTTATTTTGAAAGAACTTACACATTTGTTTTTGAGTTGGCGCTTTGCTGCAAGAATTCAAGAATAAATTGCCTGCTTTTTTTTTTACACAGTCAAGTTTCGCATCGAAAACTAACCCTGGAGGTCATCAGCATTTCTACTTCACTCAACACTCAACAACATTTCTAATCAACTTTCGACACGTTCCTCGCATAAATTACATTTGGTTTTTCCAGCCATTTGACCAAATCCCCCGCACTTTTACCCGTCTTTAAGCGTGGCGACTACTGCACCATGTTTATTGATCTTCGCTGAAAATTTCGCCCGCTGAGTCTCTTCGTCTCGTCTCTCTTTCTGGCTATTTAAACATTCTAACGGCCTGTTTATTGTTGTAAAATATTTTCATGTGGATTTTTACATTTCTTTTTTCCAACTGTTTGTTTTGATTATTTTCCGCGGCGCACGCAGTCCATGAAAAATTTGTTTTCCTCTCTCTGGTACATTTTGTTGAACTTGACTTTTACAAGGTGAAAAATGTTCAACGGGATTTGGGCACCATAAATTTCCAATAAACTGGCATGGACATGAACTTGTTTTAAGAGTCGTCCGTTTCTTGGTTCGTTTGTCATTTGTCGTCGTTATTTGTTTATTTGCTGTCGTTGACTTTTCTTTTATTAAACTTGCCTGTTTATGTCTTTTGGTTTTCAATTGAAGGCAGGCGGCTGCCTCTGCTGCTGGCCTAGTTAACTAGTGGACTCAATGGGCTGATTGTGTAGTGCTCTCCTCTATGTCAGCCCGCTTTCATTTGCCTTGTTGTCTGGACAAACATGTCGAGCATTTTGTACGCTTGACTGGCATTTTGGGCGACGCCGTTTATGGCTCGTAAGCCGACGCGCCTCTTGTACTTCAAAAGAAAAGTCTTTTTGGTCATAAAACAAAGGCGCCCCTTGCTGGAGCATGGAAAACAACAGCGATGCCAAAACAAAAACAGCTAACTAAATCATTAGATTCTCTTCTGAGCGAACTTGATGGTCACGAAACTTTAGTTTAGTTTGTCTCAAGTACTTGAATTTATGTTCTTGTGAATGATAGCCGGATAGTTGTAAATTATAAAAATTAGTTGAGAAAGTTATCAGGACACTTAAACTTGATTTTAAATTTATAGCAAGTGAAATTATTTATGGACCTTAATTATTTTTTTTGTAAGTGGACAACGATAAATCAGAAAAACTTGAAGAAATTCTTATGATGTCCATAATGGATGATACTCTTCTCTCTTGGAACTTTACAATTTTATTTAGTTATGCAACGGAAAATGGCTTGAAAAAGTATATAATGTCAGAGGAAAACATAAAATTTTTTGTATATTTTTTGCCACTTTTTTATACCCTTTACCATAGTTTACTATTTTTTAGTAAGCATAAAAAAAGCATTGATTATCTGCGATAAAATGGCAAAGTGTGAAAGGATTTTACTCTGTCAGAAAAAACAACATTTCAATCGATTTCTAAAATAGAAATGCAAAATTTTGAGTCAGCGTTATCGGTTGATCTGAATTTAAAAAGAAATGTTTGGATTTATAAATTAATCAAAAAATATGGCAAAGCAGAATTGCTCTCTAGACGGTTGCGTGTTTTTTATGGCAATGAATGGCAGAGAATCTAAAAGCGTGTTAAAGTGGCGCGTCTTATTCAAACCCAACCATTTAGCAGGTTTTGGCAAAACAACGACATTTGTCCAGTGGAAAATGGCAAGGTCGTTAAAAATGGAGATGTTTTAAACTATTCCAACGGAAGGAGACTTATGGTTTATTGATGCTTCCAAATTCGTCTATCATAAACCAGCATCCTAAGCGATAATTCGACTCTCATATGACAATTCGAAATGGATGGAGACGAATAATGAGAAAGCTACAACAGCCACGACGTCAAGGTTTGAGTATATAGTCTCTACCTGTGCGACGGCTTTGTAGAAGACTCAGACCAATTCAATTTTAAAATGTGTTCGTATTCGCTGTATAATTGCATTCTTGTATTCTTGCAGCCATTGAATAACTGATCTTGGTAAAGAAAACTTTGCAGAAAATCAAATGGACTTGTTTGATGTTTCCTTCATTGCATTTTACCTTCACAGCATTTTCTTGGGCTTGCACAATGATAAAAGAATATTTGATTACAATAATTCATTTAATGAGCAGACAGCAGACGAGCATTAAAACAGACCAAACCTGTTCTAATTATACACAGTATTGGGGCTACACAGAGGGAAAACCGAGAACATTGGTCTCAATATGAGCACAAAAACTAAACAACAACTTATGTCAAAAACTAATCATAAACGGATTTTCTCACTTCAATAACTTTTTCTTTGAGAACGCAAAATCTTGATGTGAGTTGAAATGTTCAGTTTTTAAGAACATTTTAAACTCAATAAAATAATTTGGGTCCAGGATCCAGTCCAGGACCAGAAGACCACAGTCTAGATCCACAGTCCAGAACCAGATCCAATTCCTGGTCTAGGTCCGCTGATTACAGCTCCAAGTCCGCAGAGACATCCGCCTTGTAAAACACCCCACCTGCCTAAGATAATTCAATTGAAGAAAGAAAAATTTGTCGGATTTACTAGGAGTAGAACCCAAGACGCCCCGCGCGTCATTTCAAGAACATTCGGAACATTTGTTCTCAAAAATTTGAGAGCACATTCTGTTCTTGTTTTGAGATGAAATTATCTTATTTTCTAAACACAGTTTTTCCCTCTGTGTAACTAATGTGTACAATATGATGGATGACTCTGCGATTTCCTATTAGAAACTCGATCTTTTCCGTAACCTTCAATATATATCCAAATCGCCTTATATTACCAAAGCTTCAATAGCATTTATGTGGCCCCTGTTGTCCCTCCATACCTTCCTACCAAATGCGACTACTTGGTACTTTGGACAATTTTTTCCTGCTATAACTTACAAAGGTTTTTGTTAGTGACAAAACGAACCCGAAACGATAGGCAAAACTTATCGATATCCTGTCGAGCCTCGTTCCGAAATGGCATGCTACAGCTCCACCATGGGTTTTTGTGTGCACTGAAAGCTGCATTCGACCGGACACTTAATACATAACTTGTATGTACCAAAATATAAAAATATGTATTTACATTGTTCAAAAACCATACAGGAATCGACTAAGTGGCAATTCTGACTTCTCATTCCCTAAAATTGTAGAAGGTGCAGCAGCTTTCTGTCGTGCCATGAGGAATATAGCTGAGCCAGATCGATTTTGGTATTGTTTGAAACATGAGCGATATGGCCCACTGATTTTCTGGCTTGAAGTTTTTCATAAAAATTGACTACCTAGTTAAATTTTCAATCTTTTTCCACTTAATGCTGAGTACCCAAGGTTAAAAAAAAACCGCACTGCTCTTGTTTTGGCTTATAAATGCTTTTTTCCCATCCAATCTTTTTACTCCCACACAATTAACTGGCATTGATGCCGTAATTCTTATTAAACTGTGCTTCAGTTCAAGAAAAGCCACCGTATCCACTACCAAATTGGTCCAGCCAAATGCTCATCCCTTGCCCAAACAACGAGGCACTCAATATGCGGATGCGGACACATTTCGGTAGTTGGCAAATCGAATGGCCGGTAGCAATGGCCAGCTAAATGTGGCACTTGGTGCCTTAACTTACGATACGAGAAGGCAAAAATGGAAATGGAGTCTCGGTGTCTTTGGCTCCCGCTCAGATTGAAAAGACAATTTATGTTCTGCTTAAAGCTGTACGCTTCAAGCCAGGCATTTATTATTTTTCTTAATTAAATCTTAATTTTTTCTCTGTGCAAGTGTATGTGTGTGGCTGTGAGTGAGGGAGAGTGGAATGTGTGGTGTGTGCGACCTCGACAGGCGCTTAAAATGAATGCATGATGGGCACCGCAGGGCAGATGAGCCGACGATTTATATAAATAAAAGTGCAACCAAGTAAAGGAGCAACGTTGCAACCACATGCAATGCAATAATAAAATGGCATGCCCAACGACAGGCTCCGCCCCCACTGACTGACCCTGTCGTGCTCGCATCCCACATTGAAACTCATTTAAGTTGAGCATGGCAGTGGGTGGGTTTGGTTCGTTTGATAGGTGGGAAGGGAGAACGGCACTAATTAAGCCTAATGGCGCATGAAACATGCATTAAAACTAATGTGCAAGCCCCATTGCCACCAACAACAAGGAGGTACTGCGTCCGTTGTGTCGCACTGGAACGGCTTCTGCTTCGTTTAATGATGGCTGCCTAATTTGATGCTACGCAATATTTTGCGTTGTTGTTCAACAAACATTGAAAGTGGCAAATGACAAGCGTCAGGGGAATTGAAACTGATGATGATGAACACTTTTATGTAAGATTGTGTTATCCAACCAGAATCCTTCTAACGGTTTAAAAAAGTAAAGGGTTGTATGCGCCCAGAAAATGGTTATGTGCTTTATTGAAGGACTTACGTAGTCAATAATTGGTCAGGTGTGAATTTACTTAATCCAAGTTCGATTTTTTTACTCACAAATGCTTACATCATTCTGCTTGTCAGAAAGTCTGTAGCACTTAAAGCCTTTGGGTCGACAGGTCGGCAGAAGATTGCTACAAAGCAGACCAGCTAAAACTACTTTAAGATTATTGATATTCAAAGTATTAGTTTCCAGTTTGAAATATTGGGTCTTATTATACCCTTGCAAAGGGTGGTCAGAAGTTTGCAAAGCACAGAAATATTAATTTCCGACCCCATAAACTATATATTCTTGATCAAGCTGACGAGCTGAGTCGATTGAGTTTTGAGTTTACGTGAACTTGTTTCTCAGTTTTAAAGCTATAGAGCTGAAATTTAGCACAGAGTCTTATTTTTGCTGCACTCTACTAATATGTTGGAACCGACCGGATCGGATGACTATATCCCATAGCTCCCTTTGGAATAATCGTTCGGAAAACTATTTTCTGTGAGAAAAATTTTTTTCTTTACAATGGAAACGTCTTCAAACTTTGTAATCGTTGGTTTTCTATTTTTTTTTTATAATTCTACCAAGTTTTATCAAAATCGGACATACCGATTGTCCACACAGAAAAAAATAAGATCAAATATCGAGTTGATCTTCCAATATAATTTCAAAAATTCAATTTTTAAATATCCAAGAGATACTATTTAATATCAATATGATGCTGTAGTATTAAATTGATACTAAAAATATATTAATAAGCGAAATTCTCAGAGTGATATGAAAAATGCCATAGTGACGTGAGTTCAGATCAAAGTAGACATCGAAAATCTGAGGGCTGAAAGAGACAAACAGAGTTTCTTAAAACAAAGAGAGGCAGCTATAGTCCAACTCGAAAAAGGCAAAAATAATGTACATGGCTCTGCCGCAGCACGCGAGACAGCGAATACTCTTCCGATTGTCTGTTTTTGCTTTCATTGCTGATTGCAGTTCCCAACTGTTTAAAGCGATGAGCGCAGGTAGAGACATTCAAACAGCGACAGTCATTAGCGAAAAGCTTACCGAAGGTTGAAACGGGAGATTCGTGAAACAGTTCTGAATAGGCAACCAGAACAAACGCAACTTTTCTGAGACCTCGAGCCAGCTAAAGTCACTCGTTATTATTCAAATATATCTTTGACTTTTGAACCATGTCCTATGGGTACCATAAAAATATAGCTTTTATATTATTTAATACACCATTGGTAATACATATTAATACCCCTTTGATATTATAAAAATATATTATATATTAAATATTTTAGCCATGTCGTACAGGTATTGTGAAAATACTGCATTGATTCTATAAAAATATATCAGGGATATTGAAAAATATCAGTTTGTTGATCTGAAACATTTCACATTGATATGTCCGAAATGAACGAGTGTTAATTTCGATCATATCAACTGGGTATTCTTCAGATGAATGCCGATTCGATACTGAAAAAATACCCGATACATAAAAGCAAATGGGTAGAGCAAATTATGGAAACGTGTTGGCTTTATGAACACTGATACTTTTCTAGTCCTTGAAGTAAGAATAGAATTTTTATATAATTTAATCAATTTTTTTAGATTTGCGAAATTTCTGTTTTAAGAGTTTGGTTCTTAATATAGTTTTTAAAATTAATCATTCAGTTGCCCACATTGAAAGTAACTACAAAATACATGTCCCTCTGTTCGTGTTAGCATCTGCAATCGAAATAGAACTGTATTTAAATTGCTATTTCAAACGATTTACTCACTCTCCTTTATGCACTTTATTTCTTTTGCTTCCAATCTGATTAGTCCGGGAAATGTAATCTATATTTTGCCATGCTTATGCTGCATGCCAAAGGATAGATCATTATGCCATATTCTCTACCTCTTTGGGACTTCGTACGTTCGCCACTTTGGGTAGCTCTCTCATTTCACACGCGACTGGCTTACACACGCATTCAAGTTGATTGCATTGCCCGCTCCTTCTGCTCCTCTTCCTCCTCTTGTCAAGGAGCACTGAACCAGCCACTAATGAAACATTATGGCTGTCGTAACCCCAGCCACGCCGCACAAATCCACTAAAAACGTTTACGGCTTACGTGCAACATGGCTTTGGCGGACTTGCCAACGTGCAACATAAGTGGCACGTACCTAAAAACCACAAAAAAGCCAGCCTGAGACTAAAGTGTCCAGAGCTGCAATTGATTTTTGCTGCCACACTTAAGGGCTCTTCAAAAACTAGGCAACACTTTTTGTTTGCCCATTTCATTTATGAAATTCCCTCTTTTTTCTGGTTTTTCTTTTATGCCATAAATTTAAATTTCTCTAAAATGCCATTAAAACGATATGAAAAAAGTATTTGACAATGATATATTTATGTATATGCATTCGAACCCCAAGCGGAAGCAGCTTACGCACGGCTGCATCAGCTGCCGGAAGCCAGGCATGGAGACAAAGAGGAGGCATAGCGTAGGGGACCGGCCTCTACCTCGCATGAATGTCAAAATGCTGATAATAAAAATACCAGAAATAAAACTGGAACGTAGAAAATGTTTTTGGTTTACATATACAAATGTGGCAGCTGCAAAAAAAAAAAAAAACATATTTCTTTACCAAATAAAATACAATGGCATTCTCTTCGTAGGAATCAATTATACAACGAAGTCGAATTATTTTGAAGTTGATTCAACACAAAAATCGAACCAAAAGACGAACAAAATAATACAGAAAGCTTAAGGTATGAAAACAAAACATCAATTACACTGAGAGAACCTGAACTAGGGCTAATATAATAAACAGAGACACATAACACGGATGCTATTTTCTAGAAGCGACATTTTAGAATGATGGCCAGTACTGTTCTACCAACTTTGACCTGGATACTGAGAACATCTCAAGCATACCATGATAAAAAGTACACATATGAATAGAAGGCATTTATGTTTGAATTTCAACGTATTAATAAATTAAAAATCAAGCAAGCGAACCAAGGTTCGAACCAGAACTTTCGGTTCAGGGGTTCCAAGAACAGGTCCGCGAACCGAACATTCGATTTTACAATGGGTTCGAATCCCCGGACCGAACCTCATAGATAATTTTAAAGGTTTGCAGCCTTGGTCTGCACGTAGATCAAGTTTGTTTCAAATTTTGGCCACGCCCCCTCCAACCCAGCAAGGTGAATTTCTCCTACATTTTTGAAGATATCGAGCTTATAGTTTGTATGTGCCCAATATCTATATATCTATAATCTCAACAAGATTGTATTGTTATTTCTTACTAATCTAATAAAAAAAAAGCCAGAAGTATACAGGTTATTAAGAACGTTACATACTTATGCGGTGATTGCTTACATAATGTTGAAATATTTAAATTAATGTTAATGCTCTGTAGATTAACATGGGGAGAGGTTACTAAATACTTATTAATAATGAGTAATGAGGCCTGTTTCCGTTATCGATTTCGATGAGATCATGCAGAATCGGAATTGGAATACGTTTCCGTTTCCCCAAAACGACCAAGAAACTCGGTTTGAAAATATAGGCTTTAGAGGTAGTATAATGACAATTTTTAATTGACACGAGTGAGTGTTTTTATCTTGTTAGTATTTATATTTCAAAATATTGAATATTGAGGAGACTATGAAGTGTCCATTGACATAAAATACTAGTTTTTTTATCTTGTATCTGAGTAGTTGAATGAAGACGATAGCAAACACGATCGAAACGAATGTAACCTGTTCGCAATTCCTCATCAGCGCATGCGCAAAAGTGTTAATGCTACCTCACGGACTCGAAACAAATTTGAACATTCATTCGAAAAGAAATTCTGTTCCTATTTCTCTCGAAAACGGGAGCGCCGAAATAAAAGCGATTCGAAATTGCAATCGTTTTACTTTTTAATTTCACTCGAAAATAGGAACAGTTCTGATTGTTTTTATTTCGATATTTAATCTTTAAGATAAATCGAATTGCTTTATATTTATATATGGACTTCGCAGTAAATTTTAGCCTGATATTCCCACAAAAAGTATTTTTGGGCGCTCTCTTTATATAAATGCAACCACTTTGCAATGGTGTCTTATAAGTACAACATTTAATAACAATTTGTAAAATGTTACAATTGGTTAGCGTAAAAAGTATTTATAACAGTCTCATACTTGTATAGGGTTAGAGTTTTTGGAAAACTTTCTTCAGCAAACTTGATTAAAACACTAAGAAATGTTCCAGGCTAAATATTTGGTTAAACTTTAACTACCGAACTTTAAATCGAATATTTATTTTATTTATTTATTTTATATGACTAGCTTAAAGTTATAAACTTAGGAGCTAGTAGGGGGTAGCATGACTGCTGCGGCCTTCAGCTAACTGTTTAGTAATATGTACAGTTTTATATAGGTATGTAAGCTATGTTTATGTACAAAGTGTGAGCAAGATTGAGTTTGAAATTTGTTATGGAATATACGTGATTTTGGATTTGATTTAATAACTTTTTTATCATTTTTTTTTTATAGTTTGTGGTAAAGGTTCGAGTTTTTGAGGAATTTTAGTATGTGCTTAAGGTTATCAATTGATGGGTTCA
Source organism: Lordiphosa andalusiaca (assembly GCA_035044965.1). Lineage (NCBI taxonomy): Eukaryota > Metazoa > Arthropoda > Insecta > Diptera > Drosophilidae > Lordiphosa > Lordiphosa andalusiaca. Next base: position 372,339 of record JAWNNM010002684.1, read on the forward strand.
TTAGGAGGTCTATTGGGTTTTTGTTTTGGAGGTTTAGTATTCGAATATATACTTCTTATTTTGTGTATATTTAGCTCATACAAAATGTAAGTGAAACCATACTAATATATCAAAAATGTAAAGAGCCTGTCCAAGTTTGGGCAAGACTTTTTTCGATATGCACTGTGCTTATAATTACAGTTTACATCATACATGAATAACTCAAGTACTTGTAAAACAAATTACATTTTGTAATTAACACTAAATAATACAAACATTCGTTATTCCAAGTTAAAGTAACGATTACTAAAAAATCGAAATCAGGAATGGAATAATTATCTGAAAAAGTGTAATGGGTAATGGTAATTGTAGTTTACGTTTGTACTGAGAATATTCCTGTCGGCCTTGGCAGAATTTCTTTCTTTTTTCCGTTGCGTTGGCACTAATTTACAAATTGAAACGGGTAGACCTTTTATCAGAAACGGCCATATATAAATCAATCCCAAACCCAATTCCACTACTTTTTAAAGAGTAAATAGAACGATACTTCACTTCAGTTTGGTATTGGTGCTCTTAATTCCGAACGGAATTGCTTTCTGTTTACTTTAGGCAAGCATCGGACCAAACGAAAACGAGACAATTAACAAATAAATTCTGCAATGCAAATCAAATTACACAAACAATTTCAAAATTGATACAATTGATGAAAATACACTTTATGTTCGTTTAGCAACTGTAAGTGAGCATAATTTGTCAATTACTTTTCATACCACCGAATTAAAGGCATACATTTTTAAATTGAAAAACGTTTTCATTTATGGTTTGCTAGAACATAAATCATGAATTTTAAAAATAAATGTTTCCAAATTCCCTTTAAAGTCCTTTGAGATTACAGCTCTTATACGTGTACTTGAAAATCTACACTGAAAAAAGAAATCTATCCAAAACGGGATTGAAAACAGGGTAATCCCGGATACTCTTGAACCGATCCGAAAAAAGATTGATTTGCCTCACACTTTTTTTTTTAATCCCAAAAAACTGCATCACTTTAATTCTGTTCCGGGATTACTCTGTTTTCCGTCCCGTTTCGGATTGATTTCAGATATTTTTTTCTGTGTAGAAATGTGACGCAACGAATAAGTTCGAACCTTAAACCCCCCTTACTTAATATTAATATATTATTAAACATTTCGGTTTACGCGAACTAATTAGCAGTTCAGGTCTAGCTTAGGTTGGCTTCGGTTCGGTTCAACATCCGTTGCCATTTTTGTCATAAGCTCAGCCGGCAAGGATGGGTAATGTAAGCTAGTGTTGATTAAAACACAATTGAGAGGACTTAGAATTATTATGTTTATTATGCTTGCTCTTTTGGAATACAAGATTTCAACGCCACAGCTTGTTCATTTAGAGCATTAAATGCTCTCTGGTTTCCCTTTTTTTGTTGGCTTTTTTCACGGATTTTTTTGCATTTTTATTGTGTGGCTGTGTGTGTGTATATAAAAGCTTGCCTTTTCTCTCTCTCATATGGTCAACAGACGACAGCAGCCAGTTAGTCAGCTCTTGTGCTCCTACTCAAACTCCCCTTCTCCCTTCGGAATTCCCTTAGCATTGTATTTTTTCCTGTTTGCCCTCGGCCTGTGTGGAATTTTTCCATGTAACATTGTCTTAAAAAATGAAAATCATTTTTATGGAAACAATAAAAGCGCCGGTTGGCTGCTTTGGCCAGAAACAAAAGGCTTCAACAACAACAAAAACTTGCCAACAATTTGGCTACGCAAAAATTAATGAAATTTATGTTCGTTCTCTCATTGTTCTCAGAAGTGATATTTTTCAGGAAGTTTTTTTTTTAATTTCTAGTTTTGACTGGAGTGCAAAGCAAAAATCCACGCTTGGACAACACCAGAAGAATGGCCATAAAAAGGTTTTGACTCGTAATTGTTGTAAAAGAAAATTGCTCAGCACAGTGAATGCTGCTTAAAGATGACTAACAGCATGACGAGCAAATCTGTAGGTTTCTATTTTTTGTTGATTATCTCACGGCGTCATGGGTCAGGGCAGGAAATTAAAGTTAAAGGAATTGGGTAGCCTGATTTTTGGCTGTCATTGCTCCATTATCAGTAATTTGGTTGCTCTTAAGTGTATGTTAAACTGGCTGAAAGATTGCCCTTTGTATGAAACAAGCGACAAATTATATTCATTCGGATCTATTTAGGACATCAATCAAATTGGAGAAAGCTTATTACTTAGAACGCGATACACTTGCTTTGAGGAAAAATTTAAGTGCCATAAATATATTTCGAAGAATATTTATATTTAAGATACTCGCATCTCTTGTCAAAATTTAATTATATATTTTGTGGGGTTTGGGTTTGACATATTCTACGGCTTGAAAATACTTATTAAAGATTCTTATTCATAATAGTTTTAGAATCAATTCATATCACACTCAATTATCTTTAAGCTTAAAAAAATTTGTCCTAAACACTTTGAGGTTGTCTGCAGAAAAATATATTGAGTGAGACCAAATAAAATACCTTCAGTTTGATTCAAAGCATAATAAAGCGGACCTTAAACACAAATGTCTCTTCGACAAGTGCTTTTGTGTGTGCTCTCGAAAAAGAACCAATTCATTAAATAAACCCCAAGCGGTAATGAAAGTACTGAGATCCTGCAGTCAGTAAAAGTAAAACAAATAATTTGACTACAAACGATTTTGAAAAAAATCTGTTCAGTCTTGAGTTATCAAGATTTTTCTGTCTTGAAATCGAGCTAAATTTACTCTCAGTTTGGTGCTTTTAGACGAGGCGAGTGAGGAAAAAACAAAGAGAAGAAAGCAAGCAGTATTAATTTTTTTGGGAGTGGGGTCGATTTTCGCACTCATGTTGCTTTGGAATTCTCAAGCAGTTATGGCATTGCTGGTTGTTGATCTGACAGTTAACAGGCTCTTGCTTGCTGCTACTTTGTAGCATTGAGTGTTTCTCGAGATGGCTAAAAGTTAGTACAAAGTTTGTCAAATAATTTTCTTAAATAATTTATTAAATTTAAAAAAGGAAAAAATACCTAACTTTCAATTGTTGTTTGTTTGGAAAAAAGACGCCTTTACTTTTGAATTTGTATATCTCTTTATTCAAGAGTAAAGATCTACTCTTTAGCCTGACTAGCTCTTGATAAAAGAATAAACATTATTGGTTTTTGACAATGCATTAATCTTTTTATACAAGAACGAGCAATCTTGGAATGGAATATAACTAGTACTTGATTCTAGAATTTTTCTAAAATATATTGATTTAATCACAATTTTTTTAATCCTGCTCCCAAAAAAAAAGCATCCGACATCGCCCTAAACATAAAAAATTGAAAAAAAAAACAATTTTTTAATTATTAAAAATTTTAGAAAATTGCCAATAAATTCTTAGTTTTTGAAAATTTTAGATTTTTAAAGGGATAAAATAATTTTTTTTTTTAGAGCGAAGCTCTTTTACGGACGGTAGACTGGGGGGTAAATCCAGAAAACGATTGTCTTTGCGACAGATTTTTTGGCTACGCTTTTGACCTTGCAAAGTCAGCAGCGTTTGTGTGTGAGCTCACTCAGTGCGTGCGTGTATATGTATGTATGCAACTTTAATGTATGCTGCAAATTATATGCGCTCTCTCATTTTCTCACGCTCTGGCACTCTCTGCTGCCGACGCTTTCCTTTTTTTCGCATGTTGTTGTTACTGTTGGCATTGTTAACGGACTACTTTTTGCCGACGAGACCACCTAATATATTGCATAATGTCTCTGCTTACACTGGAGTCTGCTAACCAGTGTTGCCAATTTAACTATTTTCGCACCAGATCTAGGTATTTTGTAAGGTCGAAAGCCAGAAAGTCTGTGCAAGAAAGCGATAGCAGCATGTGGGTTGTGAGCAGAGTTTTCAAACAACCGGTCCTCTCTTTGCAGTTGTCAGAAAAAAGAACGGTTATGGTTTGCAAAGTCAGCAGCTTTGGCCTATACAAAACAGCCATAGCAGCAGGTGGGTTGTGAGTTGGGGGGTCGTGGTGGGAGATCAGAGGTGACTGAAAAAGTGATCAAAACACTGACCGAAAAGGTGACTGAAACAGTGACTTAACTATGACTGAAACAGTTACAGAAACAGTGCCCGAAACAGTAACCAAAGCAGTGAAAAGTGCTAAGTTAAGGCTATTTTCTGGCTTTATTTTATTTTGTCAACTCATTTAATGCACAATTTTTAAGGAATTTCAGCAACAACTTTTTTGGTTAAGCCGGGTATTCTGCACCGCGGAAACCCAAAATTCCTGCCAAACTTCATATCAAAAAATTGTGTCAGGAATTTTTCGTTTGTCAGTCCAGCAACATGAACAAAATCCACACTTTGTCTTGATAGCGGCGTATCGATAGCGGCGTTTCGAAGGCGTGTTGTGGTTCGAGAAACAGCTGATACACAGCTCAGGAACATAATGTTTACAATTATTTTGGAAGTGATTTGTCAAAAAAAATAGAGGCAAAAACTGTGAGGAGAAAATTGCTTTGATACAAGCAGTTGAGGCAAGACCATGTCTTTGACGAATCTCACATTTCTGGAAAAAGCACATATAAATAAAGGAGATACATGTTATTGTGATTAAAGTTATTAAGTTCATGTGACTGGTTTTTCTGTGACCTTTGTTCTTAGTAAACCTGCAGTTTTTTTAGCCGGCTCGAGGTCATGTTATGCTTTCGCACAACTTTAAACAGAGACACAACACCACAAAGGAGGCTGGTAGATCGTACAGCTGTTTCAAAAGAAACCACCCTCTATCATCAGCGATCAATGCATACCAACTGAACGTGTCTAAGAAGTCTCTCCATGCCAGCGGAGGCATAACCGTTTGGGAATCCCAAAGCAGAATGCGCGGAAAAACGTAGAGAGGCAGCGTAGAGGCAGTTCATTAATTTTGTGTATGCTAGCTAGCAAATGACTGTAAGAAGGCTTTGGAAGAGAGAGACAGAGAACGCTATGAGCGACAGTTTGTTATAGTTGGTCTCCACACACTCAAAATAAATAGCAAATTTCCGGCAGTAATTTCCCGCAAAGCTGGATACAGGCCTTTGATAAAAAATATCAAAAAACATGTAGCACTATCGACATTTACTTTTAACCATTAAACAGAACACGGAGTCAGAGGTTCTTTATTGTTTTGATGGAAGTTAAAGACAGAGAGCCCCTTTCTTGGGAAACACTTTTTTACTAGTCAAAATGTAAATTGGATTAAAAATAAAATTCATCTGGATATAACCATACAAAAACAATGGTACTTTATATTCTTTTGAAAGTGTTGTAGTTTCAAATCAGATTATTATTATCCTTCGTAAAGAGCTTCGCTCGTACCGGGTGTTCCACGACGCCCACTCTTTTTTATTATTCGAGAGGAAATGAAGTAAGGGAAAAAATAGAGGTGGGTGTGGGAGGGACAACACAAAGACGCTTAAGTAAACTCCTGCAAGTAAGTTTCTGAGAAACACAAAATTAAAAAATAATTATTATTTAACTTAACCTTGACTGTAAATTGCACTCCTTACCTCGGGGATGCTTGTAAGGCATCTTGGCTCATCCAACTATCTCAAGCTTCGCGTGAGCCACAGTGGAAAACGCAGTCAAGTGTTAAGCACTTAGCAAGCCGAATATCAGTTGACCGTTTATATTCCAAGTGCAGGCAATTTTTTACCATTTTTCTAAATATTTGAGCGATTTTCTAAATAAAATAATAAAATTTCTTAGTTTTAGGACGAATTTGAAAAACGTTTTTCTTAATTTAATACTCCCCCATCTTAAGACACCGTGCAATGAATTTATTTTCTTAATTCAAGGGAAATTCTGTCGTAAATTTACGAAAGAACATATATAAAAATGTTCCCAAATTTTAAGTACAAAATGCCGAATTTCTACATTTAAGAAACAATTTTCTAAAAAAATCTCTTTTTTCGGATTGTCCCCTGTCTAAAAAATAGAATTAGTTTATATAAATTTACTTTAAGGCAAAGCTCTAAAAATTAGGCAATACTTTTTTTGAGTATGGAGTTTAATTTAGCGCGCGATAAGCTCAAGTATATTTATTATATGATAAAAATTTGATACCAAAAATATCACAATTATTTAAGAGTTCTAGATTTTGTTTTAGCACGAGACTCGGATTTTATATGAACATAAAATTTAGATACAAAATTAAATGTTTACAAGTTCTCTAGTTCGCTGTTAACGGGTAACCACAGTATTACAAATTTTTAGTTCCTTTTTCCACATCGACAACCATAAAACTTTTGTTTATAAGTGAGAATAAGCTTATCTGAGTTTTTAGACAGCCATCACAATGAATACTGAGTCAGTTGTAAGCCTTATCATATAAGAACAAGTGAAAATACAGCTCTAGTCTGGTTTGGAATTCGCACCTACGACCTTAAACTTAACACGAATGAAACGGGAATTCATTGTTCTGCACCATCGCATACGTTTGTTTTCAAATGCCAAAATATTAATGTAAGAATATCTTGATAGACATCATATCGAATAGCCTGGGTCTAGCACTAAACACTTGAATTGAATAGAATATATTATTCGTGTACCGTAATCCGAGCAAACAAATGATGGAGATTGTGCCTTTATCTATGCACTCACTTTCCCAGCTTATTTCTCTTCGAAGAACTATTTTTGGTAACTAGTTTTTTATTGTTAGACCACATGGTTCCACTTAAAAACCTTTTATTTCCAGCTTTTACATAATTACCTTTTATCCTTAGTCACTGAAATTGCTTGAAAGATTCTGTACAATTAATTGTGCGCTCTTCGAATTAAAAATGTATTATTTTTATATCACAGAAAGTACCATGCTCTGATGTTGATTCGAAAAAAGTTAAGCTTCTTGCAGTTTATTGGGCTTAAGCAACAGTTTGGGTTGTTTTTTACTGTCAATCTGGCGATTACCGGAATTGTAAACGTTGTCCATTAAGTCTAGATTTAAAAGAGCTTAATAAATACATGATTGATATAATAATGTTAAGTTTTAACTGAAAAAAACGTTGGAGACACTTACTTATTTTTTTGAGTTATGTTTGGAGCTGACACCAAACACAATCTAATTGGTTGCCTAAGAATCTTAGGAAACATCTCATATTGCTGAGGCAAAACCTACCAACTTTACTCAATGAAAATATAATATTTACTACTTTCCTTAACTTACAGCTCAAAGAATTAAAATATAGATTAAGGATTAACACATTATCGTAATTCAATAAACGTTTAATAACAATTAAAATGAACGAAAATATAGTATTAAGCTCAACCTTAAACTTTTCCCTGCCATGCACTCTTATGTATTCATAACTTTTTCCTCTCCTTTATTGAACTTTTTCCTTTGGCCAACACTTTGTTTCGCACTTAGGCGGCATATACTGTGTGCATGCATTTTGCATAATAAGCTGCTTAGAAAAACTTTCCATAACTTAAATTGAAAATATAATGGCATTAACACTGTCTACACTGCATTCTCCATACACAATTTGCATACAAAAGCGAAAAGGGAGGGATACAGAAAAACCACTAGAAAACATGCTAATATTTGTGATAAAGGTAACCTGCATGTTGGACACATGGACACACACAGACAACAGCAAAAGCCTTTGCTCTAGCAATTAGTAACTTAACATTGCCTACTTTAAGGCGACCGCCCTTTGTTTATGTAAATATTTAACAACTAGACTACTTAACCCACATAAAAATGCACAGGAACACACACACTCGCACCAGCACACTAACCAAAAGCTGCAAAGGACACAACACACCCCGAATTGGCACTAACAACAACAACACCACCAGTAACACACTCACCAACACACATGTACAAAAAAAAAAAGAATATGCAGAATTTCCATCTTAATGTGTGCGTCTCCTCTTCCCATTCTCTTTTCGATTTAGCGCTTGGCCTAAAAGTATGCTGCATCATTAGTGTCAAAGTTTTGGACTGCCGCGCAAAATTGAGATGCATGCTCATTAGAGAAGGGCCAGAAAGCAAAAGCGCATTACGAGTTCCTAAGTCAAACAAAGAAACGAACCAAAACAAACCAACAAACATTCATAATTACCAGCCCCGGAAGGACAGCTGGCAAAAGTCAAGGACAGAATAAAAAGTACAGACTTGTGTGAAAAACAGCATGAACAGCAAAAGTCACTTGTGTCCGCCCCAGCTCAACCGGATGCCAGCCTCCTTGGCAAGCTGATGCAACCAGAGTGGAGAGAAGAAGCAAAATTAAGTGCTTTTTGCAAAAATTATTGCCAAAAGGGAAATTGATATATTCGATTAGCGAGAAGACAACAAACGGCGGCTGCTTTAATTTGTCAAACGCCTCACGGACACCACCCGCCCCTCCAACGGCTGCCACCTTCCTGTAGAACTTCCGTCGCTTTAAGCCCAGAAAGCATCAAGTCATGCCTGAGCAGGATAATTACGATGATGAGGTAATTTCTTTTGTTCAAAGGAACGGCAACAAAACATACAAAAAAAAAAAACAACAAATTTATATGATTTATGCATAATTAATTTAAAATACAAATATGTGTGCAAAGTGTGTGTGTCTGCATGTGGGATTTTAGGGGTTTTAACAGAAAAGTTTCTCAAATTATTTGAGATGAAAATTATTAATGATGAAGGATTAAACAAAAGGAAACCCAAAAAGGTAAGTCAGCGTCACTCATCAATCATCCAAAGTGCTCAAAAATACAAAATTGGAGAAAAAGTTAACGTTTCTGAAGAGCTCTTCAATTTTTAAACTCTAATCAATTTCTATTTCATTTGAGTACGTGTTCAACGTGTTCCACGGAAAAGGCCCCAGGAAAGGCAAATAATATTTTGTATTTTTTAAAAGTTTTATTTAAAAATTACTCATACGTCACGGCAACCAGACCAAAGTTTCAAATGAGTATGCAATTTTTAATAAGTTTTTGAAATTGCCATTCTTCTTAATTTAATGACATAAGTTGGTCCCAATATTGCAAACCAGTCAAAGGTATTAATTGTGGGCTAACAGAGTCCAAATTCAAATTACAATTTTGGTCTTAAGCCAAGTTACAGTTTTGCTTAACATTTTGAGACTGATGATAGGATAATACGAATAAAAGATGCCATGTTAAGCCACTTTACCGTAACTGGCGAATCACTAAGTCAAGAAAATGTAGTGAAGGTGACCTTATCTAATCAAAATACACTGAGATTGACAGATTGGGTTCATTCCCAAAATTTCCATACAACAAACGAAACAGACATGACGTGATTATTGGAGCAGGCCTCAATAAGGCATTGTTATTAAACAACTTGTCAATTTTAGAAAATTTAATATTTTTTAAGTATTAATCGAAGCGATTTCGCTCAAATATAGGTCTCAAAATTACTCATACCATACTGCAAACAGACCGAAATATCTATAAAGTATCTATAAAGCTTAGAAGGTAAAAAAAAAGCAGAAATCGCACTTAAATTTAAAAATTCGCTTTAAACAAGGTTTCGAAAACAAACAAAAATTGTTATCGGACTGGGTCTTTCTAAAACAAAGAAAGAATTTTTTAAAAGCTAGAAAATATTTTCTAAGTTGTACAAAATCATTTTCTAGATTTTAGAAAGTGTCTGGTCTTACGATATTTTTGCTAAGTAAACCTGAAAAATGGAAATCTTATGAAATCTCGAACAATTCCCGATCTCTATACAGAAAACAAAAGTTCGATAAAATATCTATTTGGACTGGGTGTGTCTTCAATATCCATTTAATCATCCAAAGAAGCTTTAAACCATTGAAAGAATGAACATTTTTCATATCCTTTAGAAGATATTCAGCTCTGTTGGAAAATTAAAAGGATATTTAAGATATATCCAGTCAAAATGTGACACGGGAAATCATTCAATGGATATTTTTTTAATTCCTGTTTTTTCTCTGTGTTCTGTAATTCGCTATAAATTAGTTTTAGCAAGTACTAAAAGGTCTAGCCCGATAGAAATATACTCTGTTATATGCTAAAATGGAAGCTTATGAAAGTGTACATGGAAAATTGTAAGGTCACACTTTGACTCCTTAACACAATGCGTTTTGGTATAAAACAAGGCTAACCATTGCTTCCGAAACAGTTGTACTCCACATTTTCACTTATAAAGATGTTAATAAGTTCATGTCTTGTTCCTAATATAAGCACCGTACATCCTCAATGCGCATTGTTCAATCTCAGAGAAAATTACCATATCGTGGTTACAGATGGTTTTATTCTTGCCCGTATGCGCTTGACTTGAAGTACGCACGACTTGGTCCAAGGTTTTATTAACCCTTTTGAAACGGCAAAATCCGAACTCGCTTCCATCTCGACTTGAGTAATTTGACTTTCAAGTACGGACCCGAAAAAGAAAAAATTAATATTTTGATTCGATACATATTTGATGGATTCAAGCCTCTTAAGCTTTTATTAAGCACATTCTATTTAGTCCGAATCGTAATTAAAAACTTCCTTTAGAAGGTCGAGATAAAATCAATATTTTGAAGCTTTATTTTGGCTCGCCTTTTTATTTGTGTGCGAATTTCTGATTTCGAAATGCGTTCCATTCTGATCAAGAGGCCAGAATAGTTTTACTTTCAAAATTTTCAATCATCGAAGTTCCACAAAACACCAATAATTTTTGAAGCATCGATAAGCTCGATAGTTGAGACATCGGAAGCATCGATATTTGAGCACCTTGCTTTTGTCCCAACACTGTTCCCTCAATTTAACTTAAATACGAGGCCAGCTAAAAAAAAACCCCTTGTTGTTGTGCTGGTTCAGCCATTTTGAATTTTTGTTTTGTTTGACAGAGGTAAATCCGGTTTGTGTGTGTGCCAAATGAGAGAGACAAACATTATTCACTTTCAAATACTGTATTCACTGATAAAAGCATTGCATGTTTCCTGAAAACTTGTGCTCTGCAGTATTTGTTATGTCCTTGAAGTTTTGCAATTGCAAGCTTTTGCCCCTAATGCTCACCAATCCACAAAAACAAAAACACGGGGACAACATTGCATTCGGCGAGTGGGTGACATTAGAAACCAATCTTTATGGCTTGCTGCCTTCCTGCCAAACATGAAATCCATAAACAGTCCTTCGGGCCACGCGATTTTGCGAAAAGGATGCAGGCGTAGACAGACATCACATCCTTGCACTGGTTCCTAGGTGCATTACGGCAACGGTGTGTACGGTGTGTACGGTTGTGCTGTGTTTGTGTCTGGCTTTCCGGCATGCCCAACACTATTGTCCTACCCGCCTCCTGAAATGGGTGCTCGTTGTCAACAGCAGTTTAGCCTCAAGGCCATAACGGCACAGCAGTTGCTATAACTGTCACGTATGTGTGTGTGTGTGTGTGCGCTTTGTGTGTTTGCGTCTATGTCAACACATACTTGAGCTTCCATTACACGACCATGATTGCTTATTTTTTCTTCTTTTTTTTCATTTGCTTACCTGCTCCTGCAGGTGTCGTTGCTGTCAGCGGTCGTTAAGTTATACAAATTTGTCAAAATAAAATATTATATGGCAACGGGAGTCATATTCAAGAGTTAGTTAAGAGGTTGATTTGTGAGATTTATTGTTTCCACAGAGAAGTTATAACAAAAACGATTTATGGATCTATAAAACTGACAAAAAGTAATCTTCATCATAATAACAGTTGTCCGGTACGGTTTTCTTGACACCTAATTGAGCAAATGTCCCTTATGCAGCTTTTACTTTTGTCAGGCCATTACAAAATTCCATACTTTAGAGCAGCGGTGGGCACGATTTATGTGTTTGTGAACAGTCCAACAAGTACAACAGAAATCACGTAAGAAATTCAAGGTCAAGTCGGCCGATAATAAAAACTCTGTGCCAACGAAAGTGTATGTTCAGTATTTTATTTGATGATGCAGCCGTAGCTGAAAGCGCTGCTACTGCGCTGCAGGAGTGAAGAACATTCTTTTGCTCATAACTTGATTTTCGTTTATCCTTTGTCATCCAATCCCCTGTCGGATACATAAATATTAAAAAAAAAAAACTTAACTAGCCTGCCCCAATCAAGTCGATCCTCTATCTCTCATTATCTGTTTGTTCATACGGACGGAACGACGAATATATAGACAAATGGACAGCTGAACACGGTTATATCGACACGGCTGTTGATGCTTAGCCCGAATATGTATACTTTACGAGGTCAGGATCCTTCCTGCTACATACTTTTGCACAAGCTTTATATAAGTTTCAAACAAGGTTTTTCATTCAAAAAAATCAACAAATTTTTATAGCAGCTAAAGAAAATAGCTAAGTTTTTGCATTTCGCTTCTCTTTTTGCAAATCCGACTTGGGTTCAGTTTCCGGAGCTAACAAATTTATAAGTCTCGATTCATGGTCCGGACAAAGTCATCGCCATTTCGCTTAAAATCGTATTGAAGTCATTTTTGAAGCAGTGATAATGTGCATTAAAAGCAGGAAAACTTGATCGTAATAACAAGCAACAATAGCATCAAACTTTCGCTCAACAATTTGTCTCCTCAAAAACAAAACGAGGTTGTAGCACTTTCCATAGTTCCAAATATCATTCCTTGATATTCATTTCTCACAATGGCCTAACAAGACAATAGATTTTGTTTAATGTTTTAAATACACTGTCGAAAAAATTATAATGAATTTGGATAAACTTAAACTGAAGACCCAGATGGGGAAGAGTCAAGGCCAGGAAACGAGAGAAATGCACAGAAGGCACTGTTAACCAGAGTTGGCATTATTCGAATAAAAAATTATCTAGATAATTATTTGAAAACAAGTGATATTTGTGAAATTTTATTTGTAAATAATGTTATATAAATAACGATCATTCGAATGATTATCTAGATAAAATTATTCGTTATTTAAATAAAATTAATCGACAAATAACACTTCCAATAAATTATTTGTCTGCAAATTGACAAATTTTTTTCGAATAAAACGAATAAATCTAGCTCAGATAAGAATGCGTTTAGACCCCCAAATAACATTATGACAAAAGAAGTGGCTCTTGTCATACCTGCGAATCTGGTTGAACGCCTAGGTTTTAGAGGCAGGGCCTCTGGAGCTGCTTGCTGGGGAAGATAAATTGGTGTACCCTCATAATAAGAAGGAAATTTGGTTTTGGACATGCCGAACTAAGCGTAAGATAATTAGGATAAGTTTTATGGACTTATGCAGCTGTAATAGAATATTTGATATTCGTAGATAATTTATTCTGACACGAATAATTTATCAAACAAATAAATTTCGATTATTTTTATTTGGAATAAATTTTTCGGATAAAGCAACATTTTATTATTATTCGAATAGAAATAATTTTTTGAAAAATTATTCGTTATCAGTATTTGAATAAAAAAATGCCAACTCTGCTGTTAACTATGCAAGAGATTTGTCTAAAGCTTTTGGAATATATATGCGAATAATGAATCGAAAGCGTAAGTTAAATTCAGCTCAGTTGGACTTCGAAATAGCCATTATTCATTGGAACAAGTATTTAAAAGGCTTTAATTACATTTATAGCATTAATATTGGGCGCATTCAGCAGATAAATCCAATATTCAATTACTGATTTATGATGGCCGATTGCAAGATGGAATCATACAAAATGTGTGATTGGTGAGACTGTTTGCGGATTGTACAACCAACTTTGTACGCTAAAACTTAAAAGAAACTGACAATCTAACAGCTTCTTCAAAGTGTGAATGAATTTTTGACCAGATGTAGAAAATTCAGAAAATAACCTTTTTAAATAATCAGCGGCATTCAGCAGAGAATCATCAGTAATTGCAAATCGCCAGTAATCTTAGATCGGATTTATCTGCTGAGTGCGCCCTCAATTGTTAACTTATTACTACACCTTGAAAAATTGGTATCAATATCAACATCATATTGTATCATTTTAATATTTTGGTAATTAATTTTATCCTAAGAATATTCTTTCAGACAAAGCTTTACGAAAATTCGAAGAGTCATGCTCAAGAGCAAATGAAATAAAATAAAACAAAAAAAATATTTAATTGAGAAAAGCCAGTATCAAAATGATACCAAAAGTTTGATAAAGTTTGCATGTACTAAAAAGTTAATACAAAAAAAAGTCAGCCTAACACAAGTGACAATCAATGGACGTGTTCAGCCGAATGATTGATCGTTGATATTGATCAATTTATTGAACAGAAAAAATGTATACATCAAAAAGTACCTGCTGGACGCAGTGCTACATTATTTTGTTGCTTAAAACGAAAAAGCGGCACTCAAAATATCGATTTTTTCTTAAGAAGGGACTGAAATAAAAAAAAAATCGATTTAAGCATTTTTGTATACAGTGGATTTAGTAGCCCAAAAGTAGTTCGCGACATCATGAAGTTCTCCTTAAATTGGTCCATTCGAGATTGGCTAAATGTACATTCATAGGAATTCTGTGAGGTAACGCATCCTTTAGGTTTTTGAACTGACGTCTGTGAACACTTATTCCCTTAACTTAGTCAATCAGGGCCTTCTTTAACGGGCGCGCTATAATATCCTCAAAAAACTCCAATACAAAAAGCGCGTTCGAAGAAAAAGTCATTCTTAAACTAAATGCAAAGCAAAATGACAACAAATTAGCAATTTCTTCGAAACATGCCACTCTATCATGGTACGTCAAATTGGCTATCATGATGCCGTATCAATCCAGCTCAGCAATATGATCATAAGATATTAGGCTTGATCAGGGAGCAAGTTGTTCTGCTGAACACAACCAATGTCTTCGAAATATCATTTCAATACTTTCGAAATATAAGCTTCATACTTGAGGTATTAAAAAAAATTTGTTGCTCAATAGTATCAAATTTATGAGTAAAAAGTGACATTTTGATGACTGCTTTTATTTGGGTGTATGCCAAAAATGGCTTACACTCAGGAAAAATTGCTCTAATATTTTATTATTTACACTTTGATTTTATAATTATCAATATTGTTTTAGCGTTAAGTGAGCTATTATATTCGTAAAATTAAAGATGTACACTTCAACTTGAAAATGAAAATTGTTGAAACAACAACCAGCCAAGCTGTAATTTTAATTTATTTTGTAATGAATCCAAGAGCAGAATTGTTTTACTCGTGATTCTGAAAACTTTGAGTTATACATAAAAACTTGTAAAAATTGTTGACTCGAATTAGGGACCCTTGGACTTGAACACGATCGGAATGCAGTCTCAACCAGTTTGTGTCATCGCGTTCGCTGGTCGCTAGACGACTAAAATATTACTTATATTAAACTGCCCAAAAGTATTCAATCATAAATTTCTGTCAGTTTTCAAATAGGCGACCGCTTATAAATCTTAAGTTGGAGTTCCCCGAAGTGGGAATATAAAAGGGAAAACTGAAAGTCGTTGACGTAATTTAAATACCAAAGGGGCATAGTTAAATCTAATATGGATTGTGTTAGGTTTTACAATGCGATTTTTCTATGAGTGTACAACTTTTTGTGATTCGAATCTGATTTGTCTATAATAACTCTGCAGTTCAATGATATTTACACCTTTCTTAACCGAAAATTCCCCAGCTCAGATTAATGTTCATGTTTGAATATCAAACTATTGAATAATCCCAATTGATATTGCTTATTTATGATGTTATTTATATCACAATTTTTTTGATATTGGCAAGAAAATGACTTACGTGTTTACAGTATTACTGGTCAGTTTCAATTCCGATGCGTTTGTTGTACTTCTTCCTTTTTAAGCTTCTCAATAGAAAGATGATTCTAGACGATATGCGGATAAGCTAATTGAAAGGAGCTTGATTAAAGAAATTGATTGAAAACTGATGTTTCAAGATAAATGAATTGACAAATCTGTTGAAGAAAACCTGCGCTTAAATCTATAGATATAACTGTATCCAGTTAGCTCCCAAAATCTTAGAGAACTATTACAGTAGAGGTGTTGTAAGATATTGGGCGTTTTCAGCAGACAAATCCGATTTACGATTACTGATTTATGATGACCGATTTTACCAGCTAAATACAATGATTGCCGATTGCGATTGGTATATACGACAATCATGTTTGCTGAGACAGAATCATACAAAATCTATGATTGGTGACAGTTTATTGATTGCTCGTCCAACTGTTTACTACAAACCTAAAATTAACAGACAACCTGACAGCGTTAAAAGCCCTTAAAAATTGTGAATAAAATGAGTTGACGAAATGTACTTAAGCCAGAAAATAGCCTAACTTAGCAATCAGTGACATTCAGCAGAGAAACATTATCAATCGCAAATCGAAAATCAGTAATCGTAAATCGGATTTGTCTGCTGAAAGCGCCCATTGAAAAGTAAAAATTAGAGTGCCATTTAAAATTTTATCTTTGTGTGTAGGCTGTTCATTGTTAAAGATTTTTAGGGAGCCTAAATAAACTAATACACCTTGTAAATCTTTCAAATATACCGAGTAATTTTGGCCTCATTGTTTCGCATTTCCAATTCGGTAACTGTGGCTTATACAGGCGTCGCAAGTGCCCGGATCAGTGTAAACAAGAATTAGCTACTATTTATATTTTTCGAACTTCTGACAAATATTTTTTGGGATTTGCTCAAAATGTACAACCACGCCTAATGGATAGGCAACACTTTTTACCAAGAAGCAGCCAAACAGCTTATGCATACGACAGCTAATTGATTTCCGCTTGAATGGCTGATTGCCATTTTGGCTGCCTGTTTATCTTGCCAAGCATTTGACACTCCAAATTGAAATTGTGTGGAGATCACGCACTTCCCTAACCGTCCCCCACCGCACCTTTCAATCCAACTTCAACTTGGTATGCGAAGCACACACCGCATACCGCCCACACGCACCCGCCACGCTTTGCTAATTCAATTTTGCACTTGTTGTAAATGCTGTCAGCGTTTTACATTTGAATAACATGCGAAATTCATTTCAATTAGCCTCGTAGCTGGAGGCAGACCACCACATCGCCTGCAATCGCGTCCACGTTGCCGCAAACTGTGCAACGAAGCGTGCCTTGACTGAAGCTGACCGTAAGCGTAGCCAGTGGACTCGGGCTTAAGTTGCTTTCCTGTTAGTTGTTGAGTGAACTTTCGCCTGTGAAAGATCCAACGAAGTGGACGTTGACGCACTTATCAAGTTGGAATCAAAGTGAGACGATGCTCAAGTGGCGATGTAAGAGCTTAGGCAGCTCCTCTTACCAGAGTGAACCTAATGATAAGCTTTACTGGCTCAAGGGTGGGGGGGGCTAAAAGTTTTCACAATGAAGCCATTTAAATTATATCGAATAGCTGCTGGAGTTCATTAAGGATTGCCTATTAGACAACAAATTTAAGAGTGGTAAAAGCATTGCCATTTCTGCCAAACATAAATATTTCATGAATACTTATTACGACTTATTAACGACTTTATAAACTTTGTATAGGCTAAGAATAAACCAAGAAAAATAACTTAGTAGTATCAACTCGCTAGTTTCGCCAGTTTTAAAGTTGTCGTTTCCAAATTTTAAAAACTTTCCGTGGTAGTTATTAAGTGAAATAAGTTGAAAAAATGTATAGTTTTTGGACCATAACTTTCAAAAGGGCGATGATATCAAAAAAAGTGTAGGTGAAGACAAATTAACAGCACAGTGGTCTATTAAGAAGTTCAAGATAAATTGGTTTTTTAAGTGATTATCTAATTCAATCAACACGCAAGATGATTATTATATATTCATATTTTTAAGTTGCGAATCGCCAAGTATCCAAGACAGGATTTGACCCCAAATCTGGCAGCTCTTAGTTGGTTACAGGCCACTACCAAGCTTAAAGAACCTTTTCTTGTGCTTTACGTATAGATCTGTGTTTTTTTTAACAATTATGCATTTGTTGAGATCTTTAGTATTGGTATTTCAAATTGATTTCAAGTACTATTATACATCAAGTATAGTAATTGCACTTTATGATTTGACACTCCCACTAACAATGCAACATAAGCCCCAATTGCAGTTGGCATTGATTTCCTCTCTAAGGCATTGATGTCCCACATTCATAATTTACTACCAAAGGCGATTAAGACGTGGCCTTCACCACTTCCCCCACTGGATGAAAACTTATTATCATCCCGTTGGCTAATTGAAAAGGACACTTTCGCTGGCAAAGGCGTGCCATTCTCTTTCACCTCATAATTTATTCTCTCGGGTGTACATATAAAACCGGCATCAATTTTTAATGCGCTTAAAACTATGCAGCAGAGCACTTTTTTTTGCCTCCGCTTACAGCTTAATAACTATGGCAACTTATGCAAATATCTAAAGGCGGTTCTTAGCTCTCAACTTTGAGCTTTTTTGTTAGGAATAAAAAACTTTCGCTCAACTCGACCGCAAAAAAAAAATGCCCCCCAGAGTTGAGAGTATTTTCTGTCCCATGGAAGTAAAATGTTTTTTTGTGGTTATACCTGAAAAGTTCGAGCTTAATGCTCAAGAGTTAAAATGAAAGTCGAAACTGATAAGATATGTATTGTGGTTCACAAAATCCCTGGATAATAAGCCACACAGGTAATGCTTGCAAGGTAAGAGACAAATCCACGGAGCAAAAGTCAAGTGCGCCGACTGAAAAATACTCTGCACCCTTCATTTTGAGTATTTTCTTTTATTGGTTGTGGTACAGCGGGTAGTGTGCGTGCCTGCTGTGCAAGTGGTCAAGAGGTAGAGACATCCAAAGAAATAATTTTTTCTTTATAAACTTCAACACTCAGTGAACTTCACTTGCAATTCGCTATGGCTCTGAAGTAACGGACATTTGATTATTGAATTCATGTATTCAAACTGAAACTTTTTGGTGTACAAATTTAAGAAATATATTTGAAAAATCAGTTTCGTGTCTGCGAAATGGACTTAAAGTTTATCCCTCATTATGTAGCTGGCTTAAAGTTAGTTTGCATTTATAACATTCGATTAAAAAAACCGAAATAATAATCGAAAAATAAATCACTTGCGAAAATGCAAAATATGATAATAATTAATAAACGTATTCTACTGCTAAAAATATACTTTTGTTTGCTGTGCACTTCCACGTAAAAACAACATGATTACTTCATAATTTTCTGTTCAAGAGAAGTCTATTTAATGCTGTGCAAATGAGTTTCATACAAACTTCTTCTCCGATCAATCACTTCTAAAAGCGTACTCTTAAAAACAATTTTGTGAAAATCTGAAAAATCGTCAGAAGCCCTTCTGAAAATGATCGGTACAGCCATTTGACTTGTTTTTTAACATGTTGAAAAGTCCTTGTTGGAACCCCAGATGTGGTCCACATTAGTAACTTTTTCCGAAATGGATAGGCTTATAAATAATTGTTGCAAGTCAAAGCATAGGTAAAACTCGGTGACATGACATAAAGTCCACGGAAACGATTTATTTATGTCATGTCATTGTAAAACTCACCTCTTATTTGGAAAGTGGCTTGCCTTGTCAAAATTTGGACTCAGTTGACCCATCCAGAACTTATTCGATCCCTGCTCCATATTTATTTTTTGATCGATAAAAATTGATATTTCGCTGTCTTATAATGAGCACAATTCTCACTCTCAGCGTTGGCTGCAGCTTCGAAATATTCAGCCAGCAATTAAAAATGCAGAGTAGACGAGCGAGAAAAATAATCGAAGATTGAACATTTAAAAAAATATATATATAAACCAAACTCAAAATAAACATGTATTTAGTGAAATGGATGGCGACCAAGAACAAAAAACGCCAGCCACATTTAAATATTATTTGGGCTGTAGTGATTTCATAACAAAAATCAAACATCAGTTTTACCACATCAGAATCAGTTTCCAACATAAAGAGAATTTTGCTTATTATTTCCATAATATTCATTCGTTACGTTCAAATCCCTAATGGAATAATTAAGTTTAATAAGATCTATTAGTTCTGGCTTTGGCACACATGTTTAATGAACATCATTATCTTTGGTTAAGTCAAGCCAATTTTCACATAACATTTAAGTAGATTGTCATGAGTTTTGCTACTTAAGAGAATATATTTTCCCCAAGGCCATAAGCCTGTTAAAAGTGATCGAGGAGATTTTAGAATAATTTGAATCAGGGATTGTGGCAATCATCTTGAAAGGTATGTGCACCAATTTCAAGTCAATAGGTACATAAGTTGGAGAGTAATATAATATAAGAAATATCTGGTCTTATACTTAATATAATATACTTATTACGTTGTAATCATAATTAACGTACTTATACGTCACAAAAATTCTTGAATTAATACTCCTATTTCATTGGTCATAAATCGGTGGTCAAAGTTTTTCTTATTTCAAAATGAACAGTTTTCCGATTTGACAATACCACGCAACTTTTACATCTGATGTATATATAAACCAGAGCTGCGAACCCAAATTGACGAATGGTTAAGGTTCGGAAATTTAAGGTTCGAGGTTTTTGGAAGATGGTTTTGGGTTGAGCCTTGGTTCAGTCTATGCTTTATACAACATTACTTATTTTTGCCGTCTATGTGTTTTTAAAACAACATTCGAACTAAAAACTCCCAAAATTGTATGGGAACCAAGTGGTATTTGCGTCGGAATTGGATAGTAATAAACATGGAAATATTCAATACATAATTTACAGTTTAATGAAATTCCACTTCGTGGTTTACATAGAAAAATATTACCAAAATGATGTTAGACTCTTGTTTTTTTGAATTATTCAAGAAGCTTTAGAGCCGTAGAGCACTAAAAGAGACTGTTATGGGTAGGGATTTTATAAGGAAATATAATCTTTTTGCCAGGTTTCTTTTCCACTCTCCTGCCTGTTTTAGGAGTCAGTCGCACCAAATAACTGATGAAGTCGGTAGACAGATGGTCAAATTTTTGTGTCAGTTTTGGGTTCGAAACAGGTTTGGGTTAAGCGTTAATTTCTAAAGAGGTTCGGTTCAAGGTTCGGATATTAGTAAGATACAAGTCGGAGTTCCGGGTTCGAACTGGTTCGGCTCAAAACCGGTTTTCAGCCCTGATATAAAACATCTTAATAATCACAAAAATATTGTTTGTTTGAAGTGATACAACAATATCAAAAAATTTGAAAGTTGTAAAAAAATTAATATTGATAGACTTTGACCCTGCCAAAAAACGAAAGCCAGTTTATGGTGCGTGCCCCAGAAATCTCTAGCGATTTTCGTATAAGCGATTGAATTTTAAATTAAACTAGGAGACTTTAGATGTAAATCGACAGCAACCGTACTCATCAAACCTACTTGGTCTAGAACAGTCGGTTTCAAATCTCTCAACTTTTGTCATCTAATCTAGTAGCCCAGCATTTTGGACACATTTCACACATAAACACAAGCAGCTGTAGCTCGAAATTAAAGCGTTTATACGAAAATCTCTACAGATTTCTGGGGCACCCCCGTATACTTAATTTAATATTCCAAGTTTTTAATGTGGTTCGGATTTGTCAGATGTAAATGAATTTGGATAGAATTAAATCAAACCTCTAATATTATTTTAGCGTCGAATATAATTGTCGTCGGAACAATAATATGTTACAGATGCTGCCTTGGGAAATACTCAAAAAGAGGATGATGTGGGATTTTTAAAGTTATAAAGACTTTGACAACAGAATCAAAGTTGATCAAGCCCTACTGTAAAATACTCTGTACCAACGATAATGTAGGCTCAGTATTAATTTTGATACTGCAGTTGCAGCTGTAAGCAGCGCTGCTGCAGTGAACATTCTTTTGCTTATAACTCGACTACCGCACAGCCGATCTTTATCTTTCCCTTGGGGCGTGGAAAAAATTGAAAATAAACATGATTTTCAAGTATACCATCTTATACCATCTCTGAGATCTGTTTGTTTATACAGACAGACGGATTTGACTCTATTTCTAGGTTTTCATACACTCCAAGTTTTTCGTAAATAAGGCCCTTCAAATTATGCAATTTTTATATCCTTAAGAAACTATTTCTTAGAACGAAGCTATTGCTAATCGGTCATAGATAATCGACACTGTATTTTCAATTCAGATTGATGTATAAAATATGGGTATACATCAGAATGTTGAGCTAAGAAAAATATAAAATTATACTTAATTAAAATGAATGTTTTCAAATAACGTGGCCTACTTTAAGGGGCATTACTCCTGCTACATTTTATGCGTATAAACGTAGTATATATCCACTTTGCAGATTATAGCAGTTTACAACCCAAATTTGGTTGAAAATGTTCATGGAAATGGACTTAGAAGAAGCCACCTGACGAACTTTTATTGCTTAATCACCAAAACTAATCGCATCAAGACATTTAAAGAATGGTCTTAAGTTAATATGGATCAGCAAATGAAATTAACTAAAACAACTGTCGTAGATTTTTGGGAAGTCAAAACATAGAATATTTTAATAAGTGTTAAACAAATTTCATTCCAAATATTCTATGACCCAAAAAACCAATATCGAAAAACGATAAATATTCGCATAGAACGTACACTTGGCCTTATCTATTTATATAACAATACCTTAAGCCTGTAAGCCCTAACAGCCATAGCCAAATCTATAACAATTCCGATTATCTGATTACCGCATGCCAATGGCTATAAGTTTCGCAGTCTTTGTTCAGCTCTCGTTAGTTGTTACCATGAAGTCTGGACTTACTCTGTTGGTCTTGGGTAAATGTAGTCAAATTAAAAAAAAAATATATAAAATTATAAATTAGAAAACATACCATTAGGTTACGCACTTCAAGTTGCATTGTCTATTGACGCACTCGTCTATCCTCGTTTCGGACTTTCAAGAAGAGATTGCCTTAAAACTTGTCCTAAAAATAATGATCCCATTTGCTCCTACGATGGAAATTGTTTCACAGAATCCGCCAATAGGTGTGAATTAGACAATGAAAAGTGTAATCGATTGAACAGCAACCTCCTGCGTAAGTTGATTTTGTGTAATACAACTTTTTTTATTACAAAATTGATTTTATAGCCTTCATCAAGAGCACCGAGGGCTCGTGCGAATATCTTCCAAAAGTCACAGCCATTTGTTTAGATCAAGGTATTGAAACGTTATTCTTTTTAAAGCAACCCCGAAAAACTTCTTTAATTTGTATTTGCTTAGCTTCTATAAACTCCACGTACGAAGCAGACGATATACGTTGCTCATCCTTTTGTTTAAAATCTGATAATCCTTGGTGTGGCTATGATGGTCTTTGTTACCTTGAAGCAAACAACTTGTGTGCACTCAAGTATCAAGACTGTTTGCGTATGAAACTAAATCTTCCAAGTAAGTAACTTCTGAAATGTGATTTTATTTCAATCATTATTTCGAAATTGTTTTATTTTTTATAGGAATTAAAAAAATGACTGAGGGATGGTGTACGCACAATAGGGAAAAAACTGCCACTTGTTCTTCATTGAAATATGACCACATTTAATACAATTTTCCGAAGATAACAAAACAATGTTGGGATTTTGGTATAATAATATTAATAAAATGAATAAATAGTGCAATTCACTGCATTTTGAGTGAAAAGTTAGAGCACATTAAGCTCTCCGGCTACTAATTGATTCACCCTTGAACTACTCCTTTGAATATCCATGCTGCACTAATCAATACACCTCCAAACCTCGACCAGGTAACCACTGACGGTAGAAGGCGCTCAATTAAAATCGCATAAATATTTTGCATGCCCCACACAAAAGCTACCTTTTTGGCCCATTAGTGTAGGTATCCGAGTCGCGAAGTCTAAATTAATAACCCAGACACACTTACACATGCTACACACATACTTGTACATGTGCAAATAGGGACAAATGCACGAACATGTGTAGCCGCATGTTTATTTATAAGCGCTCACGATACTCGTACCTCTCTTACCTCCATTTTGCGCACAATTTATGGCCCTGAGCCAAGGCAAACTGAAAACAATCTGAACTAAACTATCAAACAACAATGGACTAGACCGCAGGTATTTTTTTGGGTAACTGTTTTTCCAGTACTCTCAGTGAACAATAATTTCTGGAGCGTGCGTACTCCATTTAATTAAATTGAATTTGCTGTCTTGAGGGTCAAGATATCACGTGAGCAACAAACACTCAAGTTGATTGCAAATATTTATGCAAAATAAAAAAAATATGGAATTTATGCACTCAACTTGATGAGTTGCTGCTGTTAACGTTAAAGAAATTAAATACTTAAAACGACAGTAATCAATTTTACTCGCGGCTTTTCAAGCGTCCAGTGGGACGTATGGATTTGCCCTGCTATTAATATCAATCAATTTTTAATGCCGACCAATTAGGCAAAGCCTGGGGAAATGCTGAGAACTGACATTTCCGCAAGGAGAAACTTAAGAGTTGATTGCTGGGGTAGTTGAATAGGTCATTATGTAACTTCTATTGCAACTTAATTATTTTTTTAGTTTTTCTAACATTTCTTTTAATCCTCAAATGGTGTTTTTCAGAGTAAATATGAAATGGTAGAGTTTTGTATGAATTTGGAATGAATATTTTTTAATATCCATTTTTGAGTACTAACGCTGTTTGCGGCGTTGATTTTGTTGTTGCTGTGTGCATGAAGAATTCACAAGCACACACACAGGGAATTGGGCGAGAAACGTCTTGTGGCTGTTGTTGGTTTTATTTGTGTTAGTGACTGATTTAGCATTAAGTGTTGTTGGGCACCCCTGCTGTTTATTTTTGTTGTTAACTGGCGTAGACTGCGCTGAGGGATACAGTGAAACTTCGAATGCATAACTTGCGTACAGTAATTAAATTAACATCACTATTCGATGTCCTATTCGTAAGAATGGATTAAAGCCCGAAATTAACCCATAACTGATAAATTTCCGTAAAAGTAGCAAAAGGGCTATTGGGGGAAAATTCTCAATCACGGTTGCGGCTTCGGTTACAATATTTAGACTGTTGATGTTACAGTTTCTGTATTGTTGTTCCTACGGTCTCTTTTCTCTACACCTTTGACGCCATCAGCTGTTCATATTACTGACATTTGTCAAGTCGATAACATATCGACAAGCCTTTTATCGGAAAAAGTTAAGTCTGGCGTATGTAACTTGCAGAAGAAATCTTCGATGATATCATACAGTATGTATAATATTGATTATAGTCGATCAAACCATGTCTATCTGTCCCTCTGTCTGCCAGCCAGTTAGTCTGTCTGTAAGTATATGTATTGTTGAAATATTATACATCGATCTCTAATTTAATACCAATATTTATAACCAAAAAATAAATTGCCTTTACTACTTAAAAATTACTTTAAGCTGGACCTTTAAATGAAACCAAAGACATCTAAGCCTTACTTTAAGGTTGCCAATGATAATAATTTTTTTAATTAAAATAAAGGGCAAAAAGTTGGGATTTTTTTTTTAAATGTAAGAGCAAATATTTTTGTAAAATTTTAGCAATTGTAACACATACAAAAGAAAAGCTTAAATAAAGGAAACACATAGATTCTTCTTTCTTAAAAAAAAACATTTATTTTGTAGTTTACCTACCTTACTGGGATTCACTCTCGGGACTTTTGATAATTTTACACTAATGACATGTCGTCTTAACGGTGTCCGCCATTTGCTATATGCGTCATTTTAGCTGGCAGTTAATTTTTGAGGAAAATAGTCACCTAAATATATGGTCACTTTTCCTGAACGTTGGTAATGTCAGTTTAAGATTTGTGCTTTCGACATTAGAACATTGAATAATTAAATTTTCGATATTATTGTTTTTCTTTTGTTGTGGAATTTTTAACGAGTTTATTTTTTACAATTTTTTTGACCTTACATCTAAACTGTGCCACACGCTATGGTAAACCCCAAATGAATTGTTAAAAAATAAGCTCATTGGCCGCTTTCAGCAGAAGAACATGCTCCCTGATCAATCTTACATTATCACTGATCTTTCTGCTGAGCTCCAGTGTTACGATATCATCATAGCCGATTTGACCAATCATGATAGAGAAGCATGTATCGAGAAAATAGTACTCTCCTTTCAAGTGATACTGCTATCTAAAGCTGTAATTGTACCTATCGATAGGTTTACTTCGATGCCGATTCGTGTATCTTGGTTCATTTTGTGCCATTAATTTATAAATGAGTTTATTTATGGGCGATAAATTTATTGAAAAAAAAAAAAACAAAATACAATTTTTATTCAATTTAAATATTGGGGCTTCATAAAATAAATGCTGCATACTTTTTGTCGCTTTCTTTAAAAGCACTGCATATATAATTAATATATTTAATTAATATAACTATTAGTATATTTCATTTAACTTTAATGCTGTGTTAGTTAACATAACCAAGGCTGCAAACCAAAAAAATATTCGGATCTTCGGCTCACTGGTTCAAACCGAAATTAACCAATAGTTAAGGTTCGAAAATTTAAGGTTCGAGAATTTTGGGAGAAGGTTTTGGTTCGAACCTTGGTGCCGTCCATGAGTTATACTATTTTTATCATTTTTGTGTTTAAATTTTTGTAATTTGTAATCATTCTAAAAATCACATTCGACTTAAAAACTACACAAATCGTTTGGGAATCTCGTGGTTTTTGGGTTCGAATCGGTTAGTAGAAAACATGGGAATATTCAATATAGAATCTACTATTAAGTAACATTCCATTTTCGAGTTCTCGTACAAAAGTATTACCAATGTAATGTTAGAGTCTTTCTTCTGACGATTATTAAAAGCTTGAGAACAGAGGCTATTATAAGTGGGGATTTAATAAGTAATTCTAAACCTTTTTGTTGATTTCTTATTTCGCTAAACCAACCATAAAACAGATGAAGTCGAAAGGCAAAAGGTCAAGGTCAAAAGGTATTTGAACCGAACCAATATTTTAGGTTTGGAACAGATTCGGGTTTAGCTTTAATTTCTAATGAGGTTCGGTACAAGATTCGGTTCACAATAATCTGAAAGCTGGCATTCCGGGTTCTTGTCCTATTCTGAGTAACGGGTACTTCGATATCGGGCAGGTCCGTACGCACTTGTTTATTATTCAAATATTAAATTCTTAGAATTGGTAAATTTAATACTTTTTCTAGTTATGATTACTTTTTTCAGACTTTTCATTTAAGTATAAATTAGATATGAAATTTGATCAATTTTAGGCTTCTAAATCACCAGCCTAAACGGACTTCTACATATTTCAGAGTAAATGTAAATTGTTAGCGCTAAATAAAACAGTAAACCAATTAATTTTGCATTGCCTCAGCAGTTAATTTTTGCATCACGCATTTCGTAATTAATACATAGAAATTAATATTTTTTCTCATTATCTCTAAACAAAACCCCTAACTATGTTATACGAGTCGTTAATTAATTATACAGCAATGGCAACTCTATGCGTGTGTGTGTGTGTGTGTGTGTGTGACATGATTGACTTCCCCTGCCTACCGCCATCCTCCACCGCAAGCAACCACCGCTTTAGCCATAAAATCGGTATCAACTTGTACAGGGCTGCGTGAGTTTAGTTCTAGTTCTGAGCGACTACATTAAATATGCATTAAGCGTTGATTTCCAAAAGAGGAGGGTGGGGGGGCACGGGATGGCTCTTAATTTATATGCATACAACACAGTAGACGCCTAGTTGGTATATGTAAGCAATTTTAGTGGCCACATAAATTAGTCAACTATTTACATACATACAATATATAACTATTTTATGAGCTGTATAAGGTTCGGTAGCCTTTCGGCTGAATCCTAATTGTGCGCATCTCTTGGTTGGGTTTCGTTGTGATATAACGAGCCGCACGTGCTTTTTGTGCGCAATATATAATTTTTGGATTTGCCATTTCTGATTTCAAATTAATTGGTCTCAATGTTTTCTTTCATTCTCTTTTTCCAGTTGGTCTCCAGCAATCCGAACCAACGCAATTGGCGCGGCATTCTGATTGCTCTGTTGGTCATCATCATTGTTTTGGCCTTAATTGTCACATCTGTGGTAAGTCGATGGGAGATGTGAGCTATTGTGCGGGCTGGGGTAATTTCAATTAATAACCAACGATACCGAAAGCTGTTTACTGCACTAAAGCAAATTACTTTACACCCGAACAGTTTTTGTCATTAACAGACTATTTTCTAAAATTGCATGAGAAACCGCACAGCTATCCCAAAAATGAATCAACAACAAAAACTACTGAACACAATATTGCGATTCGCTGAAAGTCAACACAATAACTAAAATGAGTCAGAACAAAATGTACACTCACACACACACACACACTCACACACATACGCCAAAAAGGAATTACCATGTCGCCCCCTAAAAGTATGCAATGAAATGCAAAACATGTATTGTTCTAAAAACAAAAACATGTACTTCCATTTGTGGACAGCAAACAAAATGTCCGATGAATCATTTGGGAAATGTTTCAGTTTTCATTTTCAATTCGAACAAGGGTGCCCAAACGTCCCTTATGGCAGTGCAAAAACCAAAACATATAAAGTAAACATTGTTCTTAAGTGCTTCTCAATGCACAGTTGCGTGTTGTTTTTTTGCCAAATCAACAACAAAATCTTCAACAGCTCTGTTGTTGTAGGCAACGAAGAAGTAGTTTGTGTACTTAGCATTGTTTGAGCTTGCCATGGTGCTTGTATTTGACGCCTTTAAGGACGAAGGGAAGAATCGAATTCTCCAAAATCTATTTCAAGCGAATTTATTAAACTTTATTAGATAGACTCCAATTTTCTTTTCCATAGACTTTTGCTCTAAACTGAAATGGAATGGCGAATTGAAAACTGTTCCCAATGTTGAATTGCATTTGACTTCAACTGATATCCTGCTGCATACTTGCAGGGTCGGTACAGAATGGTTATTGCTCATATTTTCAATTTCAATTACCAAAACCTTTTTGACACATTTGCCAATAGCATACTTTTGTTAGTTTCCCCCAAAAAGTATGCTACATGCAGTGTGACAGAAATTGAAATTCCCAACATGTAAATGCAAATGGTTTTTTGTAAAATTCTTGTTGTGTGTAAATACGTTACGCTCATTTATTGTCTTTTTGTCTGTTTGTTTACTTTTTTTGTGGCATCTCTCTCCCCTACTCTAAAACCGAATTTCATGTTGTTTGTGTTGTTGTTGTGTGCGTGTGTGTGTGTGTGTGTGTGTGAGTGTAGAAAACAACAAATAAAATTTCTGCATTTATCAAAAAAGGTGCTGCTCACGCCCCCCGATGAGGGGCCACGGGTCAAGGGGCAACGCATCAAGCTGCAGGACATTGTCGATGGCCTCTTTATGCCGCAACGTGCCAATGGCAGTTGGATCGATGGTGAGCTTTTGTTGCTTCGCATACTTTTGGAGCAAATCGCTTTTAATTTCCGTTTTACATTTTTTCACTCTCTTTTGCAGCCGAAGAGTTTTTGTATCAGGACCATTTGGGTCGCATCTGTCTGCTGAATGCAGGCAATCGCACGGAACGTGTTCTCATGTCCAATGTGACATTTGTAAGTACATTTATGCGCCTCCCCCGGTTCCCAGTTATTGCTTATCTCTTTGAGCAGAATAAATATTTGCCTGATGTTATTTACGAGTTGGCAGGGAGGCGTGGCTATCTCAAGTGTACACACTCGAGTTGGCAATGCTAACTGATGTTATTACATACAGAAAGTAGGCAGCAGAAATGGGCCAAGTTATCGTCGCACATAAAGACTTTTTATGTCAATGAGTGGGTAAACACACACACCAGCACATGAGGCTGTTTCGAATGAATAATACGCGTACAGAAAATTGAAAAACAAACAAATACAGGCAGTGAAATGTAAAGATGGTGGCTGGGCTTTGCCTCCCACTTACTTCTTGGGCCAACTTGCATGTTATGACAACAAGTGGTTGGCAATGCAACACATGCAAAAGCCATAAGTTATGTCAACAGTCTGCCACAACTCAGCGAGCGAAATAATTAATGTTTGCCAAAGAAACGGAAATGAGCAGTCAAGTACCTAACGCAGATGCCAGGCATGCAAAACGGAGAGGGGTGGTTGAAGGGAATGTGTCAAGAATCTAAGAAATTTATCAACACAAATGGAGGGAGAAAATGTGCATAACTAGTAAACTTTTCAATGACTGAATGGGTTAAATCAAAGAATTGAAGAGATTCAACTTTGTATTTTACGTATACAAATATTTAAGCAGAAATTCTAAATTGTCTTTATTTATTTATACCAAGTATTTTCGTGAAGGTACTTCGAATAAATAGAAAAGCAGTCTCAGGGCATATATAAATGAGCTAGTCTGCCAAAAACAATGTTTATTAGTTTATTTTTTCGAATGTTGGAGGATTTCACACTGTGTACCAGAGAAACACAAAGTATGTTTATGTAACAGCCAGAGAGAAACATCTCCGATCATATAGGGTGGCCCTCTTTTAAAAAACCATTCGATTTGAAGTAAAACTTAAAAAAATATAAAGTTTTACGCAGATTGATAAATGTTTAGAGGTCGCTCGATAGGAAAAAAATACTAATTGTTCTTATCACTTAACCCTAAAACTAGTTGAAACAACTCTAAAAATCTTAAATAGCCAAATTTTGTTAACATTATCGTATTCTATGCAATCTTACCTTTCCAAAATGCAGTTCAACATTTTTGTATCGAACCCACAACCCTCTTGCATAGCAGGCACACACACTACCTGCTGTACCACACCCGGCCACTGACTATAGGCTAGGCAAAGTGTATAGACTATACAAATAAGACTGCTGTTCGAAAGTTTTTGAGTTTCAAAACAGCTTAAAACTGTTTCTGATCATTTCAAAAAAATATTTTCTAGATATTCGAAATGATAAATATTTTCAAAGTATTAGAGAGGAAATTAGGTAACGGAAGTAGAAATAGAAGTGGAACGGACTACACCAAGACGTCCTCTCTTAAATGATATGGTCCTTATATATTATTATACATTTTATTACCAGTTGGTTCAACCAGTCTTTTCTCTTCGAAAAACACATGGAAATTAGTAATAATTATTTTTGTAACTTTACCTGATTCTGAGACTTGAACTCGGTAGGAGATACTTCAACATGTAAGGCATCTTGGCGCATTCGACTAACTCAAACCTTCTCCTGAGACACAGTACAAAACGATGTCAATTTTGAAGCACTTAGCAAGACGAACATCAGTTGCCCCTTTTATATTCCGAATGCAAGGAGGTCATGCATGTGTGCGATTTTCTAGGTTAATTTTTCTATATTTTAGGACAAAAGTGTAAAAAATATATATAATATCAATGCCTAACTACTGAACGTTTCTTAGAAGTCTCTCCATGCCAGCGGTGGCATAACCGTTTGGGAATCCCAATGCAGCATGCATGCAAAAACATCGAGAGGCAGCGTAGAACAGACAGTCGCCTTTGTGTGTGTGTTGTCCCCAAGGCCTTAGCGTTTTTAGTGCAACACAAAGGCCATGCTTAGGGACTCCCAAATTGATATGTATTTTATTTAATTTAACAAGTTTTATAAAGTAACTGATTATAAAATCTGGGGATCAATGCTCCAAAACACTAAATAATATCTAGACGGTCAACCTCTGAAATTCTGGCGAATCTTAGATCGTAAAAAAATAAGAAAGCTAAAAATGCTATTAAAAATATCAACCTACTTTACCTTCTAAATGTAAATTTTGTTTTATCCCAACTCGATTTAGGCTTTTTAATTTTTTTTTTAATATTTAATTGCCGAGATTGGATATGGTTTTGAAAGGATAATTCCCGGATTTAGCGACATAAAATTAGCGATATAAATTATAAAAGTTTCGGAAAATCAAAAAAAACTGAGTAAAGTAATTTTTCAAATTAACAATTTAGAGGAACCGGTTCTGGGTCCGGTTTGGTGGACCCAAAAGCCCTTGCAAACTAAAGCTGAAAATATCAAAAGAAGTTCAAACTTCTTCATTAATTTAAATCGACGAGAGCTTCGCTGAGTTCAAATTTTGAATGAAATTTCTAAAACTATTTTTAATTTGAAGCACCTTAATGGTCTTCAAACTTAGATGTGGCTCCCTTTTTTGAACATAAAGATGTGTTTAGTTTTAAAGTTCAGCAAATTTCTATATAATGCAACCAAAAAGTTGAACCAAATAATATCAAAGAGAAATATTCGATATTCTATATACCGCCTCAGATAATGTTTGATACCGATATATCGTATTTCGCATCGTACAGTCCAAAAAATATCGATATAATGATTCATTGATTCATTTTTACTTTGAAGTTGATAGAACCTACAGCCTAGAACCGATTTCGAACGAAATTAATTGAGAAGCAGTCAATAGAATACAAACAATTTCCAGAAAAGGAATTAATAGATTGAATATTAAAAAAATCGAGAAAGTCACCATCAGATCTAAGTTTAGCTACAACCATTTAACAATAAACTAAAAAAATCGATTTGTTTTCACCTAAGTGAACTGCAAACATCACATTTGCTTTTCTTTTGTCTACACAACGTCCGCCAACTTTCCATTAGCTTTGCTCGATTCTCGATTCCCTTCTCATTGCTTGCGCCAATCACTTGCACATTTAATTCGATTAAAAGTAACTAAGGAAACGGAAACTCTTTGACTTTAATTGACATCTTTTGTATTCAATTGGCAAACGGGAAAATGGCCTCATAAACAATACCACAAAATTTCAATTTAGAAATTGTTTTAACCAACTTCCGCCAAACCTGCGTGCGAATTACAACAAAAAGGCCATTAAAAATTTAATTAAAATTACGCATTGTTCGAACAGCTGACGCAATTATTTCTCCCATTTCTGAAGCGCTTAATACGCAACTCAATGAATTTTAATGCTCAACATCCGACAGAAAACCCTGGCCCCATTCACCTTCACCATATCGCCGGATAAGCGTTACCTGCTGCTGGCTCAGAATGTTGTCAAGTTATTCCGGCACTCTTACTTAGCTCAATACACGCTCTACGACATACAGACGAGGTGAGTACAACGCCGTAGGCTTAATGCCTTAATGTCAAGACGAATGCCATTCCCATTGCCAACAGCGAAAGCATCAAACTGCGTCACAATCTGCATCATGATGAATGGCCGTATCTGCACTATGCGAGATTCGCCTCGGCTGGCAATGCACTGGTGTGGGTGCACAACTACGACATCTACTATCGACAGGAGGTGCGCACCTCAAGTGTCTATCGCATCACCCATGATGCAGTGCCGGGTGTGGTATATAATGGCATACCGGATTGGTTGTATGAAGGTGAGGGAGGTTTCGAGTGACTGCAACATTTTTTTTCACTCTCCTGTTTTATGCTTTATTTATTCGAAAATTTTCCAGTTTGATTTATCCCCCATTTTCTAAGCCATTTTAATTTGCTTCTTTGCGTCCGAAAAAAAATTGTCTTTCAATCCCAAAAGTATGCAATGCCTTATCCAAAGATAACAATTTTCCGTTTTCCTTCTCTACTTTGCCTCTCAGAGGAAATATTGCACTCGAATAATGCGATTTGGATATCAGATGATGGTCATTTGCTGCTCTATGGCAGTTTTAATGATACGCACGTACAGGAACAGCATTTCGCTTGGTATGGCACCACGGGACCGGCTGGTGGCGCTGCAGCAGCTGCAGCAACGGGCGGAACTGGCAGTGGAAGTGCCAGCACCTCCTCCGCCTCTTCCAATAGTCATAATCCACATGCCAACCTGTATCCGGAAATAAGATCATTACGGTAAGTCGTGACTTGCTTCTGGGTGAATTACATATCGATTAGGTGTTAATGATGTGCACGTGACCTGTCATTAGCCCCCAAAAAATAAGGCTTAAAATTCATGAGGTAAATATGTAGACACTCGTGAGTGGGAGGAGGAGACCTTTTTCATGTCAAGGCGCAGGCTAATGTCCTAAGCAGGTGCCGAACCTTTTTGTGTGGCATTAAAATTAGTTTTTTGGGCCCAAGTCAAAGTAACACTTTGGGGTTGGCCGAAGGCTTTAGCGGCAGCCGTCTCATGGGTTGAGTGAGTCTATTCCCTGTTGAATCCATTGTCAATTTGAATTGATAAATTGTTCCACGTATGGTAAAGGTTGGCATAGGTGACAGTTTAATTCCAATTTGGGTAGATACCAAGAATTGAATTGGGTAATTAGGGCCATGAAGACTTATTTGTATACTTATTTAGCATTCCGAAGCGATCAGTTGCGTAATCTTTTTATATCTTTTCCTTTAGCTACCCCAAGCCGGGCACACAAAATCCAACAGTTACCTTGCGTGTGGCCAATCTGGCAAATCCACAAAAGATACACATCACGGATCTACGTCCGCCTCAAATACTGCAAAACGAGTAAGCTTGTAGGCTTTTTACTTTGTTAAAGGACTTTCCAAGTTTTTGTTTTTTTGTTACTTTCACAGGGATCACTACTTCAGCAGCGCCAGCTGGGTAAGCCCTACCGAGATCGCTGTGGTTTGGCTTAATCGACCGCAAAACATATCCGTGGTCAGTGTGTGCAAAAGTCCTTCGTTTGTGTGCATTGAGGTAAGTCGCAATGGCCTAATTAGTCGTATCCTGTTCAGTCCACCCACTCAACAAATCCCTTCCAGACCCATCGGGTAAGCGGAGATGGACGTGGTTGGGTGGACACTGTCTCTGTGCCGCTATTTGCAGCGAACGCCAGCCACTATGTGGCCATTTCGCCGTTGCGCGATGGTTCGTTTGGTAAGCTCATCCATATGTCAAATTGGTCTTTGTTTCACTTTCCCCAAATGCCTCTCTCTTCCCACTGCCTCTATTTCTATGCCCTTCCACCATAATCGACAGGCTATTTCCGGCACATCGTGCACGTGGACATTGACAATAATCGGGTGCTGCCACTCACTCATGGTCCCTATGAGGTGAATCGCTTGTTGCACTGGGATCAAGTGGATAATTGGATGTAAGTAGCAAACGGAAGACGTAATTGAACATGTTTCTGAGGGGAGAGGTATCTAAAAAGTGACCTCAATTAGGAAATGGAATAAGTCTAAGAATGGACAAGAGCTGGGCTAACAGAAAACCAAATTAAGTTGCAAACCGCGCTGAGAATGGTTAAGTGAATTTATATAAGCTCTTCACTGCAAAAAGAATCACGACTTTATTCCAGCGTTGTCAATTTTCATATTTTTCGTCATTCATTCAAAATTTTGTTTATTTCTGATTTGATTTGATTTCAATCAAATCATTTTTGATTTCAAAATTGTTTAGCCTTGCAATTTAACTACACTTTTTCGAAAGTCCGAAGAATTTTTCTGATAAAACGATTTGGACTTTTAGTAGTAAAACGAAATGAAAAATGCCAGCTAGTTTTAAAATAATTAAATCTAAATTTATCTTTAACTTTTCAATTCATTTTGAATAGTTTAGTTTCTAAAAGTATTTAAGACGCATTTTCATTTAATTTGCACTGAAAGATAGACACTTTATAAATCGACTGTCGTCTTTTAATGGTTGCCAACTCATTTTTCTGGTAACATAACATTTCTCCCTAGCTGAGCATTATTTCGGAACATTTGGCATTTAGAGCTGACTTATGCACCGAACACATCGAGTTATTTACATTTAATTTTTATTTTCAATTTTTAAATAAAAATCGAAAAATAATCTTTATTTTCCAATTTTTTTAATAAAAATTAAAAATAATTTTTATTTTTAATTTGTATCATAAAAATTGAATTTAAGCGTTATTTAATGATATTGAAATAAAAATTGAAATTTAATTCTTATATCGTAATTTTTTTTTTAATCAAAAATAAGAATTATTTTATAATTTTTTGATAAAAATCAAGAAATAATTGTTATTCAACAATTTTTATTCAAAAAATTATAACCGTTACGGTCCATGGTATAAACAGAGAAAAAATATCCAAAAATGTTATAAATACTTGGACGGAAATGTCTTTTAAATCCTTTTATCATCCAACGGATCCAAAAATCATCCAAAAGATGTCCAGTTTTCATATCTTTTGGACGACTTTCAGCACCGTTGAATGATTAAAGGATATTGAAGACATATCCAGTCCAAATAGATTTAAATATCGAGCAAATGAAACATCGATAATGTCAAAAGCTAACACAACAGCAGAACAGGAAACTATAATAAAAAACCTAGAATAGAATTTAGAACTACTTATGAAATCCCCACCCATAATAGCTTCTTATTATTAAGATCCTCTACTCCAAAGGTTTTTCAATAATTCAAAAAGCAAGAGCTTTTGTACATATTTGTAAAGTACATTATATTTTTAATATTCTTTGTGTTTCACAAACCGATTTCGAACCAAATCGAGCCGATTCCCATTCGATTTGAGTAGTTCTTAGGTCGAAAGCGATTTTAAGATCATTTAGAAACATATTTAGCAACTAACGAAATGTATTGCTTTTTATTACCTTGCATAGGGGATTTTACAGCTGTTCAGGGGTTTGTAACTTATAGAAGGAAGCATCTTCGACCACATATAGTATATATAATATATTCTTGATCAGCATAATGAGCTGAGTCGATAAAGACATACGGTGCAATGTATTGCATCATCTTAATGCTTTGTTTCTTGATTCGATTCAAAATTGGTTGTATCACACCATGATTTATCGTTATATCTTATTATGGAAAAAATATCGATATATCGATTAAATAGGGAGATATTTCTTAGGTTTTCTTATAGTTTTAGATTGAATGTTTTGGAAGGCCTTCTATTTTAGTCCGATTTCTCATCTTGTAAATAGTCCAATCTGTTTGAAAAATTAATTTTGGATTTATCTGTCACAAAGCAGCTATTTAGAAAATACAAAATCGGCCCTATGTCAAATAAACGAATACATATATGTTTTTTTTGGTACTTATCTCTGTTTTCCTTTAGGGGCAGTTCATTTTTATTCATTTTTAATTGTTTAACATGCGCAACAAAAACAACAGTTTGCAATTTAACCCGTATTGATTATTTAAAGGCGATTGCTAAAAAGTCGGAAGCTTTTAATTAAACTATTTTTTCTGTCAAAAGCTGTTCAATTTTTTAGCTAAGTCGGCAGACATTTAAGTTTCGACTTTAAGTGAAAAGAGACACATAAACACGGAAATAGCTAATAGTGAATTTAAGCTAAAAATCAGGGATGCAAACCGGTTCTGAACCGAACCGGTTTTGAACCGAACCGCTTATTCCAGCCGGTGAACCGAACCGCAAACCGAACCGGCTTCCTTTCTGAATTGCTGAACCGAACCGAAAACCACAAATAAAAACGGTTCGGTTCGGTTCAGTTCTCTGACTGAAATCATGCCTACAATCAACTAAGGTCATGACGTAGTAGGACATGTCAGAGTAAAATCCATGGCTAAAATTCATAAAAATTATGTCATTAATTCAGGACCAGCCCTTTCATTTCTGAGCTGATTCAGGTATGATTCAGTTCTGGGCCTAACTTAAGGGATATGATAAATAGAATAATTAAGATGCATAGTACATATTCTTTTCTAGCAGACATTGTAAATTTTCGAGAGTATTCATCTAGACGACTCCTGGAAATCCGACATTTACAAATATTTAAATGGATTATAAGAATTAAATTTCAAAAGTGTTCGACAAGTCACATTACTACAACAATCATAATATTTCATAATGTGCCTTTGTGAACCACTGAACCGAACCGAAACCGCGGTTCAGCCAGCTCAAAAAACCATGTAATGAACCGAACCGGCGGTTCAGAAACTGTATGAACCACTGAACCGAACCAGTCCTTATTTTCGAGTGGTTTGCATCCCTGCTAAAAATTGTTATTCATTTAATTTTAATCCCTACAAGGTTCATAGCTGGTTATGTATAACGGAATATCAAGTGATATCATTAGAACTGACTTCCCTCATTTTAAACTAAAGTCAAACCGCCTTCTTCCTAGTAGGGATCGAAATCTGGTCTAACCTTTAAAAACTTTCACATAAAATAAAATGTAAAAGATATAAGAAATCCCTCCAAAACTAAATAATTAAAAATAACTTATAATTTACAAAACGAGTTCAGTTCAGATACAGAAACAACGACACTAAAGATTAAAAAGTCCTCAATCGGAAATCAGTTACACTTTGATATTTGATGTCTCACCTTACCAAAATATATGGAATATTTCAAAGAACACTTACCTTATATTTATGTTCAGCTACTACCTGGGAACCCCTGAGCGTCTACCATCGCAACAGCATCTGTACAGGGTGTCCGCATCACCCGCTCGCCAGGGTCAAGCCCTGCACACTCCCGATTGTTTGACATGTCCCGCCTTAATGCAGCGAGCCGATGGCTATGAAGAGGGCCATACCAAGTCTCCCCCCAAACTCGTTACCGCCTGGGATGATGATTGGGAGGACTCGGAGGAAACAGATGCTCTACCGCCACAACCAGCTTTACCCGTTGAACAACAGCGCCCTGGTCAACGGGGACCCAGCAATCCCCTACCGCCGCCTCCCAGCGATTGTTTGTACCACGATGCACAATTTCCATTGGCATTGCAGGCGCGTTATGTGCTCATCGATTGTCTCGGTCCGGTGGTGCCCAGTTCCGTTATTTTTGGCTTGAAACTGCCCACCGCAACGGGACCCAAGGCTAAAAGGCAACAGAGCTCACAGCAAGAAGAACCACCAACAGAACCACCAATTGAACCAAAATCACAGTTCTTGGAACTTTTACTGACGATACAAAACAACACAAGGCTTAAGGAGAAAATCGCCAAAACCGCCTTGCCGCAGGTAAAGACTTTCCCGGTCATGATCTCTGGAGGTTACCATGCCCAAGTGCGTCTTTACTTACCGCCGGTACTAAGAGAGGACGAGATCACACGCTATCCAACCATATTGCATGTGTATTCGGGTCCAGGCTCTCAGCTGGTAACAGATCGTTGGCATGTGGATTGGAATACGTATTTGGCTGGAAGTAAGGATTACATTGTCATAGAGATTGATGGGCGTGGCTCGGCGGGCCAGGGTTATCAGTTGTTACATGAGGTATACAAGCGGTTGGGCAGTGTGGAAGTCTCCGATCAGTTGGAGGTGAGCGAGTATCTGAGGGATAATTTACATTTCATCGATGCGCGACGGATGGGTGTTTGGGGCTGGAGCTATGGAGGATATACGGCTGCTTTGGCCCTGGCTGGTCAACAATCGATCTTTCAGTGTGGCATAAGCGTGTCTCCGGTGACCAATTGGAAGTTGTATGGTAAGTTGGTTATGTGTTTATCAGTTATTTGTGTCCTTCTAGTATCCTTATCTGGACAACTGCTCACTCACTTGTGGTTATATGTTCCTCAGTAGAGTTGCTCACTCAAACCAATTTATGAACTACCGAACAATTGATTGAGCAACTGAACAAAAAAGAATCTTTAAGTGAGCAACTCACTTGTGCCAACTCTCTCGTGACTTCAAAATTTCTGCTCGCTCTTTACAGACTCCACCTATGCCGAGCGCTATCTGAGTTTCCCGAATGTCACCGACAACTACAAGGGCTACGAAGAGAGCGATCTCTCCAAATATGTGGACAATCTACGTGAACGTCAATTTCTACTCATCCATGGCACTGCGGATGATAATGTGCATGTGCAACAGTCCATGGTATTGGCTCGTTCGCTCACCAGCAAAGGTGTGCTCTATAAGCAGCAAATCTATCCCGATGAGGGTCACAGCCTATCGGGTGTCAAGCGACATCTTTACCGTTCCATGACCGCCTTTTTCGAGGACTGTTTCAAGAAACTAGTGAGTAATCCTTTGTGTAGAGTTTTCCTGTACACTTCTACCCATTATATATCTCTCTCTGTTTCTCCTGCTCTCCAATCTCCAATCTCACCTCCTCCACGATTACAACAACAACATTTCAATCCTATCCGGTTGTCACTTTATATTCGGTTTTCATGTTAATGCCCTCCTTCGTGTAGATCGATCAACAACAGCAAAATCAAACAGATTCCATGGATTTCTTGGACTTTCATAGTTTCTATGGCCGCTAAAGAAATTTCGTATTGCATATGAATCGAACTAGGTACAGTCGTCGTCGCCCATTGATGACTTCTATTCATCATAATTATTGTCATCGTCGTTGTCATTATTGTTGTTGTTGTTGTTGTTACATTGTTGTTGTCATTAGTTAGAGTTTCTCTGATCATATCAAAAATCAAGTGTAATTTGCTGTTTGAATGTCCTCGTTGAGTGCTTAAACAGGGACCCAAAACGATTATTTTAGTTTGTTTGTCATGGTTTTTTTTTCCATTTGGAGTTATAAGATTTGAACGGCACGTTTTTGTTACAGTTGATTAAGTTTCAACAAATTTTAATTAAATGACAAGCTTAAATTTAATATAAAAACTAAAATGAAAATATCTTAAACTTAATTCTTTAAATCCATTTAAACCAAATCCAAATCTAGATACCTAGGCAATTTGATAAATAAATTACTCTTTGACTTTCCCGCTAAGTATCTTTAAATGCCACAATGCACCAGTCAATTACCATCTACAAATTTGTTTTTTATCATAATTGTAAGACACTTTATTTTGAAATAATTTTCAAGAAATAGCACTCAGTATATTCAGTATATTAACCTAACTACAATTGCCCTCCATATTATTATCACAAAGATCTAAACTCATAAATTTAAGTGAATTACGCGACTGCGGTTCAATCTACGCCTTCTTCAGATATATCATTGCCATCTAGCAAATCTTCATAATAATCTGAATATATATTAAAATTTTTCAAGTTTCACGATTTTTATAAACCGTTTGATCTTCACCCCTGATGTTGGCGAAATTGAACATGCGTTGGCACTATATTGAATGCATATTGAAAGGCCTTACGTTCAATAGAAGAATTTGGTATTGTGACTCCTACTCAATCGTTCTTCCTCAACATAAGCTTCGCGGATTTCGTCTGATCAAGTCGATTCCCTTGGAATAGAACGTTCCTCTTGCGTTCAAAGTGCTGCGACATTTCAGTGTCGCTTTGCATTCTAAGATCGCAGATCTATGTTACCATGATCTCTTCTTCGCATCGCAACAAACATTGAAATATAAATGATCATTATTTCCGCTAATCAATAATAAAGATTTGAAATGGGCAAAATTAAAAAGAAAACGAACGAAAAAAATGCATTTGAAATTCGGCAATCAACGGGAAAAATGTAATGGAATTCTCTAGCTTTCAAAAATTGGTGGTTCAATATGCCTGTCCATCAACTAAAAGTGTGTAAAAGTCTTACAGATCATTAGTGCTCTCGTACTTCGAGATTTTAGCTGTAACTCCTAGAATAACAAGTAAGGGCGCTGCAGTCGAGTTTCCCGACCACAAAATACCCTGTTCATTTGTTTTCATTTAATTGTTTTTGAATTTAACAACATTATCCCAAATGTATGCAACACTTTTTTCTAGTCCTGACCAACAAGTGGGGGGGTGCTCTTATCAGCTCAACTGTTTCGCTTATAACTCCGGTGTTTTTTGTCCGATCTGATTGTACTTTTCAGAATAGATAGATATTGGGCCTAGCTTGATGTGTACTAAACCACGAGGCTCTAACTTGAAAATTGTGGATCTGACGGCTATTTAGGTCTAGGATTTCTAGAGGAGGTCTAGGTTTTTTGGGGATAAAAGGGGGACGGGGTGGAATTTTTCAAATCTGAAACAAACTTGATCTGCGTACAGCATAAATCTACCTTCGTGCAAAAATTTGTGGCTCTATCTCTTATAGTCTCTGAGATCGACGCGTTCATACAGACAGACAGACGGACGGACGGACGGACGGACAGACGGACAGACGGACAGACGGACAGACGGACAGACGGACAGACGGACATGGCTATATCGACTCGGCTGTTCATGCTGATCAAGAATATATATACTTTATGGGGTCGGAAAATTTTCCTTCTCCCTGTTACATACATTCGCACAACTTCATGATCCCCCTTTTCCCATTTTCAATGGGAACAGGGTATAAAAATGGTATTCCAAAGACGTACAAATAAATGTGACAATCAGAAGGAAGCATCTTTGATATCATAAAACATATAAATATTCTTGATCACAATCAACAGCCGATATAGTCCAGTCCGTCCGTCTGTCTGTTCATATGAACACTCAAATATCAGAAACTAGATGAGCTAATGCAACCAATTTCTTAAATTAAGGCAAGTATTTCCTAACGAAGACCAAGTTCGATTGAAATTTTGGGCACTTCCCTGTCTTTAATTTTTAATTTTTTCATGAAGATAAAATAAGAAATGTCAGAGTTTTTAAGGCTATAAAAAAGTTCCATACCTATCAGAGCAGCATGCGCTGCTTGCTAACATAATGTTTATATGTTTACATTAATGTTAATGGTCTGTTAATAAACATAAGGGAGGCTATTAAACTAAAACTCCCCTCAGTAACGGTAATATCGAAGTCACGCAGGATCGAATTAACTTTGGCTTTTGCTTTCCTTATAGTCACTTATTATTGAAAACATACGGATTTTGCCCATTACCCCTCATTGGCAGAGTATTCTCTGGTACCCGTATATGTTCAGATCTTCACACTGAGCTGTTAATCTGCTAATAGTTCGATCTGAACTTGTTTAGTGCTCCTCATTAAATTTTCACTTTGAGAAATAAGAAGGCAACTTTCTTAAATCATGCCAGCAATTAATACTAAGCATGCACTTTCGCTGTTACAAAATATATAATAGTAGGGCTCACTTATATTTGGTTACAGCCTAAAAAGATTTTGGGAGGGTAGGAGAACCAATTACTAATATGTCATATAATTATAATAAAATCCTTATAATACCGGCAATTTTTGAACAATATTAAGTTTAAGGCTTGATATCAGATTACATACAAATTTATTTTGGCGCAGTACTTATTTCAAATAAGAATACTGTTCGTAAGCATTTAGTTTAGAAAGCATTTTAAATGTGTTTCAATTCATCTGAAGTTCGACATAAAAATATATTTTCGTGAGTTCTGGAAACCTGTTTAACAAGCTTTGACCAAATTAATAATCATTATTGATCATAGCTGTTGAATTTCGCATACGATAATTAATCATTTCGATTATTTTTTAAAAGAGCGTTGTGTTGATTATATGGTCCACCTGATTAAAAACACATATGATTACTAATTGATTACGATTAAAAATAATTAAACAACAATCGGGATTAGTTGCCATCACTAAAAAGTAATCAAAAATAATTTGAATAATTACTTTCGATTGTTTTTGATTATTTTCAATATTTTCAATTGGAAACACTGTAGGTTTTTTTGCTCTACTAAATATGTTATTGTACAAGCAGCTTCATGAAAAAGATTTAATTATTTTGAGTTCCCAATCAAATTTATAATTTTAATATAAGTTTTTTAGCATTCCCTCAGTGTTATTTGAGCCCCATACTCATTACACAAGCGCCGAGCCTCTACATAGAGCTGTTTTTACTGATTACAATTATGAAAAATCAGAAAATAATCAAAATTAATCAAAGTAGTTGTGAAGATTACTTTTGATTATTTTCAACATTTTCAATTGAAAATAATCAAACGTAATCTTTACAATTATTTTGATAAATTTTGATTATTTATAATCGTTATCAGTTAGTGATCGGGAGAGTCTGATAATAATCATAATTTAATGATTGTTTTCTATTTTAAATAAAAGAAATCAAATATCTACCCTTTGGTTCGGCTGAGACCTGAATCATAGCTGAAACAGCCTTGAATAGGAAGGGATGGTACTGAATTCATGGCATACTTTATATGAGTTTCAGCCATGAATTTAGCACAGGCATATCCTACTACGTCATGACCTCTGCTAAGTACTAAATCATGCCTGAATTCAGGCATGAAATTCAGTTATTCCCACTGCTCAGGCCTGAATCAGCCCTGAAAAATTCAGTTCTAAATCGTAGAGCTGCAGGGTAATGTTTACGATTAGTAATTATAATGTATGGTACGCAGTTAAGTATAGTCGGACTTGACCGACTTTCTTACTTGTTTTTATACAAAAATAGAAAATAATCATTATTCACGGTACCTGCCTTAAAGATTTAAGCAAAGGCTCAATAAGTAAAGAAAGAAAGGCCTGTTTTCTCACCCACACTTTGGATTGGAAATCATCAACATGAAAAAACCGGCCGCAATAAATAAAAGTTGAAACTAAAAGCAAAAGCACTTGCTAACACCTTAGATTTCTCTTATAAATCTTAATAATCGTTAAGGTCCCTGTAGGTTTTTCTTATGTTTGTTCTTTGGGGGTGGCATTTGCTAAGAATCGTTGTGCGAGTTCTGTGGCTTTCAACTTCTGTTTAGTTTAGCCATCGTTTTGGTTTTATATGATTGCTCTTACTTTTTCCTCAGTGTGTGTTTTCTTGTTTATGAGTTTCTTAAACTTCTTCAACTTCTTACTGCAAGTT
Source organism: Lordiphosa andalusiaca (assembly GCA_035044965.1). Classification (NCBI taxonomy): domain Eukaryota; kingdom Metazoa; phylum Arthropoda; class Insecta; order Diptera; family Drosophilidae; genus Lordiphosa; species Lordiphosa andalusiaca. The sequence continues at coordinate 416,746 of JAWNNM010002684.1, forward strand.
TCACATTCCAGTTTGGTCTGCTTTTATTTTTTCCCTTAGTTGTTGAATCAAACAAATTGTTTGGGTTGTACTTCGAATGTATGTAAGTGTGTGTAAGTGTGCTCAATGTGTTTACGTTTATTCTTTGAGGCTAGACACACCCATACACACACGCACACACACACACACACACACCAATTTGCTACTTTTACCTAAATGTTGCTTATGCTTTGATTGTGTCGCTTTCTCTCTCTCTAACTCTCTCTCTCTCTCTCTCTCTTTCTCTGTCCGTTTGCTCCTTACGCAAACAAATTGAAAACTAAATTCTACCATTTTATTTCCCCATACAACAGGTGCCGCCGGAGTCAAAAGCTGGCCTGGGCAATGGCGGCGATATGCAACAGCAATAAATTTATAAATAAATACCAAAATTCGGAACGTGCGAGCGTAAATGTTTCGTGTAAATTGCATTAAATGTAATTTATCAGCCACCAACATTTGAACATACACACACACACACACACACACACAGACACACCTCTACAACCTTTAAATGGCCAAACTGGCATTTGGTGTAAAGAAAATCAACATGGTTGTGACAGCATAACTCACATTCACGCACACAGACGCAGAAGGCAGATATTCAGCGGAGCTCAGAAGTATGCAATAAAATTTTACACACGCGGCGTTACACATTTGCCTCCCCTTCCCCACCCCTTTTCCTAGTATAATTTATGCATTTGTTGCATGAATTTCCAATGAATTGATAAAGATAAAAAAAAGAAGGGAAAAAGGTGAGCCGGTGATTGCCAAAAGTTTTGAGAGAGAAGGGAAATTACAAAAATAAATCAATTTTAAGTGACAATATATTCTGGTGCTATCAGCAAATATTTTTATAAACATTTGAAAAATTTAAAACTGTTCTTTTTTTTCTGCTGATTATGTTTTATTTCGGTAATGAAACAAGGTTTTCGTTTACCACACAATAAACAAGGCCGTCTTCGGCTGTGGAGCTTCACAAATAAATGAACGCTTGGCCCCACATTTATCATCATTCAATCCTCTAGTGGGGTTCACCGAAGCAGTAAATCCCAATTCATCACAATGCTCAAGTCCATCAGAATTATTCGGTTCTCCGGGATACCAAATGTCCAGATCAATGGGAAGACCATTTGCAAACCAGATGTGGCTCGACGAATTGCTCAAATCAGTACCGGAAGTCCAGTATGTGGAGTTCAAACTATGGTCATCGAGATACTGAAAGATCGCCTGCCATTCCTGCATTGATCAGGTCGGCACCCAACAGGCGACATTTCTCATAGGCTGCAAACCAATTTTGAAGATTGTCGGTCTCAATGTAGTAGTAACCATTGCCAATCTCCTTAAAGGGAACTGTTGATATATTCGCATCAACAGGCAGACCTAGAATGCATAATATAGATCACATGTAAAACATTTATTATGTATATTAACCAGGACGCCAAAACAATCTTAACCGAAAGCTGTAATATCAAGAATTTGGCATCGAATGGAAACCCACTTAGGCCCATTTTGTTGCTCGAGTTGACCAGTGGTTAAGTCATTTGGTTTTCCAGACAACAGTTTTACCCGATATCGACTAATTTCACTCACTGCAGCAGTGTGACCACACACTGTAAGCGAATTGCTGGCAATCTTCTCCAGGATAAATTAAATAATATTGTTCGGGATAAATGAAATTCCTTTCTTTTACCCAAGTATGCCGTGCAGTTAGACAAGGGTCAGTCTCCAAAGAAGTCACCAGCAGTGCTGAGAAAGTTGCCACTTAACAACAATGCATGATTCTTGTTCACACTATGTGTGACATGTTTCTTTGTTTGTCTATCGATAAAAACATCGATAACTCCATCGGGACTCATTTGACGGTTGATACTTGACCTGAGGATGAGCCGAGGTTAAGTTTAGTTGCTCCGGTTACGCAACACAGCATGAGGCAATCAAATTCGGCTTACCTGCCTGTCAGTTTGACTAACCGGGCATTCAGAAAATGGGCCCTAGTAAGGTTTTTCGTCATGTCACATTAATAAGGAAAAAATTATGGAAACATCAAGTACTTCTTACATGCTTTTTGTGAATTCTAGTTCCCTCGAACTTGCCTTACTTAAATAATACTGGGAATTTAGGAAACTTGTAAGTATGTGTGTATTCTTTGAAAATATTTTGATCACACTCATAAAAAATTCGCCCTGGAAATTAGGAATTCTCCTATAAAATCCGTCCTAAGGCGATTCACCCTAAAATTAGGAAAACTTTTTCTCATTTATGGAAAAATTTTCTGAAACTGTTAAAATTTTCCATTAATGAGAAAAAATTTTTCTTTATTCTAGGGACGTATTTCATAGGAGAAGTTCTAGTTTTCGGGGCGAATGTTTTCTTAGTGCAGGCATATTCTTACACAAGCCTCTAATAATCCAAGAACAATTGTCGGTGTAGCTTTGCATTATTTAAGATTTTGTGAGTTTTAAGTAAAAAAATTATTTATACAATATACAATACGATTTTTAAGTGAGTATCGAAAGAAAACTATCGATAATTTGTATTTTATGAGTATTTCAAACAACGAAAAAGGAGACCAGTTACCATATTAGAGGTGAATATTTTTACATACTTTTAAAATTTTTTGTGATCTATTTTCAAAGATGAAGAAAAACAGAGAAATTCGCAGCCAGGGGCCGCTCTGTTTGAAGGAAACTTAGCCATAAATAGGAACAGAGAAGGTACCATAGCTTCTCAGAAACTTGGAAATTCGGCTGGACGTATTTCTGAGATTCTTGTTACGAATTAGTTCTATCACCAATGAATTTATCTAATCTATGGGAGGGACTGATAAGATTGCCATGGCCATCTCCTATATTTTTGAATTTGCAAATTGTCATTTGAAACACTACGTTCAGTCTCAAACTTTAACTTTATTAAACAATGAACTATTGCACGTTGTTCCCGTTGTGGTAACAGCTCACCTCTCTATCTCTTAGTGTTTCCGTTCTCGAATAATCTGAAAAGTCACAAGAATTTGTAGGCCGCTCTAGCGCTGCCAGAAGCTTATACCAAGGTTGCCACAAATCGTTGAATTTGCGCGTTTCCCTTACATTTAATCAGCAGGGTTGTCAAAACGTACAACTATGTCTCGGGTCAATTTGCATATCCTTGCAGAGGGTATTTTAAAATTGTGAAGCAATATTCAAGAAACTCTGTTCAACGTCTTAATATACAAAATGCTGCACATTTATCGGATGAACTAGTTTTAGTGAGAAAAACACTTTTTAGTTCTTAACGGAAACGTCATCAAACTTTTTATATTTTGGATTTCATATATTTTAGAATTCCACTAAGTTTGGTCAGAATCGGAAAACTATTATGTATAGCTGCTACAGAAAAGACAGGTGTGAAAATTAGTTTTGATAAGAAAAACGGGTTTTGTGTTTAAAGATAACGTCTTGACATCTTTAATTTTATTATTCTATATGGTTGCATTCAATTTGACAAAATGTTAGTTTAAATCAAATGACTAAAGCAGTGGTGGGCATGAAATTTTAGTTTGGGAGCTGCCCAACAACGACAACAGAAACAAATAACGAGGTTCGAGGAGACAAGCCACACACACTCTATCACCAATTTCTCCGAGTGAGTGTACGCCGATTCGTTATAGATTTGAGGTTTTAACTCGCTGCGAGGCCAGCCAGTTGTGTTAGGCTGGCGCCAAGAAGCGAGACAATTTTTCATGCATCTGCTCGGCGGCAGTTCCCGAGAAATAACTCTTGTGGCAATGGAAGCATGATTCTGCCAATTACTGGACTTAAGCATATAGATTCTATTAAAGCGACAAGTCTAGTGAGAAAAACATTTTGATTTAAAATTATGATATTATCTGCTTTGTCACAATTTTACCTAATTTGATGAAAATCGGATGAATATATCGTATGGCTGTTGTATGGAAAACTCTACAGCCACACGGTAACAAAGGAACAGCATTAGGCAGTTTGGGAAAAAACTCTAGCACTGTGCACAAATTGAATAGAAATTGTTGTATAATAATCACGTTGAATCTGTAATTAGCAACACACTGCAAAGGTATCCGAAGTGAGATTTCCTCAAAACGGATAATCATGTTGGGAAGTTAACCAGCGAATTAGGTTTTTAAACCTGACTTTAGCTTACCCTCTCGAATGATGGGTGTGATTGTGAATGCATTCACCAGGGCCAGCAAGCTTAACACTGAGCAAATTAGACCGATTTGATATGAGTGGAACATTTCTTTTAGCACTACTTAGCTTTCGTTTGCAACACAAGCTTTTATTTAAGCAGAAATCATTCGTATCAGCTACCGAAGTATTATCTTTAACATAGTTTGTCTCTTAAGATAAGAATACAAACACAATGTTATTGTTTATCAATTAGAAAGGGAATGGAAAAAGCTTAAGATATACTTCGATTTATTACTATCTTTTGGGGCAAGACAAATTTCCAAGAAATCGAAAACTGTTTATGGCAAAACATAAGTAGAGGCAGATAGATAGACATTTGTCTAATGATTCAAGTGATTTGGAAAGATTGAAAATTTAATTAGAACAACTTTACACTGAGAAAAAAGAACAATCTATAACCTAGAGATTGCACCCTTAAAAAGGTTTCATTCACATTTGAAATGCGATTGAAAATCCCAATATTTATCATATCTAACTTACTTACTTACTTATATCAACTTTCTTACTGTTCTCTGAGAAGCTTCGAAAATAATGTGGAATGCGTTACTTTGTAACATGGTAAATTAAATGAAAGAATGAATTTCTTAGTATGGTTTTCCAAACAAAATACTTTTCAGATCATCTCTTATAAACAAACTTTTTTAACCATGATATTAACTTACCCAAATAATCGTCCGGCCTCATTAAGAACCTTAAGGTCTTTGTGTCACCGCATCTGGGGTCAGCCACAACTACCTACCTACCTAAAAATGTTAAACGTTAACGTTTTTACAAGGTGTATTCGTCGTTTTATAAACGTTTATAATACATAGCAAATTTCAAGTGTAAGTGATACAGCAGCGTTATTCTCAAAAGCAAGGTTTCAAACCTATCCTCAAAGGTCCCTCAGAACCGAATCATGAACTGGATTTTTTAAGTATATGGCCTTACGAACCAATCCACCTATCAATCATTAAACTCTATTTCTGAAGAGCTTTAATAGCCTTTTCAATATTTTGAGAGAATAGTTTTTGCTCGTTGCTTTCAAGCTACGAAACCGATGTGACAACGATGTCCATTACGATTTTTTTACCCTGCTGACTAAATCTAACGTTTCTAAATTAAGATATGGTGGTTAAGAAATAATGTGTATGAAATATTTCCATCAAAATAATTTCGAAACTGATTTTCGAGGTCAGCATTTTATTATTGTTGTCGATAACTCTGAAAATAACCAAAAGATTCATATTTAATATAGATAATTAAAGTTTCCATATATTGAAATTGAATCTCTTGTGAGACCAAAAAAGCTGATAGTGCTTACTAAAAAGTATCGAGTGACAGATTGGTTTTAACAAATCGGGCTCTTGATGCCATCTGCGCAGATGGTACTGAACTTCTAGGAGCAATAAAGTACCGAAATCCCATTTCAGACAGCTTGGGTCATTTATTCATATTAGCTCTCCAATAAGCTGATCTGTTTATGTCGTGGGCCAAGTTGTCCTTATCTTAGTAATCGCTTATCAGATGAGAGGTTGCTTTGTGCTCCTGTGTGACATCTAAAGATCGATTATCTAAAATATATCGAAATTCGTCGATAAAAAATATCGACAAGTCAATTTAATACTGAAATCCCTCAAATATTTGGTGTATTTAGAAACTGCGTTGTAAAAATCCAATTCAAATTTTTTTAATTATATTACATTTCGAAGAGCAAATAAAGCATTGGTCAAGTTGGAAAAGGGAATTGCAATTCTTGTACCTTCCGAATCTCAAAGATCAGGCACTTTTGAAAAATTATGCGGAGGACCTTTGAAACAGATGTTCGCCTACTAATTATTCTAATCTTCGCCTACTAATTGAGAATTTACATAGCTTGGTAATGAAAAAGACGAAAAATGTGTCGCAAAATTGACAAAAAGTAGAGAAAAAATCTGTTAACCAAAACCTAAGGTTTCAAAAGTAAAGAAACCGTTCCGCGAGCTGCGCCTTTCGCTTCACAACCAATTCAAAGCCCCAGACCGAACCTACATACAAACATTAGAAGCCTTACAGCCTTTATACAGTCTACAACATTTTTTGAGCCCAATCGAAATTGTGAGATAGTAGCAAATATTTTATAACGAACCCGGTGCTAAGCCGAGCACGGTTTCTTTTTTTCAAAATACAAATTTTTCCTTATTTAAACCCTTATAAATAAAAAGTATTCAAAGTTTTTGGGATTTGGGAAATAGTTTGAATAAAAATTAAACCTTTGAACGGAAGGAATGAAAAACAATGCAAATTTTCAACCAAAAATGTTGGAAGGAAAGCAGAACTGATTTCACCTTATCATAAAGGCGTTGAATTTCTTAAATCCATTAAAAAAAAGTCACAAAAAATTTAATTTTGTCCAAACAATTCAAAAATACTATAGATTGCATTACCAAAGCTGATATGAACCATTCTGAAAATTTAACGGAATTCCTTCAATTTATTTGTTTCTTTTGTCCCGCTCGTAACTTTCCTGTTCATTGCCAGCATAAAAAACAAAATTAAACCGAGCATGACAGATGAAATGACATTGCTCCACCAAAAAGCTCTCTTCTCAAAACTCTTGGCAAGTGCACATATAAATCAAAAACGTTTTGTTTGCATTAAACAAAAATGTATTTAAAAACCAAATCCCGAAGAAACAAATGGCCAAAATTAAAGAAAACGGAACTAAAAACTAGCTTGAATGCATGTAAGTAGCGCTATAAATAATCTTTTGTTAATTTTTTAGGGCAAAACAAATCGTTTGCCCAACACAAAGTACATTTCTAAATGAGAGTAGTGAAAAGTAGATTTAGTGAAAATAGAAATTTAAGTAAAACATGAAAAATGAAAAGGTCAAAAATAGCTGCGATACACATTTAACCATTTTTAAAACAAAATGCAAATTGCGACAGTTGACAGGAAGGCAACATAAAAGCAAATGACACCGCAGAATCCCCCACTTAAGTTTACCCAAATTAATTGTGGGGAGTCCCCTATATCTATATATATATGCACACATATAAATATATATACTTTACTAAAGAGAGCAATATGCAAAAAAGGATTAGCTTTAATTAGATTTTTTGGCATAGCACACTTTTGGGCGCTGGCGGTTAATTAGAGCAGCCGCAGGGCAATTGTGGCTGTAACATGATGCGGGCCAGCTGGTTGGCTAGGTGAGTGGGAGGTGGCCCGTAATGGTGGCATGAAATGTTAAAGCCAAACTATTGGGGAAAGTATAATTCGTCTCGAAATAGAGACACAATGGAAAAACAAGCTGTTATGAACCAGATTTATGCTTTATTCCCCCATAAAAGCCCAACACAAGCCACCAAGTATGCCACTTTAAATTTCAAACATAACGCCTCCCGCACACCTGATTCACTCATGTGTGCACACCCTTCGGCGAGAGGGTGTTAGAAAATTGCAGGCTTACATAAATTTATGTCCACCTGACACTTTCATGTTTATGTAGCGGCGGCGGCGTAGGCGGTTTCTGCTTTCATTTTTTTTTTTTTTTTGCATTTTATGGCGTTTCCGCGAAAAACGCATGCTAATGTTTGGCTAAGCCCAGAGTCCACAATTAACTCAGGCAGTTACAAGTATATAGACACACCTGGGCGAATTGTTTATTTTTAGTAGCTCTTTAAATGTGTTTTTGGTTTGCCTACTCCAAAATGAAGCCGTTACAACTGGCGCCCGCTCAAATGTGTGCTCTGAGCCATTTTAAATTGCTTTAGCGAAACAACCAAATTTCCATGCTTTCTATGTATGTAGTAGTGTACTTAAGGACCAATTACCAAAGAAATGATGGCAAGATATAATAAAATTAGTGGTAGGAACTTGACAAAATCAACTTGCAATATAAATATACTAAAAATATAATGAATATTGACTCAAAATACCATTTAGTAATTATACAAGCATATATACAACACATACAAAATATACAAGAAATTCAAATATATATATATTATATACATACCTACTAAATAGTAGTCTAGTTCATTTAGTGGATCAAGCGTTTGCATTATTCGAGTTACAACTAAAATTGAAAACTTAAAATTAAAATTAAGTACTGGAACAGTTGAGTAGGTAAAACGGTTCGATATAAGTTTCAGCTTACTTGACAAGCATTTCTTGAAAAGAACTAATTTATGGACTTTATGCGGAGTAAATACTTAAAGTGGAAGTGGAGGAAGCAGAAACTAAAATATTCTGTTTCGAAATAACCAAATCCCGTATAAGACTTTATCAAACTTGAAGTAGAGCTTTTGTCTTAGGAAAGGTTTCGCCTAATTGAATTTAAACATAAATTGTCAAAGAAGATTTTTTTATAAGTAAGTTTAATTTGAAATTAACAAAACAATAAAAGTTTTTCAGAAATCGAACTTAAGATATATTAGTTCTCGTTTTGTCAGTTAACATTGGGAGTTGTTAAAAGAGTGGAACTAGTTTTTGAAAGAGGTTTAAGTCATTTTTTTAGACATTCACCAAGTTACTTTCACGGAATGGTTGGACTTTTAATCCAAATCAATTAATAAACTAGATCAAGACTATTTCAAAGTCCCGTTTGTATGGAAAGAAGCCAAAAACTATTTCGTTTTAAGACCAGTTTAAGTTAAAGAAAAACTATTTAAAATATTCAAACAAGGATTTTAAATTATATCCAAATTCCCTAAGTCAAACAACGCAATCGCAAGCACAAGTTCATAATTTTATAAAGCTAAAAAAAAAACGCTTAACAAAACAAAACAAAAATGATTTTAAGTTGCTTCAAGCTACAAAACTGTTTCAGCTGCTGCAATATACTTAGGGTATTCACGTTGAGATATTGACTTTGTGTTGAGTTTTACAAGTCAAAAACAAGAAAATGCAAACCATACATTTCTACTGACATCAGGGGCGTAGCCAGGGATTGCAGGGGGCGGGCCAGTTGCCTCCCCTGATTCACTGACTTTGCTTAGAAAAATTCACGTCTTCATTTATATTTTCATTTTCCGACATGTTTTTGAAGATTGTTTCTCATTTCATTTGAAAGGCATCATTATTTTACTTTTCAATGCTAAATTGTATCATTGAAGGAATATTTAAGAATCATTAAGATAAAGCTGCCCCTACTTATTTGAAAAGCTGGCTACGCCCTTGACTGACCTTTTTTCAAAAATAATGTAAAACTATTCAATATAATCAACTTTGTAGCTCAGCTGGAGATCGCGATTTTCATCTTTTTCTTTTCGACTTCTTAAAAATTTAAAATTTCTTCAATTCAACAACTTCGCCGCTCAACTGAGGGGTCGTGAATAAACTAAATATAATAAAATGACTTAGAAATGAGCTATTACTTCCGATTTAAAGCCATTTCTGATCTAAACTTTGGGTAGCTCAAAATATCGGGAACTATATTCCAAAAAAAGTAGACTATAAAAAGTTTTTAAACTTGTAACAAAACCTATTTAAAGTTTTTATAATTGGTTTACTTCAAAAATGGTTAAAAAAACTATTAATTTTGAATAAAAATAAATCGGAAAATGATTTTCGACTAGTCTAGAAAATTTTAAGAACCAGTTCAAGAAATAGTTTTAAATCAATGATACTCTTAGTCCAAAATACTTGCGTTTAATATTCTACGTATTTATTTTGAGCTTGATTTCACGAATTCAAGATTAGGATATTCTGGCTGGTTTTCTTTTCAAAAGATTACCCTAAAATCTTCTTCAGTAACTAATAATCACATTTAATGAACGGCCAGACATCTAACATATTTATATCTGATTCCTTTACTGAACTTGGGTTGAGCTAGGACATTGTTCAATATGACATTCTATTTAAGAAATAGTAACAGATTTGATTATCTTAGTCAAAGAATAGGTTCAAGATTAGTATCCAAACTCGAAATTTTGAAGGAGCACAACTTTGAAACATGTTTTTGTACTTGATTCAATAAAGGAAATAGTTCAAAAAAAAAATCAACCAACCGATTTCAAACCTGCTATCTGTCAGATAAACTTACAATTTACCATGCTATTTGTTACTTCATGTAGAAGATTAGAATCGGCCCTAAGTCAAACAAAAAGCTGGACACATAAATACCCAAAAATTATTTTAAACCAGTTTCAGACAAACATCTCGCTAAGAATGTGAAAACCTATTCATACACTAAAAAGTTCTTTTAAATTCCCCGAACCGCTTTACCTACTTGCTCCAAAAAAATATTGTTAGCTCAATGAAAACTACAAAGGAAACCCCAAAAGACTCCCTGACGAGTTGCTCTGTATAAATCAACTGTAATATACGCCTAAAGAAAACATACTAAATAACTATACTTTGATATATGATACATATATATATTTTATAAACAACTTTTACTCTTAAACAAAGCAAGAAAAACAAAATCTACATTTTAATACTCTGTCTTCAGCCTTACCACAAAAACGAAAAACCAAAACAGAACTTTAAGTAGAGCCTCAAAAAAAACCAACGAAAAAAATGTATAAACAAATTGTTAGTTATGTTTGTAATGTACATAAAGCTTTTACAAAATGGTTAATTCATTTTTTGATTACACACGAGTTTTTGTTAGAGGACGTTAAAAAAAAAACCAAAACAAAACTAAAAACTTTAAACCAACCTTTGTGATCCAACCAATTTCTTCTCTTCCATGAAGCAAAAACTTAATTATATTAATAAAAACAATAATATAAATTTAAACTAATTATGTAATTACCATTGACTTAATTAGCTGAGACGTTCAATAATTTCGCCAGGCATTTAGCAACTATAAAAACAAAAAAATATTAAGAAAACAATTGAAATGGGGCTAACCTAAAATTAACCAAAGAATGAGAGCCAAAAAATAAGAATAAAGAAACTGAAAGGAATTATGGCTTGGTTTTCTGGGTTGGGAAAACCTATGCGGTGATGTGTGAACTCTAAGCCAGGTAAGTTGAGTTTAGCAAAGCAAATATCTTTAGCAATCACCAAATGAAAGCGTTGGACTCTCCCCGGAATAATAAAATGATATGGCTATGAACCTCAAGCTAAGTTTGCTGCCCTCCTGAACCTGAACTAAGAAAATTAGGATTTACATAGCTGTTCCAATACACTAAACATGTTAAAAGATGCTACATTTTTTGACATCTCTCTCAACAACAAGAGCAATGTAAAATTAAAATGTTTGCTTTGGCCTTTGCTCGATTTAGGATACCCAAGTTTCTTTTTTCCATTGCCCCTCCCTCCGAATGCCAATCAATTGCTGCTGTCCATTGTCCTGACAAGGGTGCCTCCAACAGTTGGCTACTGTTTCTCTATGTTCCATTGTTGAAATGACAGCCAGCCAGCCAGGCTGTCCAAATGAAGCAAAACTCAATACAGTTGTGCAAAAATATTTTACTTATACATAGTGTATACAAACGCAACACACATAAATAATTTACATTTCGCATGGTCACGCACAAATCATACAAGGCACAGACAGAAAAGCAAACAGGCCCGCCATCTCACACTGTAAATGAGAGTGGGAGGACCTGCCGCAGGATGCATATAAAAGTGACAGTCTAACATGGAAACACACTCAAATTGTTAATTGAAATGTATGCACAAGAATAGCCAACTGCCAGGGTGGACAGCGGAAAAGTTTGATCTTTTGTTGGATGTGCTTTCGGGAGATGCAAAATACACTGGATTGGCTTTGGTAAGGATCTAACATTAAAACAAACAAAATCTATAATTGTCTTTAAGAGTCTAGGTTTCAGTTTGTTCGATTAGTAAGTTGGTAGTTTCCTCCGATGTTTTTTGTTTTCAAATGAGAAAACATAAGAAGTCGTTGCATGTTGACTAAAATGTTTAATTGTTTCCATGGGATCCTTGGCATAACGGAGATTGATGGACTAAATAAATTGTTCCCCCATTAAAACGAGCTACTTTTCTTTATTAGACCTTGCTTTCCTTATGGGAGCAGGAGTTTTCATCGTCCATCGTCAAAGCGTTCGCGTGGCGTGAACCGATTCATTATTCTGCCATCGCTGTCAAAAGTTGAACTGCTGCCAGTTGGGTACGTCGAATATGACCAGCCCAGTATCCTACTGCATATTTGTCGAAACCGGCGTGATCGGATGACTATAGCAAAACACTAAATTTAGTGAGAAAAACGTTATTGTTTTCAATTTTAAGTTCCTATGGTTGTTCTAGTGTTATCCCTTGGTTAACCTATTGATACCCTGTTTATACATAACAAAATTATCATGATAAATGCTTTTTAAAGTATGCTAAGGAAAACAATTGTCTTACAGTTGGCTAACTTCAAACTCATTTTGAATACCTTCAATTAGTCCGTCTATCGTAGAGAATGCAAAGAGCGGATTATGTATGACGCAGCCATAATGGACTCTTAATTTCTTATTTAAGTTGAGAATTATTTAAGAAAATGAAAATTGCATACGTTTAGGGGCATTTATGATGATATTCTTTTTGTGTATAAGCGGGGTATTATATGCAATGGTTATCCTTTGATTATTAAAAGGTTATACTATACTAAAAAAATCAGCCGAAATATGCCTTAAATTTTGAAACTCGGCTAAAAAAGGGGTCGAAGGCGAATCCACATATATTTAAGAAAAATAATTTCTTATAATAGGACTGAGACTTTCTAAAACTAAGAACAAATTTACTTTCGGCTGGAAAATTTTTATTTATAGCTTAACACATAATTTTTTTTTTAATTGTAGGAAGACATTTTTTAGATTTTAGATAACAACAATATTTTCTAGCTGTAAGATATTAAAGGGAAAGAGGGGGAGTAGAGACAGAAAAGGAAGACGACACTTAGACGCTTAAAACCCTTATATATTTCATTTTTGTAGAATATAAATCGAATATAGAATAGAATATGAATCGCATTCCCCTAGCCTATGATACTTATTAATATGGGAATTTAAATCTTTTCCCTAAGACAATATGTATACGACATTTCGGTTGACACTCTACATTCTTAGCGATGCCGGATCGATATAACTTTTAAGGTTGAATTGATTTTCCAACTTGTAATCCTGAAAGTTATCCTCAATTGCCCACAGATCTCTTAGTATACCTGTCTGCATTTAATCTGCATTCTTTTCTCTAGTGGACACCATTTTCAATTTGCTGTAGTACTTCTTTACCTAAATTTAATATAATATGATGAATTTGGTGTATAAGATATGAATTCTTTTCTACCTGACATTTTCTGTTTTCTAAGGACATTCTCATACAGTTCGGATATTATTTTAAGGATTTTAAAGATATTCAAATGGTTTATAGGAATTCAATTTCCAAAGTCTGCGAAAATTCACATGCTTGCGGCAGATATCAGAATATTTCGTTGTGCGTCTTTATGAATCAATGAAACGAATGGAAACCGCGGTTCAGTAAGTTATCAAAACTACATTAGGAACCGAACCAGCGGTTTAGAAACTGCGTGAACCACTGAACCGAACCAGTGCTTGGTTTCGAGTGGTTGCATCCCGAACGAATCTATTGTAACGTACGGGATCTATGACAGAATAATACGATGATAACCCAAAAACCACTCATTTATTTTGTCAATTCAATATACATTATTCAGTATCAAAGCGGACGTCATTGTTTGAAAAAATAAATATATTTTTTACAACAAAATAGCTAAAAAATAATGAAAGTAAATGTTAATTTGTAGAGCAATTGAGTTTACGATATTTTTTGTTAGTCAGTCTTTAGCCAACACAAATAAGCTCGATGGTTTGCTGACGTGAGAACACGCCACGTATAACTGTCTGTATAGTGTGCCTAACTCTTAGACATCGTTTGCCCTTGCGACTTATTAATTGTCATAGCAAATGCCAATCTAATAGGAAAATGGATTTGTTTGAATTTTGTTTGTCTGCAAAAATCATTGGAATTCGCCGCTGCAAAACATTTTCGGCTCGGAATTTGCCGTTCAATTGCTGATGTTTTTAATCAATCTTTTTGAATGACCAATCGCGTGTCGTTGCACAGCCGTGGTGGGCTTATTTTCCGAAGTAAAATAGCAGGAGATCCAACTCTTTCAGTCGTAGAAGGTGCAGTGACCTGCGTGGCAAATACAGTGAGTTTAAAAACGCGGTTGAATAATTTACAGTTTCGTGGGCATCGCAAGCTTCATCGGTCGATTTGTATGATACCAAGTCGCTTGGCAACGACTGCTGTATCTTGAAGTTTATTTAGTCGACGTGAACATTTTTGGCTGCCAAAAGGGCTATTTCAGCCAGCCACGCATAACTTATGTATTGCGTGATTACTACGGGAAATACGCTGTTAGTGAGAGCACTTTTCGAATCAACGATTTTATTTATTTATCCGGAATTTTCCTGAACATGAACTTTTCCCTCTCCTATATTAATTTACCAAATTTTTACAATAATGAAACATAGTGACATATATGAACAGACTGCTGCGTCGGCAATTCAAATGAATGTTTCGCAGAGGGTCACCCAAATCACCTAACGATACGAACTATACTTGAAAACCTATTCTACATAAAAACTAGATTATACATTTTTTGTGTGTATGGCCTATGCTTCTCGATTTAACCAATCCTGTGGTCAAGCAGTGACTAACCTGTTTTTATCCTAGTGCTTTTCTTTGATTATACCATGGTTATCTAATGGGTTTAGTGTTACCATATGGATATCCTATAGCTGTTAAATGGCTTATTTCACCCCTCGAAAAGAAAAAGGTAGAGAATAAAATATATCAATTTGCAAATTTTATACAATGTACAACACGATATAGCGAATTTTTTGCATAATTGAAGCAAGTAAGTGGTATGCTTACAGTTTCAGCTGGACAATTGTTTCAACTATATAGCATTCTATGTTTTTTTGTGAGAGGTATTCAAGTTCAGTTTGGTGTGCTCGTCGAAGTGCATAACTTATTGTTCTAAAAATACAATAAAGTGGGGCAAAAACATTTTGAGTACGTGGTAAATCTTCGTCAAAGAAGACCGAGAAGATGCCCAATGACTGTTTCCCTTATATAAATTTCACACCACAAAGTTGAATGGACAATTGTCAACATTTTGAACTTTAACACCTTTAATTACCTTAGCACCAATTGTCAATCAGTGCTCAAAGGGGGTCGTCCCGAAAGCTGATTTGCATTCACAAAATCCAAATCAAATGTTAAAACACCTTTAAAAAAAATTCGCTTTCTAAAATCAATTTACCCTATCCGGCCAACGAATAAAAATCGCAAATTGGTTCAATTGCCGGGAATAAAAACTAAATCAAATCCACACCTTTCTCTGGTGGCCAAATTAAAAATGAAATATTGCAGTCGTGCCCAAAAGTATGCTATTGAATTCGCCATGTCCAGCCATGTTGCGGGCAAATGCAAAAATCGAAAATGTAAACCGTGAAAAAGACCGCTCGGCCAATCTGCATAAAACACGTAACGAGCTGCAGTCCCAACCATCCTCCCCCCCAATTCCCCTAGCAACCCTGCCATTCGTGTTGGCGGCCGAAACGGAGCAAAAGGCTGCACGCAAACGGCCGCAAAATGTGAGCCTGGCATGCAATGGCCCCTGTTAGCACTGGGAACTGGGGAAAAGTAGTCTAACTTTTGACTTAATTGGCCAATTGTTTGGCAAAAGGCGTTCAACAAGGAAGAGTGTTGCATTTTTCAGCGTGGCCAAGTTCTCAAAGACCTCTTTTATTTGGCAGCTAATTAGTTATTATTAGATCGTTTTTGCAAAGCGTTTAATTGGTGACAACTGATGACTTGCCCCTAATCACGGTCATAAGTAATTAGAAACGAACCACAATGACCACAAATTGCAGGTCATTTACATAATAGCGAAACCAAATACGAGAAAGGCAAACACTTTGTGTGCCAATTGAAGGTGATTTCGAAATGATTCATGTATGAAACAGATTATTCAAATTGCAGTCAATCGGCCGGGGGCAGATTTCAAATAACAGCCGAACAGGTAGCTATAACTGCAATTTGCAATAATTATGGTGTTAGGAGGATGGGGAGAACAGAGAAAGTTAGCTGACATATATGTATCTTTCAATTCTGTTCAGCTGGACTTTGAAATATTTTAAAAGTGTTTGAGTCGCTTATTTAATTTAAACACAATTCATCTTGAATCACCATCAATCCTTCACATCCATCAGTGAGTTTTTAACGCTGACACACCATCAAGCCGTTTACATGATCAACTTGACATCAGTCCATCAACAGTAATTACATACCTGTTATGACATAGCTGTTTGGGAATTCCAAAGCAGCATGGACGCAAAAACATTTAAAGACAGCGCAGTGCGGACGCCTTTATGTGTGTGCTTTCCAAAGGTTCTTGCCGTTTTAGTGTGACGAACTTTAGTTGTGTTTAAGCACAATAAAAATTATTTTATAGTTAGTCGAAATTTGTCTTCAAATATTTGTTTATTTAATTTAAGGAAAATTTTTTACTTTTATACAGATTTTCAAAACGTCGAGTCAACCCTACAAATATTTTCGAATGTGCACGCATATTTGTAACGGTAAATTAACAGTGCTGTTAAAACGTAAAGCGCGATTTTCTCACAACTGTATCGATAGTCGGTGTACACAATATCTCGAAAACGGCCCAAGCGGTCTAAAATTTCAACTCCAGCTTTAAATTATGTGACCCAAATCTGCACTAAACATGGAATAATATGGACATATGTTGATGAAAATGGGCGTTATGGCTTAGTAGTAACATGAACAATACTCTAATTACCCGATTTTTACCAAAATTGCGAAAATAGATACAATTTTTCAGCCGTGGGAAGAAGTATTAACCAAATGTCACCTAAATCTGCACGTAACATGAACAAATATGGACACATGTTGATGAAAATGGGCGTCATGAATTAGTGGAATCATGAATAATACTCTACTTACCCGCACTTTTTAAAAATTGCCAAAACAGGTACCATATGCTAGCCTTTGGAGGTAGTATCATCCAAAGTCGAAAATCGAATGCCGAATTCTGCACTAAACATGGAAAAATATGAAAGTATTTTAAAATACAGCTTAAAGATATCGTAATATGTGAACAAATTTTTGCTTTAATAAAATTAAAATGTCTTTTCAATAAAGATTCTTGAATTTTAGCTTTTTCCCGGGCAAATAACTGTATTAAGAGTCTTTAATTTTTTTTTTGGAAAATCAGAATAAAAAATCAATTTAAAAATTTTTAAATCAATTACGATTAAACTATTCTCCATATTTCCTAAAGTTTGGGACATTCCATATTAAACGGCAAGCGTTACTTTAATTTAATATATTTTGCTTCTATTATTGAAAAAAATCGGACAGTAACTAGTGAATGCATTTCTAACATGAACCAATTATTCTTGAAGTGGTTCCTAGCATGTCACGTGGAATGCTTTTGTCAGCTAAAGAGCGTAGTTGAATAATGGGCCTCAGGGAAAGTGGCACTTAAATTGCATATATCGCTGCCAGAGTCAACCGGCATAAAAACACAACTTCAAACTTTATGAAAAACCCCCATTGTTGTGGTGAAATCAAAAGCAGCTGCAGTTCAACCAACTTACGCTGCAAAAGGGAAATTTGGATACTTGCGGTTCGAAAGGACATGTCTAGTAACAAGAGAAATTGTCACTTAGACCTTTTTGCAATCAGAAGATATGTTCAACAAGTCTTAGTCTAAAATACATACTTACATTTTATATATTTCTACTTTTCAGGGCCTATACCAAAACCACTTCCACCGTGGAATCTTGGGCAAATTTAAAATAATCAAATAAATAACTTTAACATCTTAGTGATCCTATTGCTCAGCATTATTGTTTATTTATATTCAAAACACTTTATTTTCTTTTGTGCTTCTGTCACAGATTGGCAAACGTATTGACCAGATACAAAAGTACGGGTGTCTTGAAATAGGCAATACGAAGTAGGGTTGCCGGATATTTCCAAAATATCTAAATCGATACTTTTGACAATATTGAAAAAGAATCATTTCGATATAAATATTTTAGGGTAAAAAATATCGATTATATCGATATTTTCACAAAATGTGTCTACATGACTATGTGTCATTTCAGTAAGCAAGTCTTTTTAGGCTATTAATGTGTCATTATAGGCATGTTTAAAAATACATTCTTACACAAAATATTAAATATATATTTATTTGTAAATAAGTTAAACAAAATATTTTATTTTTATTTCGTTGAAAAAAATTTTCTGGACACGAATTCATAATTTTATATTGATGGGATTGAGAAAGGATGCTAAAAACGATGATTCCAAATTTGATGCATTTAGGAAACTTAGATTTCTTGTACTTCAATTATGAGTTTTTCAATTCATAACTTTTAATATAGAGCTTTGGCGCTAAAATATCATATTTAACAAACATTTCAAAAAAAAAACTTTTACAGCTTAAACCACGAAATGTAAGATCTTCAGTTTTTACCATTAATCGTTAGGCATTGAGCTTCCTGCTGTAAGAAGATATGCCAATGACAAGTCAGAGAGCACTGGCAATGCGTCTGTCTCTTCTATCCAGGGCTTAGTGGCGTCCCGCTCTAGGCTTAGCTTTGGTGGAAAATTATTATTATTACACAATTCGCACTTCGATTTTTGTGCATCCACACTTCTGAAATAAGTTTACAACATAAAAACAGATTTTTTTCAACGCCAAAAGACCAGAAGATACAGGTGACCGCAGCAGTGTGAGCGAACAATGCAAGAAAAATATCGCTGAGAAATCGCCATAAAATATTCGATATCAGATATATCGCCTCGGAAAAAATTCGATAACGATATATCGTTCATTTTTTGTCAAAATTATCTATATTCAAAATATCGATATTATTTCCGGCAACCGAAGCTCTCTTTGACCAGTGTGAAGTACCCAAGTCTTCCTGAGAAACTGAATTTTTATAACACAAACTCTTTTGGCCGTTCCTTCATTTGGCTATTTTTGTATTACAACTACAAATTTTTGCAGATGCTAAATTAAAATTTTGCTTTATAATTTTCCGTGCATCGGAGGTCAGTTCTAAATGCTTATGACGGTTTGAACCACTACCGCGTTGAAAATGCGAATTGGATCAAAAAATTACAAGTAGCGTTAATATTAATAACTTACAAGTCGTATATGGGTATTTCCACTTTTAAACATTTAAAGTATAATAAAAGGCCAATAAACTTATTGTAGATTGCGTCTTTACTTTATACTAAAGCCCGTAGCTAGCACTTTTATTATTGCACTTTAATGTTTCCAAAAAATTTTCAAAAAAGAACCGATTCCATCAGGACACAACAGAAGTGGTTTTCGGGCGAATCTATATAAAGATAAAGCTTAACGAATCCTCTGACAATTATTAAGCCCAAATAGTTTTCATATTTAATGAATGAATGGTTCCTCCAACTGCATTTTGTTAGTTTAGAAAATCTTCTTTACTTTTTTCATAGAATATTGATCTGCGTCAATACGTGACAGATCGAACGCGAAATAAATTTAAAAAAACTTACACTTTATTATTTTAGTCTTAGTTTTTTGATAACTTATCCATCCTTTTCTAACTCTTTGTACCCTTAAAACAATTTTATCAAAAGTAAAGGCAATAAATAGGAACTTAAAGAAAGTTGCACTAAAACCAACAAAATGAGAAAAATGGTGAATGCACGACGGAAATTATTATATTAGATTGTCTAAATTAAGTTTATTTTCAATTCTACTTCTAATTTTTTTCGTGACGGACCTTTTGTTAGAAATGCACATATATGACAGTATAATCTTACATTCTTTATTTTAATATTGAGAATTGACAAAAGAAAATATGCGGTAGGTTTTCATTTTGTTCTGGTTTTCCGTTTTTCTTTTTAATGTTACTAATTAAATTTTGAATTTGAATCTGCAACGGCTCGCATAATTTAACGCTGGAAAATAATCGATAACATTCATGCGCAGTGGCAACTCCGGTCTAGTCTACGGCCTTGCCACCAATTCGCAATGGTCAGCTGATGAAATAAACACTCCAGAATTTTTAATAATCTTAAGAAATGGAGCAGCTAAATGATGATTGCGTGTGCCATATACTGGAATTTCTACCTCTGATAGATCAAATTAAGATGTGCCGACTCTCCAGACGCTTTCAGGAGCTGTTGTGCCTAATGGTGTGGCGCAAACCAAGATATCGAAAGGTTAGAAGGGTTCATTTCTTAAGCACACAAATTCAATAATTTTTCATTTCAGGTGTCCGTATCGGATGCCGTTTTGGTGCCATTGAATAAAGAGGACTACATATATTTCTTTGAGCTTACAAGTGCCGCCATGGAGGAGCTGTATATCTGGAATGTCCACCAGAAGGCTTTCGATTCGTATTTGGGGCGACATTTGCTGCGCCCCGAGCTGGGCTTCTATTTGCGCCGGGACTTCCGCAATCTTCGAGAGCTTTGTATAGCCGACAGCAGCATGAACAACAGCATGATACATACCATAGTCAAAAGTTGCCGCCAACTTCGTAGCCTGAGTGTGTCCAGTGCTTACATCACTGGCAAACACATGATTGGTCTCACCCAACTGCAGACACTGGTGGCCCGAGAATGCTCCGTTGAGATGACCTATCTTGCGGAATTGCTAGATCAACTCCAATTGACCTACCTTGATCTAACCTCGAACAGACATCCGGTGGAGGAGACTATTCGGAAGACTTGTGGCTCACAGCGACTTCAACGCTTGGGGCTCTCCCAAGCTCAAGATTATGGCTTTCATTTGGCCGAAGAATTACCAGAATTAACCACATTGGTGGTTAGCTATCATCAGATTAATCCAGCAGAACAACTTGAAATGCTGGATCGTACACGTCGGTTGGTCGAGTTGTCCGAGGGGAAATTTCCCAAGCGGTTGCAATCGATTTTATGTAATGTGGTCGATGTGGAAGTGGCTCTGGAGCAAATTGCAGGATTAGAGAAGCGGCAACCTAGAGATGTGCCCAAATTTAACGAACTCTTGAAGATAATGTACTATTTGTCCAAGCCCAAGGCAGGCAATTAATGGAAGAAAGCGATAAAACAAAAGATTGGATAATCTTGAAGCCTTAGAAAGCAGCCAGCATGACAGATTCTGTTATCTTTTCGTTTTGACTGTTGTAGTCTTTGTGATGATAAGTTAGAATTGCTTTGTTATTTGCAATTTAAATATAATATTGCTCTAAAAGTTTTGTACTGACAAACTTTTGCCTGTAAATACAATTTTATGTACATAGATTAATTATACTACTGATTGTTGCTTAGCTTAATAAAAATCAATCATCACATTAGTGCGATTTATAGGAGAAAGCATTGTTATTTAACGAGTGTTTGCTCAAAAAAATAGTAAAACGTTTATGTCGGAATGTTATGCTTTCGCATAAACTTTAACAGAAACACGTAACACCACTCAGGAGGTACTTTATCAAGGTATCTCATCAGAAGCCTTACCTCTCTTCAGTCATTCGAGCAGCCGTCTCTCCATGCCAACGACGCCATAACAGCTTGAGAATTCCAAGGCAGCATGAGTTCTTGGATCTTCGGAAATTTGAACTGATGCATAGACATCAGATTTCAACAAAAAATCATATTTTCCATGGGTGGTCACACAAAAGATCTAATTGGATACAATTATGTTTCATGAAATTTGATTATTTTAAATCCTCATTCATTTCGCATATTTGACATATTTACATAACTTCGAAATAAACACATTTTGATCTATTTTCGAATATGTCATATGTTTTAACATGTTTAGAGAGTAAATATATGCTCCCAAGTGATTGTATTTGCACGTTATGAAATACGCAATCGAAGATATAATCAATTTAATAGCATTATGCCCTATCCTGGCGGAATATAGCGTAGCATATTTTAATAAGCTTTACTTGGAAGAAAAGGATGCAAATGAACTACTCAATGGGAAAAATTGGAAGGAGTTCGCATTATTCATCAAAGCTATAATAAATTATAGAAAAAGTGTTATTCTGGAAAACTTTTAAAATAGAAAACTGGGAAACAAAATGTAAATATCTTTAAGAAAATACATAATTGTTAAATTTATTTTGATAAAATAGAAGGCTAACGGTAAACTTGCCAAGCCACATGCTTTATGTGGTCCAACCAGGAGAGGAGGAGGTTCGATATGAAGTTGACCGTTAATATATGGATTAAATAATTAACAAATAAATGAAAACGTAATGTTTTGGAACCAAAATCTATTATGGGGGGTACTGAGTTCGAACGGAATCCGAAGACTGCCGAGTGAAATCGATGATGGCTTTCGCATGCTCATGTGTGAGAAATAATCGTGAAATAAGTACTTCTGACATGCTTCGATGTCCGACCAGGCGTGTGTATACATACATGCAGACACATAGATCACATGTTGGTGAAAAAAATTTGTTATAGGGCGATTGGTTAAAGTTATTCGAATTTAATTATACTCTGTACCGGAGGTACATAGAAAATAATAAGTTTATGCAAAAGTATGAAACAGTCAGAAGGAAGCATCTCCGACCCCATAAAGTATATATATGTTTGACCAGCATCAGCACAGATCTGAGAGATGGCACATCAAGTTTATTTTCAATTTTGGAAACGCCCCCTCCCGCCCCCGCAAATCGGAAAAAACGTCATATGTCCCACAGTTTTAAAGATATATGGTTCGTAATTTCTAAACATATTGATTAATCAGGATTACCAAAGGAATGGTGAAGATCGGATAAGCGATTGTCGAGCTATGATCTAAGGACTGTTCGCAGCTGCAGCGCAGTAGCAGCGCTGCTTTCAGCTACTCAGCTCTGACATATTATCAGTGCGCAGCTGAAAAAGACTCTATGCAATATTTCAGTTCGATAGCTTTAAAACTGAAGGACTAGTTTTCATCAAGCTACAGTGCTTTGATACTAAACAAATTTTTTTGCTTCGTTTCTTTAAAAAATGTTAGTGCTTGCCTCACAAAAATGGCTGTAAGCCCGATCAAATAATTCCACCCCTTAATGTTTTCGGAAAAGATACAGCTTTCACATATATTTTTTGGAAAAATTTTTAAAAAATGATTTTTTTGCTAACCCAAGATTTTATAAAAAAAAATATCGCTTTTTAAAAATATCTTTTCAACTTTTTGAGTGTTTCTTTTAAAAAATGTTTTTTCGGAAGAGATCCAAGTCCCAAATATTAAAAAAATTTCATAATTCTAGCTTTTACCGTATTTAAAATTTATGTCTTGGAAAAAAAAACAGATTTTCACCACTAAATGCTTATAAAACCTACAAAGGATCAAGATCAACACTTTGTTGCGAGCTTTTCTGTCCACTGAATTTTATCCGAATCGGAGATGTGGTGTGAATATAGGGTGATCACAGATATTTTTGAGCTGATCCCGGAAAAAGATTTCCCTTCCACTTTTTTTTTTAGTCCCGAAAATCGGGATCACTTCAAGCCTGCTGCGGGATTACCCTGCTTTTATCACGATTTCTCATTTTTGTTTCTGTGTATGCGTTCCCAACTTCTGGGCAAAATTATAATCAACTTTTCAAGTGTATAAAAATTGATTCCTGTTTTAAGGTCAGAAAGGTGTTTGATGTTAAGTTCTTGGGTTGTTGAACATTTGTGGTACTGGAGAAGTGAGAATCTTTTAATTATTTGTGTATATGGTATGCGTTTCCCACGATTACTATTACTACATATAAATGCCAAATCGAATTCATAACATTCTATATTTTTTAAACACTAAGTTCGAGTAAGTAAGTATTGAGCCAATCAATTAAAAATTTGGTTAGCTATAATAAAAGTATCAAGTTAAAGTGGACAGCAATTTGTGTTTAAGCTCGATGAAATCTTATCGGCGTGCTGCCTAACAACTATCAATTGCTAATACAACTAGTTAATAGATAATCATGGTGCAGCAAAAGAGACCCGGTAACACCGTTCAATACAATTTACTTTAGTTTAATGCGACAGAACACAGTCTATTCATGGCCATCATACATTTTATAACAAAACTGCCGTCTAATCTAATCATATTAAGGCTATTCTGATTTTTTTGATATCAAGTTTATGGGGATTTATATTAACCAATTCAAACTCAAAAGATTAAAAAGGCTTGTGGCTTCTGAAATAATATTCCCATTACTTCCGAAATTCTCATTTTTATGCTACATTAATGTCTTTTATGGGCCCCAATTTGACAACAACAACTCTCAAAAAATTACGATTTTCTTTTTCTTTTTTACTTTCTTTCAGCTTTATTAGCTGATATTATTTTATGAGAGAGATTGCTTGAAGGTCTTATCAAGATTTATATCTAGCAGTTAGCCCAAAATTTAACAAAACAGTGCACCACTTTAAGCTTATCTGCACAGCCTTTTTTTATTACCGTATATTGCGAGAATTTGCCATTTAAATATTGTTAAAGAGGCCGAAACAAAAATAATGAGAATAATAATAATAATAGTAAAGGCCAGGCCTGCAAAACCAGTATTGAATCGAACCGTTTAAAGCCCGGAACGATGTCAGTCGCTAAGCCTGAACCTGTTTCGAACCTAAATTATCTAAATAAAATATATAGCTTTAAAACTGACGGAGGAAATAGCATAGAAACAGACCGACAGGGTTAAATCAACTCAGCTCGTCATGCTGATCAAGAATATATATTATTTATGTGGTCGGAAATGCTTCCTACTATGCATTACAAACATCCGGACAATAAGCTAGCCCCAATGCGAAGCCCCTTTTCCCTTATCAGAGTTATTACACAAAGAAAAAAAAGGATTACAAAATCCATTTTTACATTTCCAGTATCCATTTTGATTGGATATGTTTTAAACATAATTTAAATCATCCAACGGAGCTAAAAATCATCCCAAGGAATTCAAAAGTCATCATATTTTAGATGGTTTTCAGCTCAGTTGTATGATTAAAAGGATATTTAAAACAAACCCAGTCCAAATGGATCTTTCGTGGGTTTTTTTTTCATGCATTGGGAAATTGTGTATTAGAACTCAGTATTTGAATTCAATATTTGTGTGTCGAGTAGAGCAAGCCATATCCATAATCTAACATTACCTCTCTGAACTCTAGGAATAAGTTTGAATGCTTGTTCTGATAACATTCTGTTGTTGCGATTGTTGAACATTTTCTCGTCAGTAAACAGACTTCGTCTTTGGGCATTGTTGGCGCACTGGCAACGCAATGCATTCGATTTTGTCTTGCAATTTTGTTACAATTTTGTTGTGGCAAGTAATCGGAAAGCCTCACGTATGCGCTGAGTCCGAAAACACATTTTATGAGCGAAATGCTGTCCTTGCTGCTATTCAACTCACGAGACATGTTTTCTGCTTGCGCAGTGGATTTCGACGAAATCGATCTTTTACGACATTGATGGCTTTGACGGCCAGATAAATTTGTATGAAGCATGAGCTGAATAATTGAATATAATTTCTAAGCCTTAACCATTGGTAAATTTTCTGTTCAAACACGAGAACCACTCTTTTTTTGTAACTACGTTCAGCTCCAGTCTCCTTTAGAGTCAATTTCCGCTGGGTGGTTTCACCCACCATCTACTCCCTTCTCTTCAATACCAACACCAACAAAAACACACACATTTTAGTTAAAATTTTACAAATACATGTATTAATTAAATGCAATTCTCTGATTATGTGACATGAGTAACAACTTTTATTTCCAAAATCATTAAAAAATGAGTAGTTAAAAATAACAAAAATAAATTCAAATGTTTTTAGTGTTAAATGAATGGTTAATAAAATGATTATGAAACGCACAAACCGTTTCAATGAATAAAATAAATTTGTCAAATTATATTATGTGGCAATAGCTGTGGCCTTAATCAACAGTGGGCTTAGATAAGAGAACATAACGCCCGAAAAGATGCCGGTGATCAGCATGGCGGATGCAAACATGCCGGCGGTGACCTGATATTTGGCATTCACCGTCTGCGGTGCATACATCATGCCCAAGGAACTCAAATACCCCGAGCTGTAGGACATAATCACGGCAATTATCCAATATGCCCAGTCATTATCGATTAAAACATCAACACCGCGCACCATATCGGCAGGTATGTAGTTCGAGAACAGCAACAAGGGTATGAAAACCAGACGTAGCACCACAGGGATGACCAAAAATCGTGGACCCGGCCATTGGATCCAGGACGTGGTCAGACTGCCCAACATGGCAAAGATATTGAATGTAAGGAAACAGGTGACATAGGTGAAATATTTCGGGGAAATAATGAATTCCTGATCGATGGGTTTGACATCGGAATGAACGGCCGGAAACACCGAGAGGGTGACAAAGAAGGTGAGGAATATATTGAACAGTTGGGGGGAGCATTTCTTAAAGACTTGCCAGTACGGGGTGTTAAGCTGCGTCTTCGACTCCGACTTACGGTCATTGTTCTGACTTATCATCTCGTAGTGACGAAAGAATTTGTTCAAGGGCAACGCAAAGTACGTGTCAAAACACAGCAGAAGTATCAAAATTGCTGTGACAAAATAATATATAGCCGAGGTACGCTTCGAGTCAAACAAAGCTGCACAAATAATGGACATGATCGTGGCAAAGCAACCACTGATATTCGAGCCCAAAACCACCGCACCTGTGTACTTAATGGGCAGGGAGGCGACGATTCCGTAAATGGTGTTCTGATAAATGCCATTGCAGACATTCAACAGAACTATGCACACCATGGTGGACCAAAAGAAGACGCCCGGCCACTGTGAGGAGTCCAACATGGCCAACACTATGGTCACCAGCAATATAAGTATTTCACAGATAATACTATACACTATCCGACTCGTCAGGTCGCCGCCCAGGTTCACAAAAATGTTTAACCAATTGAACAGGACGTTGGGTATTTGAGAGGCAAAGCCAATGTTCTGCATAAAGTTGCCCTTGTAGTTCATCTCGCCCGGCTCCACGGTGATGTTGCTGAACTTGAACTCCTCGAAGTAGGACTTGGCCGTGATGAACATATTCCAGGGCATCAGCGTGCCCAGACCGTGCAGCATGAAGATGAAAAACACAATCATATATTTATCCTTCGGCGCCACCAGACCCAACTTGTTCAAAATTGAGGATCCGTTCTGGCCATTCTTGTCCTGTGGCGGCGGGAGCTTGGACTCCCACGAAGGATTCAGCGTCACCGGCGTGGTGGCAATGAAAGGCCGCTTTTCAGCCATCTTGGTATTGGAAATTGCTAATTGGGGCGTGGGTCAATTGTACTCCAAAGAATGTTGCTTGGTCAGTTCTTTTTGTCGGCGACGCCAATTAAGGTGATTGCGGCGGTTGTTGTTGTCGTTGTTGTTGCTTTTTTTATGGTTTGTTTTGGCCAGCGACCGCGCTGCTCTGTGGCTGCTCTGCTGACAGACCGTTCGATTAAATACACAATTAAAGGCTCAAGCTGCAGCCTGTAGGAACTTTAGACCATATTGATTATGGCATACACCAGCACAGATCACGAGTAGCAAAAGGTTAAGAAAGGCACGCGTTTCGTTTGGTTGCGTTATCGTAAGAGATAATCGCTTCGCTATCGCAATCAGCTGGCCACTCGATCGAGAACTGCCGGCCTTGCCATCTGGCTGAAACTGAAGCTGCGAGTTAGAGAATTTGGTTGAGCACCTCTCGGGAGAACCATTTATATCGTACTTCAAATGATTTTAGTAAAAGGTCGGTTTTTATTCTTTAATTTATTACTCAAATTAGCATAAAGCGATAACCACCCTCCGATAGTATCGATATCAAGTACTTGCCATAATGGGTACTCGAGCAATTAATTTTGTAATCATTACATAAATGAAAATTGCAGCCGTGACGTGAATTTGACAGTGTCTCGACATGTCACGACGCAGACGTGAGCACTCACAGAGATTCGTGAGTGAACAACCTTGATTCGTACGTTTTTCGTGAGTGAACTAGGATCAAACATCGAAAAGAAATTTGCTAAAATTAATTTTTTTGCCTAACGAGCACCATCACTAGAAAATATGCACATTGCTTTATGGTATTTATCTGTGGAGCGGGCACATTCAACTGTAACGAAATCTACTCTTTTCAAGAATTCCTAGAACAGAGATAGAAGATATTGTGTTTCCCAAATCTGCTTTAAATTAAATTATAATTATGTGAGTAAATGCGAAATTAATAGCATATTTGGGTTCCAATTTGTTAAGCCAATTGGTACAGAAATTAGTTATCAATATCAATATCGTGCATTCGTAAGGGAATCGTGAATCGTGCATGATTCGTGAGTGGCGCAAAACTCTTA
The DNA here is from genome assembly GCA_035044965.1 of Lordiphosa andalusiaca. Lineage (NCBI taxonomy): Eukaryota > Metazoa > Arthropoda > Insecta > Diptera > Drosophilidae > Lordiphosa > Lordiphosa andalusiaca. The sequence continues at coordinate 445,282 of JAWNNM010002684.1, forward strand.
AAAAACTGAATGAGTGAATCGTGGGTTAGGAAATATTTCTTTCATGAATCGATTGCTCCCTCTTATAAAGAAAGTTGTAATTTTTGTGCATTTCCAACTTAAGTAATTAAATTAAATATTTTTTGATTTCATTTTTGATTGAATACTAGCAAAATAAATAAATTATGCAACGACCTTAAGTGGAAGATGTCCTAAGCTCTAGAGCTAGTTCTTAACAGAGACAATGATGTTTATGGATAGATATCTGTATAATTCCCCCTGGCTGCAGGCCTAGGGCTGCTGACAAATCTATGCAAACTTAAAAATTAATTTTTCTGCAAACTGTGGGGAGAAATTGGCTGGGAAAATTCAAGAAAATAGCTTGAAATTTTCCCGATTGTCGATTTTTCTTGTGGCTTGGTCACACCCAACTTGGTTAACACGGCTGGCCTTATCAGTATTGACAGCTCGCTCACAGCTTGTTTACTGCATAGCAATGTTCTCAAAAACTGATGACTTCATTTTAAAAATACTCCTGAATATGTCAGCTTTTTGCTGGTAAACCGTGCATTGCGGCACAGCATCTGGAAAGAGAGATATTCACCAAATGTCAGATGACAAATTTTTATCCTGATATTTTTAGTACCTGCAATGCTCAAATCCACCCAAATCTTATTTTAAACAATAGTTTATTCTTTTCTCAAAATTGCTGTGGTTGCTGAGAAAATTACAAAATAAAAAAACTACTTGTCAATGTCGTTCGGCTAACTGGAAAACCCACTTAAAAATATCTTTATGTTATATTTTCACGAGCAACAGGTGACTCGAGTACCCTGTATGCAAATAGGAAACCCATCGATACTATCGATAAGTGTAATCGCTATCGCAGCGGCTTTTATTTTTATATGAGAGAAACACGTTGTTTTGTTTATTTAGAGTTTTTCGCACAATTTAAACCCAAAAGATGAGTGCAGCGTTGAGTGCCACAACGGAGTCAATACAGCTGGGCGACTACATAGTCATCCAGCGTCAAAAATATACGAAACTACAGAAATTCGGCAGTCTAGACACGACTTCCACCTTGGGCAAGGAGACTCTGGAGCTTAAATCTTTGCTAGATCAGCCCTATGGCTCCACATTCAAGATGTGTGTCAAGGAGACAAAGGCTGGCAAACGTGGGGCCCAGCGACAGCACACCCTGGAGCTGTGCAGCGACACGGAGTTACGGAGCACACGCGAAAATCTGGGCATCTCGAGCAGCGGAGCCGACAATCGGGACATATGCGACAATGGCGAGGCACAGACCCTAAAGTCCTCGGACATAGAACAACTCCGCGAAGTCTGCAATGAGTCGAGTAAAATTATTGAAAAACTTGTGGAGAACTCGAAAACGTTCCACACACGCACCGAGTACTCCCAAGAGAAGTATTTGCTGAAAAAGGAGAAGAAATACTTTGAGTTTGTACAGATCCGACAGCCGACGATACGTTTGATGGCGGATATATTCTACAGACAAGACGCCGAGAAGGTGATGGGCATACGTGTGGACACACTCTCACAGATCATTTCCTATTCGGGGATTTGTGGCTTTGGTTCATATTTGTTGTACGAGAGCGGCACAAATGGCCTATTACCAGCAGCATTGATGAACTCAATTGGTGCGGGCACTGAGGCCACTCTGGTGCACATGCATCCGGGTAATGTGCCACAGAAGCAGGCTCTACTTGCCTTGAAACTGCCGCTGGAGCAGCAACAACGCTGTATCTCTGTGAATTTGTATTCGGTGCTGAGAGAATTTTATCAGGGAGGTGAGGCTGAAGGGGAGACAAGTAACGCTACACCTCCTGCTGCTGTCAGTGATGCGGCGGCTGACTCATTGGACGGGGAACAACCAGACACACCCACAGAAGAGCAAAGCGAAACGGCAGAACCTAGCACCAAGAAACCCAAACTGGATGGAGAGGCACAGACAGGTGAAGAAATAGTTTGAATTCAGATGAAAAATTGTTTGAATTTCGATTGACGAAATCCAATTTTATTTTAGCTCCCAAAATATCTCACCGATGGCAACTGGAAAATAAGCGAGCCTCCGCCTTAATGCACGGAAAATTCGACAGCCTGGTAATGGCAGCCAAGGAACATCCATCCAACATTTTACAGGCTCTCCTGCCCCTAATTCGTCCTTCTAGACCGGTGGTAATCTTTAGCACCTGCAAAGAACTGCTGCAAGAGACTTATATGGAACTGAAAACCGCTGGTAAAGTGACCAATTTGCATCTGACCTCCAACTGGTTGCGTCAATATCAAATTCTGCCCAATCGCACTCATCCGGAGGTCAATATGAGCGGAAATAGTGGTTATCTGCTGACGGGCTATACTTTAAAATAAGTAGTTAGGCGACTTTTAAGGAAAGGAAATAAAAAATTGATTTTGTAAAGTGATTGAAAGCTGTTGATGAATGAGCATTCTTACACTGGAACCCGAACCAAACCCCTACTTTTTGAAGAATCATTCGGTTCAAAAAATCACCCTATGACATATTATTTATGAACTTGATTGGTTTTTCAAACTAAAGCTCTACATTTAGTTAAGTTTGGCAAGTTTGATCAGAAATTCACCAAAAATATTCGCAAAAATTTGTCATTAATCCAATAAGTTTTGAAAAAAATTGCCGAACCAAAACCTTCTCGCTGCGAATCTTAAGCAAACCCGAATAATCAAGTCCTTCCAATTGTATCATTTCTACAATTTCGCTTTCACCTACGGCTTTAATTATGAAAATTATGAACGAGTATCAGGCAGGATTCAGAGAGGATTATATCTTCATTCATATTCATCTCGTCGAAGAAAAGAACCCTTATAGAAAGAGTTTAAAGGAAATCAAATGTCACTATTTTAAAACATAATTTGGGGCTCGACAGGATGAATATTACCTAGTATTGAACGCACTCGTTCTCTAGAACCGTTGAACGCATCCACTCCAACTTGGCGGCTATTTGACAAAACATTTATTTTATATAACTGCATCAAACGTTTTAATCGTCAGTTGATTGCCATCGTGGAATGGGGGTCGCTCGACAAAGGTGAAACCACTGGCAATCACCTGAAACTTTGTGGTTCGAACCCTAAAGTAGTTTGAGGATACTGAATCATTAAAAGACCGCTCGGAATCCGTGCGTCTACGCACTTTGCGAACGCCACCAGCAACCAAAGCCGTGAAGGATCGAATTCGTCCAAATCCACTGAGCAAGCAGAAAATCTTGCCTCGTGAGGTGAATATCAGGAATGACAGCATGTTGCGCATTATAAAATGTGTCTTGGAACTCGGTGCATACAAGAGTCACACCGACCACTTGCTCACAATAGCACTGGAACAAAATGGCAAAACAAAATTGAACAATGTCCACAGACAAATTCAGTTTACTGACGAGAAAATGTTCAACAAAGAGGAATCTTTCAAAAAACAGAACGATAGAGTGTGTGTCGTTTCATCAAACCAAGCGTCCGAGTTCCGAAGGGCCACCATCCGGGTTATGTGATGGTTTGGAGGGAAGTATGAATTATGCCTATGGACTGCTCTACTCGACACCCAAATATTAAGTCCGTGACGGACTCCTTTTTCCGAGTGGTGGACCATATCCCAATGCACGGGGTGCGCACCATTGTTGCCAATTTAAAAATTTTCCTCACCAGATCAAGTTATTTTGTATTGTCGAAAAACGGTAACTTTTTTGAAACGAGAGCATAAGTTAAAGTCGGCCCTGCCCGACTTCGAAATACCCGTTACTCAAGGCAATTAGTGTTGCGGCTCAGATAAGTATGCAACGTTTTTTTAACTCTGCCATTTATTATCCGATCATTATGAAAATTTGTGAGATTGTACATATTGGCCACATGCACTACACTGCAAAGCTCGATAGCTTACAAATTGTCGAAGATATTCAACATTTTTTATTGCGGGGGCGGGAGGAGGCGTGGCCAAAATTTGAAACAAACTTGATCTGCCTACAGACAATACTAGCTTACATCTAAAATTTGGTTGCTCTAGCTCTTCTAGTCTCCGAGATCTAGGTGTTCATACAGACGGACGGACGGACGGACGGACAGACGGAAGGACAGACGGACATGGCTATATCGACTCGGCTATTGATCCTGATGAAGAATATATATACTTTATGATATCGGAGATGCTTCCTTCTGCCTGTTACATACATTTGCACGACTTAAGTATACCCTTTTTACTCTACGAGTAACGGGTATGACAAATATTTTGTCCTTTTTTAGTCATTTTGTAAGTGCCCAATTCTGATAAAAGAATCTGGAATAGTACCTATGCTTACAATGAATAAGCCTGTAAATATTATAACGAGAAAGCTAAGCTAACTTCGTGTGTGCCTTGCAAGTGCTCGCTTAAATATTTTCAAAAGTAATATTTTTCCGACCAATCGTTCGTATGGGAGCTATGTTTATGATACAGTTATCCGATTTGGACAAACATTTGTAGAATAAGAAGTAAGCATGTGAAACAAACAAATACAAAAGTTCGGTGATGCTACCATTCATAACAAAAATGTTTACCTAACTAAGACTATTATTCAGACCTATCAGCTATACCAAATAGTTTTCCGATTTCCATCAAACTTTGCATAATTATAAAAAATCATTAAACAGATGAATAGAAAGTTTGAACACGTTTCCACTGAATAGAAAAGTTTTTTTCATACTAGAACTAGTTTTCCGACCGAATCTCCCTATCGGGGTCATCCAATCCAGTCGGTTCCGACATATTAGAAGTGTGCAGCAAAAAGAAGACTGTGCAATTTGTCAGCTCGATAGCCTCAAAACTGAGAGACTAGTTTGCGTAGAAACAGACTCAGTCGACTCAGCTTCTCATGATCATGAACATATATAGTTGATAGGGTCGCAAATAAATATTTCCACGCATTGCAAATTTCTGAGCGAAATTATAATACCCTTTGCAAGGGTATAAAAATGTACAAAAACTTACCTCCGAGAATTAAAAATAATTGTACGCATCCACTTCTCAGAATTCCGACGAATGGCTCTGTTCTCTCTTCCATTCTAAAAATTGAATTTGGGCCGCGACATCATTCTGAAATTAGACCGCTCTGTCAGCAAAATTAAGTTAAATTAATTTTTTTATTGTTAAATGTATTTTTGATAAAGGATTACAAAATTAAAATTTATTTTACGAATATTTTAGGCTGCGATTACAAGGGACTGAAGCGGTCTTATTTCACTCTTGAAATGAATTTATGCCGCGCGGTCTAATATCATTTGGATATCGCGGCCTTAATTCAATTTTTAGAATGGAAGAGAGAACAGAGCCATTGTGATCACGCGGCCTAATTTCCATCCCCCGACGTGTGGAAAAGAGTTTTAAAGTATCTATCCAAAATCCAATCATACAATAAGCACTAAAAATCTTTTTGGGATGTGCTATTTCTCTTTTTTTCGAAATGCTATTGCAGCAAAATTCTTGGGGGGAAATTCGTTCAAAAACTTATATTTCTTACTGTTTATTTGACATTTGACGAAAAGCACATGCATAAATTTGGTGTAAAATCATCAAATTTCAAATTTAAAAAGAAACCTATGAAATCTCTGTCAATCAATGGATTTTTTCAATAATATTTTATAATTCTAATAATTCTAAATTACATAGATAATTTTATTACCTCAAAGATTTTATAAATTTTTCCGAATTTTACATATTTTCAAATTTAATCAATTCCGAAAGCTGCTAAATAATCTCCCTTTTCTGTGTTGCTAAATTTGACCACGATATCGTGGAAGGAGGTAATCTTTATTTTTGATTTGTGGGGCATGAGGGTCGTGAAAAAATGTAAGGCAAAGTTCATCTACGTGCAGACAATGGGAGTTTACATACAAAAATTGGTTGCTCTAGCTTTTATAGACTCCGAGATCTAGGTGTTTATACAACCAGACGCACATGGCAATATCTCTTCGCCTGTTGATGCTGATTAAGAATATGGGGGTTGGAAATGATTTCTTCTGTCTGTTACATATAGGTACATTTTCACGACTTTAGTTTACCCATTTTACTCAGCGAATAAAGGGATTAAAAAACCCTTTTTTGAAGAAGTCCAATAGCTTTCAACTTACCCACGGTTCATCGACATTATAAACTTTAGAAGCAACACGTCTTTGAACACCAATTGAGAACAGTTTTTTCTTTAGAATACCAATAGCCAATTATAAACAATTTTATAGTTTACAAAGCTTTTAACTATTATTGTCTTATATCCAAGCGGAAGGTTAAATTATTCGAACTCAAAGGAATCAAAAACCCCAAAAAATCACTTAAAATCCCAAATATTAAAGTAAACATGCCGTACCGAATCCTCATTTGCTCATTTGCTATATTTTCAAGGTAATTTTCCCCAGAATGCTCTTAAGTTTCAGTCCCTTTGATAATATCATGTAGTGTTCTATCCATGTTGTGTTTTGTCAGGAACAGACCAAGTGTGCGTGCGTGTGTTTTTGCGTGTGTTTGTGTGTGCCCAAGTGTTCAAATGTCGCTGCTCTATTCCTCGTCTAGACCGGAGGAACATTCTTCAGCACAAAATAGTGTCCGCACTCGCAACGTTTGGGTGCTCCCTTCTCCAGCCACATCCATTTGGCACCACGATCGCCCAGGCAAATGCAGCCGACTAGCCGTCCATCAAATGCTGACGGTACTATAGTGGGATCATTTTCACGTCCCGAACCACGTCGCATGGGCCTGGCCATGGCCCAGGGATCCGCACAGCCGGCCTGATGTAGCAACATCTCGCGCTTGGCAATTCCCGTGGCCAGTTCAAGATCATCGGTCATTTCTAGAGATTTCAGTGATTACTTTAGGGAATTTGGTTTAATATACTAGTGGGCAACACTTACCTGCCCGCAGTACTGGCGTTGTGGTAATAGCGCGTGGAGCTGATCCACCAAATCCCAAACGGCGTAAAAATTCACTTAGCTTACCCTCGCGTTTGGTCAACTGCGATATAAGACGCTTGGAGGCGGATTGCACCTTCCATAAGCGAGATATATATGATGACATGTTGCTTGAAATGTTTCACAGTTGTTTGTTTTGTGGAAAGATGAACCGTTCAGTTCCAGTTATGGATATCGAATGAAAATTTGTAGATCTCAAAATGACAAAGTGGCTTTGTTGTATTCGAAAGAGGCTACTGTGATGTACAATTTTAGTGAAACAAGACTACAATTATCAGAAATGCATTAGAAGTTTTCATTCAGTTTCATGGAGTCTTCTTAAAGCATAGTGTTTGGGTTGGGAACAGGATTCAGAGTTTCAATTTAAAGTTCTGGCTTTATAGTTTATCCTGTACGTTTAGAAAAACGGTCTAAGGTCGGAAGACTATTCATTTAATGATGTATTCGTTCTTTAAAAAGTCTTGGAGATTCAATGAATAGAGAAAAGTATCCGTCTGAGTCATGTTTCATCTATAGTTCATCTATCCAAAATGTTTAGGAAATATAGGAACTATAATAGCTCTAAATAAGCGGGGGGCATTGGTAGTACATTGAATAAAAAGGTTCGGTTAATAGTCGGTAATTCGGTTAATAGGGTTGCCTCAGTATACGTTTCACAACTTAGATCTTGGTTAAAATTCTACAAAATTTGTATACATTGCCTTTCAAAAGATCTTCTCAAGTACTTTGGTTTAAATTAAGATTTTAAGTCCCTTGAACTGAGTCTTCAATATTACAAATATGTCAATTCTTGACAATCCCATTCATTCCGATGAATTCACTTCAATTTCTTCAGTTATTATAATTAACTCATTTCGCCTTTATTTACTTTCTAGATCAACTCGTTTTTGCATCGTTTAATGATTTGACATTTTAAAGAAATGAAATCTCCTTCATTCAAAAACTGAAATATGGAAGCTGCTGCCCATAAAAGTGGTGGTTTTCCGAATTGTGTTTTTTTTTTGTTTGTTTTCTGGTTTTGATGTTGGTATTTATTTGGACAGCTTGAAGTTGGTTGACTTTTAGCTTAGTAGGTGTATTGTTTTTTGTTATTAATTGGTTTATTTAATTAATTAATAATAACTTTAAACAGCAGCCTTCTCGACCAATTTGAACCAGTGTCCGCACTCGCAACGTTTCTGGTTACCCTTCTGCAGCCACATCCATTGCACGTAGGTCTGGTCTTCTTCGCCTGTTTTGGAATGAATTGAATGTAGTTTTCTTAGTATGTTTATGAAAAGTAAATGCCAGAGATTGCAACTACTCACAGATGCAGCCCACAATGCGAGCATCAAAGGCCGATGGAATCAAGTTGGGGTTCTCCTTGGTGCCAGCACCGCGCTTGAAGACCTTCATGTCGAAGGGATTATCGTTGCCGGCTGCCTTGGCAAGCAGCTCACGCTTCTCCAGACCTGTGGCATGTTCCATTGGGTCGTTCATCACTGCAAAAAAGAAGAAGAATTGAAATGAGAAAGAGAACTTAACATTTAACTTAACGGTGACATTTACAGGTATGTTTTGGTCAGGTTAGTACTGAGCATTTAGACCACATTTAACCGTCTATTAGCTAGGCTCGAGTGTACAAGCCAGACACACACTGCAGTCGTCTTGAATGCCTTTTTTTGTGAATTGTGTTTTTAGTCCGCTTCGAAGCAAGGCCAATTGCATTGTCGTTCTGTCTACTTGTGCGCGGTGGCGCCGCAAAAAAACCCTCATAGCAATGGAAGCAAAAGATTGCCCACGATCCACGGGCATAGTAGCAGCCCACCTTCCACCCAACCGACCGAGTGGCGCAGCTGCCAACGTGCGACACGAAAACAGGAAGGAAATGTATAAAATATTGTTAGCTGTTGGCTAAATAAGTTAAAATCGAGATTTTTAAATCAGGAAGAGAATGTTCCTAGCTGATTCAGAGGAAGAGTTTATTGAAAGCCGCACAGAGGAACGAAACGGATCATGCTGGGCATATTACAACGTTTCAGAAATAAGGGAACAAAGTTGCGAGACTGTCTTCTAGGAACATGAAGATTCATTTCGCTAACCTACTCCTTAAAGTAGATTTCACCTTTAATTAGTCTATGAATGAAGATTACAACGAGCATTACTCTACGGTTAAGTAAAGAGGGAAGATTAAGTAAGAGCAGCCCTGCAAACCAACAAAAAATATTTGGATCTCTAGTTCACTGGTTCGATCTAAAGATGACCAATGATTAAGGTTCGGAAATTTAAGGACTAAGGTTTATGTGAGAAGATTTCGATGCGAACCTTGGTTCAGTCTATGCTTAACACAATATTATTAATATTGGTGTGTTCTATATAAATTGTATGGGAATCGCGTGGTAATTGGGTCGGAATTCGTAAGTGGAACACATGAGAAAATTCAATATTCAATTTACTGTTAATTAAAATTCAATTTCGAAATTTCTGTTAAACCAATTTATCAACCATCAAAAAAGTTTTAGAGTCGAAGAGCTTAAAAAATAGAGGCTATTAAGTAATCTATAGAAGTAATCCTGAACGATTTTTTTTATTCCACTTTCCTGCCCATTTTAGGAGTCAGTCGCATCAAACCAACCATATAACAAATAAAGTCGCTAGGGAGAAGCTAATATTTCTAATGTCACTCATTGATGTTTGCCCGATTGTTCTGGTTCAGCTTTTATTTTAAAAGAGGTTCGGTTCACAGCGAAATAAGTCGGAGAGTAAGAGAGAGTTAAACGTTTCGCGGACCTCTGGATCTTGTTCGAGCCACGAAAAGCAAAAAATAAGAATTGCTTCGACTTTTTTTTTACGAAATATAACTTTTTGGGTTCCTGTTCTTAGCAGGGCTGCAAACCCATAATTCTTTTGGATCTCCAGAACGCTGGGATGAACCAAAATTTACCAATAGTTAGGGTTAAAAAATTTCAGGTTCGCGGATTTTGGACGAAGGTTTTGGTTGGAACCTGGGTTCAGTCCATGCAATGTTAATTTAATTTCGTTCGTTTAATCGTAAACTACACAAATCATTTAGGAGAAGGGTTGTTTTTGGGTAGAAAACGGTTTGTGGAACACATTGATATATTGAATATAAGAAATATAAGTTACTATTTAGTAAAATACCGTTTTGTAGTTTTTGTAGGAAAATATTTCCCATGTGCATCATTGAAAAAGCTTGGTAGTCAAGGGTCTTAAAAAACAAAGGCTACTCTAGATGGGGATATTGTAAGTAGCTCTGAATGCTATGCGAGGATTTTTGAAATTTACTTTTCTGCCCATTTTAAGACTCAGTCGATCAAAACCAACCAAATAACCGAGAAAATCGATAGACAGAAGGTAAAATTTTGTGATTGTGAATTCTAAGAGGTTAGTGGTAGCAGATGTACGTTTGACAAATCTTTGTTTCCTTTGATAATGGAACTACATAAATGTTGCAGTTGAGATGTCACAATTCTCTTAAAGATCTTAGGAATAATAAAAGGTTTCTTCCAAAGAAAGGGAAAACGGATGACTCCGAAGACAACTGAAATAATTAATGCAGAGGCATACAAAGAACCTAAGTACACAGACAGGCACTCCATCGGGACCCGGTGTTTTGGGATTACAATATTTGCCGACTACATCCAAAAAGGCAATGTAATCAATATATGGGATTATTGGAGCGTTTAAACTCTGAAGTGCCTAAAAAACGTACGTATCTTGTTAAAAGTCCTCAACAGCGCAATGGCCAAATGCAAGAATTAATATCACCACGAAAATTAAGCCGGTTTTAAGCCAATTCGAACCAAATCGTGACTGAACCGATATACCCATTTAATAAACCGAACCGAGAGCCAAACCAGATTTAGGCCTAGAATTGTTTTTCTTAAAGCAGCCTTCAAAAGTGTAGTGCGACCGGGCAACAGCAAAAAGTCAGCTGTGGCTTGTGTAATCAATTAGGGTTAAAATGTTTAAAATAAACGAGTCAGAGGTCAAGGGCAATGCCATGGATTTTTCAATGGGGTCATTTTGTGAACCGCTGAAGGAGGAAGAAGCAGCATTCTTTTTATTGGGCTGATGAACTGTTTAGCTACTAAAAATTATCGCATGAGAACACTAGAATTAGCCGGGTCACACATCAAGGCGAGGTCAAAGTCGTAGCCACAGATTAATGAACTAAAGATGAAGCATGCTCGCCGGGGACTAAAGATGAAGCATACCCGCCGGGAGCAAAGGAGAAGGAAGAACTATGTGAATACGGGCTTAAAGGTGTCTGGTATTGGCTGGTGTAAAATACGGAATCGACATAAAAGGGATTTTCGAATCAAAGGTAGCCACCACAGCTGGTGTGGGCAGAACGGAAAACTGGGAAAGCACCAATCTAATGGTCTGTGGATTCTCCGGAGTAGTTTCCACGAAGCATCTAAATGCATTTAAATTCCCAGATTAAATTCAATGGGGTAATCGACTCGCCCACTTTGATCAGCACCACTTTTTTTGCCTACGCGAAATGCTCCACATGATTTTGGCACCCGTTTTTTAATTGTGTACTCAATTCTCGTGGGTAACTCTGACAACTATCAAACAATTTTCAGAATTTCTATGATTCTCTGCGAGAATTTGTTAGCTGTTTGGCCAAAATCGATTTGGCAGGGTTTTGCTCATTCTCCAAGCGCATTTGTTCTCAGCGCATTCTCTAAGCAATGTGTCTGAATTTTCCAAACGTTTCGTTTTCAGAAAATGCTGAACGTACTTTTACGAAGGAATTCGACATAGCGTTGCTGTTAAAGCTCACAGATAACCCAATCGAGCAATACACTGTATACGATGAAAAGTACTTATGAACTTCACAAATTTGGCACATTTAACAAGAATTTTTAAGATTTCTAAATGGTTTTGGGAATTCGAAAAACTCACATTCATCCTTTAGAAGTCATAATATTTGTAAATGTATAGAATATTCAACAACGGATACTATGTCCCGGTTTAGTTAGCTTCAAACATCAAGTAATGAACTGAACGAACAGGCATGTTTAAGTTTTTCCCATGAAACGCACCCATGAGTTCACCGAAGGTCATGATGTGGTAGGACATGTCTGTGTTAAATTCATGGCTGATACTCATATAAAGGATGCCATGAATTCAGTAAGAGCCCTTCCATTTCAGTGCTGATTCAGCTATGATTCAGGTTTGAGCCGAAGTGAAGGGATAGCCTCTTTCCACTGGCATCATTTCTATCAGACTATTTGTGATGATTCTTTTTTAGCCTGGAAGTATCGATCAGAAATGTAGTTATATTTGTAAAATTAGCTCGGAGCGAATGTCATAATTTTTAAGAATTTGAAATGGAAGGTGTGCACATGGACGGTCTATCCTATATGGAAAATGGCATCGAAGCCATATCTAAGCCTCTCCCTGGATATCGAAAAGGTTTCTGGGGTACAGATAGGGCAGGTGCCGAATATCATAAAAATTATATTCATTGATCAAATCTTATAACAAAGCATGGGTTTCGACAGACGGAAGGAGCCTGCGTAAAGCCAAGTGATGTTTCAGTAAATTCTCAGCAAAGATGTGGAAAATGAGAAAGCATTTGTAAAGTTGTTTACTTGAAACTGATTGTTTCTAAAGCAGCTACAAATCGCGGGGAATCCTTCATATTATTCAAGAAAAGTGGGTTTAGAAACAGAAAGACGGACGGGCAAAGCTTAATCGACGCTGATCAAGAATATACATATGTACAAAATCATTCTATGCGTAGCAAACTTGTAGTCCAAATCAATATACCATTTTCAAGTGTACAAAAATAATGGTTAGAATATTAAGCAGTTTTGATAAATCGATTTTATAAAAAGTTCTATTTAGAACAGGGATTGACACGAGACGCGATGTAAAAGAGACCCAAGAAGTCTATGATTTTAAAATATGAGATCGGAATTGGAAGAGAATTAATTGTATTTCATGAATCTACAAATATAATTTTGTAGAAAATTCAAATTTGAACAAATTTAAGGCATTTTTCTATAAAATATCACTTTAAAATCTGAACTTTCGATACCGAAACCCAAAATTGTACAAGGATGGGTTTTGAATTTTACGATCCCGTTCCTAACTCATCCGCTTGAGGTGTTTGAATGTTTCTCGAAAGTAAAATACGTCATTTCTAATTTTGTCTAATAGTTAATGGCATTACAGAAACACACACAAAAGTAAATCATTAAGAAATAAGAGAAATGCAACAAATGGCGACTTTGAAACCAATTTTTGGCTATATTTTCTGGCGGATTTTGGTTGTTGTATGCAATTCGAGGGTAGAAGTTGGCAACACTGATCAGCTGTCTGGCAGGCTGCCTCGTTACATAAACAGTTAAGCGGCAGCAACATTGAAAAGTACTGAATTATGATTCAACTATTTATTGCCATTTCAGTGGAAGTGCTAATTTCACACTCCTTTAACTGCCGCCCTCTCCGTCTTGCTCTCACTCTCTCATTCTGCCAGACTCCTTAGTTTCGGTGGGAGTTACATAACCTGTCAAGGTCTGTGAGTTAGCCGACTTAAAATTTGGCCATCAGTTGCAAATCCCACAGTGCCACTCGCCCTGGCCTGCCGGAGCGGAGTTTGGTTTGCTCCACTATTATGCAATAGTACTTCTTGGCGGACGTGCAGCGGGCGATTCTACTTACTTTTACAGAAACGCACGGGCGTGTATGTAACATTTTGGCGAGCGGCAGCACGAAGCGCCATGCGTCCACACATCGATGCCATTTCTCGAATTTGCAGTTGTTTGTCGGTCTTAAATGAAAAATGAACACGGCCGAAATTTCTTTCGTAATTTTTCCTCCACACAGCGAGACTTAAGGACAGTGTGGCCGTAGGTTTGGAACTATCGATTGCTATAAAATCGATAGGACTATCGCAAATGGTGGTGATGACACTAAGGAAGATGAGAGCTTAGCTATTTGCAAGCCAAACTAAGTTTTTTGAATTAAAAATCTTGTAAATAAAAATACTAAGGTAAGAAATGTTGTGTGTTGATTTCAAATACAATTTTCAAGTAGCTTACCGTGTTTATTAAAGCTAAGCGTTTTGAAAACTCGCAAAACTATTTAAGGTATACGCTCTAATGGGCCAATCAGACTAAGTAAAGCTAACATCTAACTTCCCAAATCATGAGTTAAAATGCTCAATAACCGTATGCTTTTCCAGTTATTTGACGATATCTAGAATTATAAATTTTTTTAAAGAAGCTATTTTACGATTTTTCATGTCTGATCCTTTTTCCCACCAGTAATAAAAATTACAGCAATCGAAAAAAAATTTAAAAAAAAATTAATACTTTCGTGAGTTGAGGGTAAGAAGTTGAGCATTTTGTTGAATATTTTTCAGATTTGTTCTCTTGTTCTTCGCTAGATTTAGAGCTCTTTCATTAAAGATGGTCGATTGGCCAGTTATCGTTTTCGATAAATGCATCTCCATACCGGTGTTGCCCACTGGTTAAAAACTACCGTGTCCACCACCAGATGGCGCCACTCTGTTGCCCGGGAAACCAAAAAAGGTAAACAATTCCACAACAGAAAACTTAACATTCACAAACTAAATTTCCTTAAAGAATAATGTCAAGCAAACCTATCATCTGTTTTGATGTCTCTAAAAATGAGCGGTTTCAAATTACGGACAACTATAAAATGCTGCATCGGAAACTGAAAATCAATTGGAATGTGGAGCAGTCAGTACCCAAAACTCGCTTGAAAGTTCATTAAACCAAATTTCCAATTGCTTTCGCAGAAACGAGGCGGAGCTCAAAAAGGACCGACTTTCGCGTGTTAAAATTTTTATACTCTCCGGCCCCCAAGATCGCTTCACCGAAGATGAATTTGAGGTGCTCAAACACTATGTCGAAGTGGAGGGCGGCAGTTTGGTGGTACTCCTAGGCGAGGGAGGGGAACAGGAGTACAACACGAATGTGAATTTCTTTTTGGAACAATATGGCATCTACATCAATAGCGATAATGTGGTGCGTCCACATTACTACAAGAATTTTCATCCCAAAGAATGTATTGTGGGTGGCGGAGTCGTGTGCGAGTCCATGTGGCGGCATTTGATCAAATCGGACATCGAGAAGGTCGACTATGATTTCAGTGATGAGAAATACAAAATCCATTTTCAATATCCCTATGGAGCCACCTTGAATGTATCGGAGCCGGCAAATGTTTTGCTGACAACGGGTCCCGTGGTATATCCCTTCAATCGTCCGCTGGCCGGATATTATACGAATGGGAAGGGTGGCAAGATTTTGGCCTTGGGTTCGGGTTACATGTGGCATGATAAGTATTTGCAAGATAAAACGAATGATGCCATATTGGAGTATGTGCTACAATTAATTGGAGGAGATTCGATTTTGTATACCCATTTGGATTTCAACGATGTGGAGGTGAGTTAAGCTGAAATATTTCTATTTTGAATATTGCTTGGTATTTTGTGTTACAAATATTTTTAAAAGGAAACCAAATTTTGAAAGGGCCTTAAACAGGGGACCAAAGTCGATATTTTAGAAAAGCATTTAAAGTCGGCCCTGCCCGACTGCGAAATACCCGTTACTCAGGGCAATGAGTAACCTCATGCAGCTCAGATAAGTATGCAACACATTTTTAACTCAGACTTTTTATTATCCAACCTTTATAAAAATATGAGAGATTTTTGATATTGGCTAGTATTGGCTGCACTTGATATCTTTTAAAAAATGTAGAAGATATTCAACCTTTTTTTATTGCGGGGCGGGAGGAGGCGTGGCCAAAATTTGAAATAAACTTGATCTGACTGCAGATAATACTAGTCTACATTTAAATTGGTGGCTCTACCGCTTCTAGTATACAGACAGACGACTCGACTATTGCTGCTGATCAAGAATATATGTACTATATATAGTATATGGAGTCGGTGATGCTTTCTTCTGCCTGTTACAAATTTAGTATACCCTTTTTGACGCATGTGGAACAAATCGAAAATTGTTAGCAAATGTCAGCTACCAGGAATATTCGTATTTTTTTTTTACATGCCTCATCTATAATATCTATAAATCTTTGCCATAACCTAGAAAACAATTTCTTAGATTTACAAAAAATATTTTTTTTTGATTTTAGAAAGTACAAAATATTTTCTAAGTATTAGGTAGGAAATGAAGTGAGGTCAGTAGAGGGAAAAGTGGAACAGACAACACCAAAACGCGTAGTATCTTCATATCTTAAATGAAATGGTCCTTATATATTTTTGTACATTTTCTTCCCGTTGTTTAAACCAAAGTCTTTTCTCTCTTAAAAACACATACAAACTAGTCATAATTTTAGTCATTTTAACTTTACCCTGTCTGGATTTGAACTCGGGACCTCAAGGATGCTTCAACATGGAAGTCGTCTTGGCGCACTCCACTATCTCCAAATGTAGGCAATTTGTACTTGAGAATTACAAGCGGTGTTTTTTTTTTATATTTTTCTTAATATTAATATTTCAGGGCGAATTTCTATATTTCTAAAAATTTTCCATATTGTTTTTTCGAAATTAAAGCAATGTGCTTTGTAGTCAGTGAAGCGGCCGATTTAATATGAACACTCGAACTTCGTCTTTGAACAGAACGTTAAACAGAGCATTTTATTATCTGTAAAAATTATTTCAGGATAATCTTAAATTAAATATGATGCGTACCAAACGTTTCTAGTCTGGTCTGCTATTTCACTTACAATGTTTTGAGCTGATTCGCTGGGTTATTCTTGAAATACTAAGCCATTCACATGGAATAGTATTACCGATAAATGAAACTGATTAAACATCGACTGAAACTGACAAATGGAACTTAGAATTTCAAATTGAATTTGTAACATGGTTTCTTAAAATTAAAGTGTTTTACTTAATTAAATAAAATTCGCACTACTCAAACAGATGTATGAATTTTATTTCTTAATTGAAGGGTAATACAGCCCTACATTAAAGAAAATGTAATGATTTTAAGTTTAAAAAAAATCGCTATTTCTAAAATAAAGATACTATTTTCTAAAAAAGTCGACTTTCAGGCTGTCAACTGTCTAAAAACAAGAAATTTTCTATAAATTAAGAAGAGTCCAAAAGTCTGGAACAGCCAGAAGGAAGCATCTTTGAGTACCAATAGAATAAATATTCCTAATCAGCAGTCGATATGGTGTATGACCGTCTCTCTGTCCGTATAAAAAACACTGGTCTTAAAGATGGTAAAATATAGAGGTTCGTCGTGTGGAACAAAAAGTTTTTATACTCACAGGCCGATCAAGTTTGTTTAAGTTTTTGCGACGCCCCCTCCTGCCACCGAAATTTGACATAAAACGGCATACCTCCCACAATTTTATATCCTTCTGGATATATTTAGTAACCAGTATTATTGATCGCTGAAGGAACAGTTAAGATTGGATGTACGATAGTCGAGTTATAAGTTAAGAAATTGTGTGATGTGTAAAATCTATTTTTTCCTGGGACCATTTCTCCGTCCGATCCGCTATTTGATTTTTAACAAATTAACAGAACACTTTGAGAGAGTATAATATAGATAGTCGCCAATTTTAAGAATGCTAATATAAAAATATGGAAGTTTTTCTCACCAAGACCTGTTTTTTATCTGATCGATCCTATGGCAGTTATCTATACATATTCTGAAGTGCTTGTAAACACAGGGCGTTTGTCTCCTAAACCTAGTCAGCAATAAATGGATGAATTATAATAATAATAAATAATGCTAATAATACCTACAGTTAGCACCTTTTATCCAAATTTTTAGACATATCTATTATTTAAAAATTTAAAAAAAATATTTTACCAGATAATTTGAACCTTAACAATTCAAGATTAAGTTTAAAATTTATCAGTGAATCAAAATTAGGTTTTCTTGATTTGTGTGATTTCATTATGAATTTCCCAAAACAAAAACGATTTTAGAATCTAATGCAGATTTTCAATACCAAACATATTCTTACCCACATTCTCTCCCTCTTCCGACCAACCAGCTCAGCGACAACAAACACTTCACGGATCTGGCTTTTCTGGCTGATATGCCCAAGGCTTGTTTGATCGACTCGATAGGCACCGAAATGCCAGCGGACTTCAAGCAAATGTTCGACATGACTTTGTGCGCTTTAAGCAATCGCCTGCTTAGCGATGTCATCGATACCTACGAACAGCTTCGTGTGAAGTACGAGCCATTGAGGATCATTAAGCCACAATTTGAGATACCGCTGCCGGCCCTGCAATTGGCCACATTTCCGCCAATTTTCAGTGAACCGCCCGCACCGCCCTTGGAGCTATTTGATCTGGATGAAACCTTTAGTCCGGCCCGCTCACAATTGGCCCATATGACGGGTCAGTGTTTGCAGGCCCTGCAGGCCAAGGAGCCCGCAAGGCGGGCGCTCAATCAACGAGAATTGGAGAACTATGTGAAGGAGTGTGCTAGGATAACGGCCATTGTGGGTGAACAACAGGATATGCCTGCCCGGGAGATACTGAACATTGTGGCTCGGCAGATTGTCAGCTACAAGCCATATGGAGAGGACTAAAAACAATGGAGATTCTACTTAGTATGATCCGATTACGTGCACACTTTCCGCAACACAGCGAAATCGTATTTTTTATAATAAAATTTTTGAACATAAATTTGAACCCATTTTATGTAAACATGTTGGCGACTCCAATTTTACGTCTCAACTTTGGTTTCAACATTTTACAGAACATTTTCCATGTGTTTGCGGCGAAGTAACACAAAACCTGTGGGAAGTTAAGTGCAATATAGCAACTCCAACATAATTTTTCGGCTATTTGCTACAAAAACTTATTTGTTTACTTCACACAATTAATTATTATTTTATTAATATTTTCGCTTCCCCTCCCCAGAGACGAACACAAAAACCAAGAAGATTTCGTCGTCTGTTTTTAGGTGTCGACACAATTTGTGTCCGTTTTTAGGGTCGCTGCTAATTGGGGGATGTTGAATGGTGGAGGGGCTGGGGAAAAGTGTGTGTGAAACTACTAGTTAATGCTTGTCACAACAAATGTTGTCATCAATCTGTGCTCCTCCTTGGGGAGAGTTCTTCACATAAAAAGAAGCGATAATGGGAGCACTGAGGAAGTCCTGTAAAAAACAACAACTGATGGTTGTAAATTTCTAATTTTGCTTTGAAAAGGTTCAATAAAATCAAATTCTCTGGAGCTTACTAATTTGGAAGTGAATCTATATGTTTCACCAAACTATAACAAGAAAGGCCTTAAAATATTTTACTGCATATTTCTGTTTGTCATATTTAATCTTGAAACGTTACTTCTGCTAACCAAATCGGCGTCCTTTCAAAATTCTGAAACCGAACCGAAAACCACAAAGAAAAATAGAGGAAAGTTCACTTCGGCTCGGCCGAAGTTTGTATACCCTTGCAGAACGCTTTTCTAACTAGAAGAACATTTCCACTGAAAACAAACAAGTTTTTCTCACAAAGACTACTTTTCTGACTTTAGCATGACAGCTATACTATATGGATGTCCGATTTCGACCAAATCTTCAAAGTAGAATCTTGGAAAAGCATAGCAAACTAAGAAATACAAAGTTTGGAGGTGTGCTGCAAGGCTATTCATACTTCATACTTTTTACTCTGTACCGTAGGTACATAGAGTATATAAGTTTGTGCTAAAGTATGCCACACCCAGAAGGAATCATCTCCGACCCTATAAAGTATATATATTCTTGATCAGCATCAACAGCCGAGTTGATATAGCCATGTCCGTCAGTCTGTCTGTCCGTACGAACGCACAGATCTCAGAGATGGTAAGAGATGGAGGTTTGATTTGTATGGCACATATGTTTCTTATGTCTGCAAGCAGATCAAGTTTATTTTTAATTTTGGCCATGCCCCCTCCCGCCCCCGCAATTTAGAAAAAACGTTATATCTGCCACAGCTTTAAAAATAGATGGCTTATTCTTTCAAGACATATTTAGTAACCAAAATAACTTATCGATCCGCCAAAGGAGTAAAGAAGATCGGATAAACGGTTGTCGAGTTATGATCAAAAGACTACTCGCTGCTGCAGCGCAGTATCAGCGTAGCTTTCAGCTGCTACTGCGGCATCAAAATTTATGCTAAGCGTATAATTTCGTTGGTACAGAGTATGTTATAGTTGAGCTTGACCTACTTTCTTTCTTGTTTTGAGTAAAATGATTAATAATCAAAAAAATTCATTAATATTTGAAAGTGCGGAATTTTATTTGTATTTTCAAACTTGGCATTGGATTCTATTGGTTCGACTTGATTCACTTACTATGGATTTGCATCAATCTTGCCACAATTTCTTATTCACTTGTAGTAATCTTCATTTGAGTAAAATTTCTAATAATTATTTCTGAGTTTAATTTTAAAAATTTAATTTAATCATTGTTTTTTGAGTTATAAAATTCAAATCAAAACTAAACATTAAAGTTTGATTTTCATAATAGAACTCATAATGATTAAGGTCCGTGAAAGATACAAATATGTGAAAAAATTTAATATACAACTTAAAGTAAGCAGTTGTTAAACAATTTCAATGTTAGCTAATGGACTCGATAATTATAATGACTTAACTAAAGAATAATATGGTTAATAAATGAAACTATTCATTTATGTTCAAACCACAACCTTTTACTTATTTCATTGTTATTTTCAGAAAGAAACCCACAGAATGAGAAAATCCTGTAAAATAAAAATATATATTAGTCTTCCTCATCTGTCTCTACTCCGCTCACTCCCTTTCCTTAATATTTTGTTTTTAGAGTCTTGAAAATGTTTTAGTACGAAAGTAAATAATTTCTGAATATTAGAAAGTCTCTTTCCTATTAAATATGAGCATGAATTCTTAGGAGAACAATGGTAATTACAAAAGTAAAACAGATTGTCAAATAAAATTGGTTTGTATTTAAATTTAATTAATTTAAAATTGCTTTTCCTTTTTGTTTCACGCATTTGCGCCGTTCGCTCTGGCGCTCACTTTCGCTCTCACTCTTTCTCGCGCTCTTATCATAAGCTCAGGCCGGGACCTTCCAATTTTTCACAATTGGATCTTATTGACCTATCCAGGTTCACTTCCAGTAAGAAATTCAGAAAGTTTATGACGCTGCATCGGGACTAGATCAGCTCATCTTCATTGATAACATTCCACATAATGAAGCTGACAATTTCTTCAACACTTAGTTTTGACCTTAAAAAGAAGGTGTTCTCCGGACACTGTGCACGAAATTGCCTCGAACCGTTTCCATTTTAGCGTTCCTGATTTCCTGCAATGTCACTTCGGGCATAATTTTTCGTTACGTATATTGTTGGGTTTGGCATTTTGATTTTCTTTTCCAACTTATTTAACTCCGAACTCGCGTTCACTTTTACTCCTTCTTTTAATGGCAACGGCTGCAATGTCTGGCTAATCAATCAATATTAAAAATTCCCACAGCCCCTGGCCAAAGTGTGGGGGGCATCAGACTTATATATATATGCATGCAATCGCCATTTTGTTTAATGTTTGTACAATTTTTTCTTACTCCACAGTTGACCGCTAAATACGGCCCAGGAATGACACTAGGCGGTGGCAAGAGCAAGGGCCAATAATCTGCTAGTGCAAAAGAGGTTAGGCTGAAATACGATCTGAGTAAAGTAGGAAGTTACCTTGAGTGCATTTCTACATATTGACAGTGACAATGCCCGTTGCCGTTCATTCATGGTTTCCAGACCCGCCATTCCAAACAGGTTCACAGGCTCAGTTCATGAAAAAACTGAACACAGAAGCCGCACAAGTTTTTCCTACACCATCTCCTCCTCCTACTCTTTCTCCTCACTCTGGAAATGCAAACTTCATTTGTTCGGTTCGAAAATCAATTTTTTTCCCTGTAACCAAACAGCTGTATTTACCACAGGAACGGAAGTCCTTTTCTCTTCAGCAAATATTTATTGGAATGAAAGTCAAGAGGTTTGTTTGTGATCCTTTCATCGGACAGCTGAAAATATTTCCCATCATCATTTATAAATTAGTTTAGTTTCCGAAAACGCTTGGAAACTGGCAGCTATTGGTCACCTGTGCGAGTGTTCTGGGAAACCCTCATACACACAGACCCCATATGATGCGGGCTGTGGCGACATCATTTTTTAATTAAATTACAGCACCTAAAACGTGCGACATTCTAATAATTTTCATTGTCAAAAATGGACAATCATAAAAAACAACACGTCTGCATTGGAGTCGTGGAACAGAGGAGGTGTCGGGGGAAGAGACCCAACCTGAGACAGACACACACAAAGAATGTGACAATCAATTAACTGGTAAGATAGCTTAAGAGAATGAGGCAGATTAAAGATTGTGGCACTAACCCTGGTGCGGGTCGGCGGGGTTGTTTAGAGACTGGGCAAAATAAATATTATCGATATACTGGCGACACGGCAGTCGATTTTCTGCCATATAAATTATTTCTATTCAATATTTTGGTAATTATGTCGGTTTCTAAATAAAATGTAACGAATTAACATTAACAGTTCATTAACGTTCTAGACCAAACGTGATAGAATTTAAAACTTTTGTCTTATAATTAAATAGAATACGAAACATTCTAATCCCGATAATTTAATGTTGAATATACTGAGAACAAACGTTCTCGAATCAAGAAAATTTGGTATTAACAGTAAGATGCAAAATTCAAGAAAAGCGAGTTCAAAGTTCGAGTACAAAACATGTTATATTAAGTACAAAATAGACTTATAATGCGAGCTCCAAAATAAAAGCTAGATTTAAAATAATTCGAAATATACTTAATATTACCCCAAAAATTCTAGTATGATTAAAAACTATAAATCGATAATGTATTTGTTTTTTTTTTATAATATTACCTTACCCATCTTTCACAATCATAATTTAATCGACATCATAAAGAAATCGGATGACAATGCCCATCTCCCTCTAACCATCTCTTTTTCTTATTTCACAATAGCTTTCAGTAACTCCATGTAGTTTAAATAGACAAATGCTAAAACTGGTATTAAAAATGAGAGCGTAAAAATATGTAGTCACAGGTGTATTTTGATGTCAAGTGAAAAAAAGTAAAGCCAAAATTTTTCTCACAAAAAAATTAACAAAAAATTTTCTGCAGTGGAGCACCCTTAGCAACTAGCGGTATAATACATTCTTAAAAACCCATTTTTCTACCTATACACAAAAACAATATAAGAATCGGTAGAGCCGTTTCGGAGAAGTTTTTTAACAAACATGCCACGCGAGATTTTTGTATATATTTAGAAGACCATAGGACAGGGGTGCCCAACAGCGACTTGTGAGTGCGTTTTTACTCACACAAACAAAAAACCAAAATCAGAAACCACAACCACCACAAGAAAACGAATGAGAAAACCGAATACTGTCGGTAGTGTGTGACTGCTTGTGACTGGCTGATACAGCGCTGTCTGCGCGTATTGTTGTTGCCTTTAATTCCGTAAGAGCATAGGAGAGAAAGAGAAGAGAGACACATACGAAATTTTTGTTGCAATTTTGTCTTACGTCAGCCTTATAGGAATGCAAATTAAATGTGGAAAGCTGATGGTAAAAGCAAAGTTCAAGTTAATAAAACTTTATCGAAATCATAAAACGGCTATTACAAATAGCAGTAGTACTCTTTTAAAGTAATGGGAATTAAGAAGTACACAGAAAAAAAGGTCCAAAAAAGTATCCATTTGGGAAGGCCGAAAAATCATCCCAAGGATCATCATTTTGCATATCCTTTGGATGATTTTTAGCTCAGTTGGAAGATTAAAAGGATATTTCAGACATATCCCTCCCAAATGGATACCGGAAATCATCCTTTTTTTTCTCTGTGTATATACTTTAAAAATATAAAAAAGACACTTGGATTCTAGATCGACTTATATCGCTTCGTACTTAAAAAAATAGTATCCTCTTATTTTTGGAAGTACTAAGAAGTAATAAACATAGAGACATCAAAAAACGACCGTTAATATGGTTGAATTAGGAACAAACGTACTTGAATCCAGCTCATTTTGTACTTTCAGTGAGCCGAAATATTAAAGAAATGTGTGTTCTTAGTTCGATTTCAAAATTACTTGGATTAAGTACAAAAAAGGATGCTTAGTAGCTCCAAAAAGAGAACATCGGAAATGCCAATAATTTTTAGCGAATTTTTTCATGAAATTCTCTACCATTTTTAACACTTTTCTTATGGAGTAACGATGGATATCTGTCCTAAAGTTAAACCATCGATCATAGCGATCGATAGCAGTCTTTGGTTTAATACAGAGACCTTATTTTAAGAACAAAAAGGCTTTAGCTTTTAAATTTGTTCGACTTAAGCCAAAATTATTTGGTAATTCTTTGATACTATGAGTGTTATTTTATTTAAAAAATGTATTGGGGTGGACTTTAGAGTTTATTAGGCTTTCAGAAAGAATACGTTGTGTTAACATATTTTGAGAGTCAGTCAGGCTTGACTTAAGAATTTTACAGCGTAAAAATTTGATCAAAAAATTTAAAAATAATTTGAAATGTACTCACTTAACTTAATCCTGAAACAGTTTTAGATCGTGTTTGCAGAAAGAGCTTTGTACTTGAATCGATCCTTTTTGTACTTTCCATCGCCATCGTTAGAACTTGATGATTTACAAAGTTCTTCATTTTAATTTTCCCATAGCTGAGAGAATAAAGCATTTCCGACCCGATAATGTTTATGCATCGATTTAAAAACTAAAATTTAATTATTCTGTAACTTTACTTGGACTAGTTTGAACTGATTTATTTATGTAAATGTACACAAGGGTTAACACCTTCAACTGCGTTGACCCACGACATCTCTTGGCACGCTTCGTTGTCTTCTTCTGCGTTTCTTGGATGTCGTCTGCATTGTTGTTGCCATCGTTGTGGGGCCCTGTCAATGGTTATACGTGTTGTATGCCGGTGATCGAGAGTGGGAGGGGGGGAGACAACATCTTTGAGGGACCATTATTGAAAATAGAAAGCTTGTCGCTTCTACTCGCTGCCATTGTTATTAATTTGTCATTAAAACGCGTTGTTCAACAAGCCCTAATGATGCGTGTAAATGCAAACCAAAAAGTCCACACATCCAAAATAAAATCAAATCAATGCCTAACCCACACTCCTCCCCGACTCACAAACGGAAATGTTTAAAGCGCGTGTACAATTTAAAATGAAATAAAATCAGACGGAGCGCAGCTTTCGAAATTTTATGAGCATGTTGCGCTTATTAGTCGGAGCACGAGAAATGGCGACAGGCCACAACAGCAACAACAGCAACAACAACAACAACAAGCTTGAACAACCGCCACGACATGCATTTCCACGGCTAATTTTTCACGCGCACTCCATTCCCGTTCTCGAAGTCGGCAACTGAACAGCGACAGCTCCTGACCAGGCCAGGCCGGCGATTGATCAGGTTCGTACTGTGGGTAGTGTGCATTTCTCATGAGGTTGGTCAAAATGAACTCTGCAAAATGTTCTTAGAATTCATTTTTAGATGTTTTTTGGTAATGCTTTAAAATAATGGGTGAAACCTTGCCAATAAAGAGTTAAGATACCGGATCTTCCGATCAGCTGGTCTGTATACCATAATATTCGACTTTGGTTTTTGTTAAGTAGTCCTTTTTCTCACATATTTATCTATTCCATTTATTTAACCATTTCGTTTCTTCTCTTTTCAGATCACTGTCTTGATTACAATAATTAACCTTTTAGACACGCTGCTAGATTTTGTTTGACAGTTTTCTGACAGTCTGTTCAGACTGAGTAATATAAATGTGAATATAAACAGAATTTTCTGTCTGGCACGTGAATGGCAGCAACAGGCATATTAAAATATGTCAACCAAAAAGTGATTCTTTAAGCATTAGTTGGTTAATTCAAATGATACTTCTAGTTTAAAAAAAATACGCAAAAATGCTCAGTAAGGTTTGCCATGAATTCATTTACATGAATTAATCTTTTGACGGCTGTTATTGAGGCATCCCTCCATTTAATTTTTCCATTGCAAATTTTCAGTTTTTGGTTATGCAATTTTCAAAAACGCTATATAGATTTAGGATTCCTTTTGGTGTATATTTTACACCTTTATTGCTAGTTTTTTGAAAGCATCTTACGGTGTAGTGTTAAAGTGTGAGTTGGTTACTGGTAAACAGGTTTGTGAAGGGTGAATTAATGTAAGTATAAACTCTCAAGATGAATAGATCATTAGAATTAGAAAATTCAAAGGTTAAACACAACTTGCTCAAAGATTTAGAGGACAACTGTTCCTAAAGTGCACAATTCTATTCCACCCAACAAAAAAGATGAAAAATATAAGCAGTAAGTCCAATGCACTATGGTGAAGCAGCAAATTAACTCTTGTATATATCATTCCCAATTCAAAGAGATGTGTCTATAATCCTGTGATTTAAAGTCAATCAATGTTTTTGGCTCTTAAGAACAACGATTTTTTTGTAAGTGAAAGCGCGACTCAGATGAGATACAAATTAAGTTCGGCACAGAAATTCACTTATACAAGATTGCAGTGCAACAGCAATCAGATTTGAAAACTGATTAAAGTTTTCCAATTATTCCAGATATCTCCTTTAAGATATCAGACAAGTGTAATTGCTAATCTGAGAAGTTCCAGAATATTTGAGAAGTCGCCTATCTGATTTCTCATATGATTTTTTTAAAGCCAACTTTCCGTTATATAAGGTATTTTCAGGCATATCAAATGAGAACTCAGTCAAGTAAAATACAGCTAAGGTATGCATTATCCTCTGTTTTCCATAGACGAAAGCAAAAATAGATAGATATAACCAGGGCTGCAAACCTCAAAAATTCTCCAGGAGGTTCGGTCCGGTCCGGGTTCGAACCCATTGTAAAATAAAAGGTTCGTTTCGCGGACCGGTTTTGGGAACCCCTGAACCAAAGGTTCTGGTTCGAACCTTGGTTCGCTTGCACATAAAAGAGTAGTTGGTCTTTTGATTTATTAAAACGTTAAAAATGAAACATATATGCTTTCTATCCATATGCTTAAGCAAAATGATAATTACTTAAGTTATTTCTATTATCAAATCCATTAGGTGACATTAACAGCTTTTAGAAATTGCTTAGTTTAAGTTAATTAGCATTATATCTTCCAGGAGGTGTTTATCTTAGAAAGTAATAAACAATGTTTTGCTGGAGATTTTCGAATGTATCGTTGAAAAAATTACTTTAATCGGTGAACCGAACCTCATTTTTCAAAAAAGTGGTCCGGTTCGGGTTCAGGTTCGCGTTGTCAAAATTGTAAGCCGCCTGGTTCATGGTCCGGTTCGCGAACCCCAAAAAACCCGAACCGAACCGGTTCTCACGGGTTCGGTTCCGGACCGGTTTGCAGCCTTGAATATAACTGAATGTTGAGTATGTTTTGAGGCCGACGACACTAAGTGAGAGAGTCTCAACTTTCGAGCGACCTTCGTATTCATTTATTCTTTGATATTTTTGTAAGTCCCAT
The DNA here is from genome assembly GCA_035044965.1 of Lordiphosa andalusiaca. Taxonomy (NCBI): domain Eukaryota; kingdom Metazoa; phylum Arthropoda; class Insecta; order Diptera; family Drosophilidae; genus Lordiphosa; species Lordiphosa andalusiaca. The sequence continues at coordinate 472,773 of JAWNNM010002684.1, forward strand.
TTACGAAACAAGATAGCGTTCCAGCGACCTAGAAAAATTTAATGAATGAGATCAGCTGGCTCGACGTAAAAAAAGTTGTTTACAACTGTAACCATTTATGTACACCATAAGGAGATGATTGCCTATACGCCTGGCCAACAGGGGTCGAACAAATTACGATATTTGCACTGATACAAGCCGAACGCATGCCGAAGCTTGCGCCAAGAGAGCAAACAGCTTTTCAGACTTTCTTAACTCAAGAAGAAAAGGTTTAATCGCGAAAAGACAACAATGCCGAGCGCAAAAGTATCGTTAGGAGATCACAGAGAGAAAGAGACATCTAGAAACATAATGCCCTAGAAAAGAGCTGAAACTCTTAAATTTCTTTGGGGAAATCCTGATAACAGGTTTGAATACAAATTGACCAATTGACAATGCTCTAAAGTTGAAGGTGCATGGCTGTTGGGTGAAGGTTATAGTTAGAGCCTTTAATCGGCTTACAATTAACCCAATTTAATTCTTTCGATTAAATTCGACTAGTCGATCAGCAAAATTGCCTCCACCTGCAAAGTGGCGGATGACCGCAATATAACTTGTTTGAAAGTCAATGAAATTAAGTATAGTATAGCAGAGTAATGTGATCATTATTCCCGTAATTGATTACTTTTTATACTCCTTACCTTAGGTACACAGAGTATTATAAGTTTGTGCAAAAGTAGAGAAAAGAGAAGGATGCATCTCCGACCCTATAAGGTATATATATTCTTGATCAGCATCAACAGCCGAGTCATGTCCGTCTGTCTGTCCGTATGAACACACAGATCTCAGAGATGGTAAGAAATAGAGGTTTTACATGTAAGGGACATATGCTTCTTATGTCTGCAGGCAGATTAAGTTTATTTTCAATTTTCGCCACGCCCCCGCAATTTAGAATCTCATATTTCCCACAGTTTTAAAGATAGATGGTTCGTTCCTTCTGGACATATTTAGTAATAAGGATAACTTATCGATCAGCCAAAGTAATGGTGAAGATCGGATGAAGGGTTGTCGCGTTATGATCAAAATACTGTTCGCTGCGGCCGCGCAGTAGCAGCGCTGCTTTCAGCTGCTACTGCAGCATCAAAATTTATGTTGAGCGTATAATTTCGTTGGTACAGAGTATGCTATAGTCGAGCTTGACCGACTGTTAGTACAACAGTCGCGATTAAAAATCAATTCCTGAATGCTATTTATTAAGTAAAAGTAATTCTTGTTCAATAGTTTAGTGATGGTTTCAAATTGTAAGTACTTTTACAATTACTTGAATAATTGAACGTGAGTAATTGAGCTTAAAAAGTAATGGAATTTTTCACCAATCAAGTTTGAACAAGAAAGAAAGTCGGTCAAGCCCGACTATAACATACTCTGTACCAAGAAAATTTCTTTTGATCATAACTTGAAAACCGTTCATCCGATCTTCTTCATTCCTTTAACGGATCGATAAGTTATCCTAATAACTAAATATGTCCAGAAGGAACAAGCCATCTATCTTCAAAACTGTGGGAGATATGACGTTTTTTCTAAATTGCGGGGGCGGGAGGGGGCGTGGCCAAAATTGAAATATAAACTTGATCTGCCTGCAGACATAAGAAGCATATGTCCCATACATGTCAAACCTCTATCTCTTACCATCTCTGAGATCTGTGCGTTCATACGGACAGACAGACGGACAGACGGACATGACGGACATGACTCGGCTGTTGATGCTGATCAAGAATATATATAATTTATGGGGTCGGAGATGCTTCCTTCTGGATGTTACATACTTTTGCACAAACTTATAATACTCTATGTACCTACGGTACAGAGTATAAAAACACCAATTATAAATGTTGGCCAATCATGGTAATAAAATCCAACTAATAAGATTAATTTTTTATTTTAATCAAGACCCTTCTTCTTGGGCATAGCTAGAGGAGTTTGCTCTTGTTGGTTTGTGGATGCTGGACGAAGATGAAGATCGGCGCATTTGCTGGGACGTCAAAACAAATATGACTTAAAGGGAAGGAGACACGTTTCAGATGCGTATTGGCCTACTCCAGAATAAAGGAGACCAGGCAGGGACCACCGCCCACCACTTAAACATAATTGGGCGAAGTGCTCTCATTGATACAGGGGTACAGCACGAGCGTGCTATGCCGCTAGTGAAAAGAATTGTAACCGTCGAGGAGTCATCCATTATTGTAATCGACTATAGTACAATAGATCCAATAATTGAACATAGCTCAACTGAGAGGTTTTGTCTTTTATTTGATGAATTCCGAACTGCACTGCCACGTCTGACCCAACACTCCGCCATTCACCTTGGTCACAAGGATCAGGCTGGTGTCATAGATTTGGCTATTACACTGGTTGACACCCAAAATGATTCAAAGATCACACAAGGATATTTATGTACGATTTTCATCGCTGAACACGAATCTGGCCTCCCAAAGTGCCTATCGCGTAAAGACTCAAAAAACCCGGATTTTCCCTGTATTCAATCATGTGTAAAGAATGAGGCCGAGATGCTAGAAGTATTTGGCTTAAATTAAAGCTTGAGCTGTCAACCATATGGATTCAATCGAAAAAACCTTGATTCAATCCCAAATTTACTTGTAACACAACTTGTTCATGTGCTCTCGCATTCTACGTATGAGTAAGTGGGCCATATTCTCCCAAATTCTCTACAAGTGAGGCCGTTTTTCTCAAAATCTTTATGTGATGGGCACTTTTGGAGGCCAGATTCGTAGTCGATTTTTGAATCTGAAAAATTGTTAATTTTTGTCGAGTTATTAGTGGCTTGTCACAGCGCTGTGACACACAATTCTCTTAACCTGTAACACACTTTGTCACAAATTGTCACAGACAATAGTGTCACAGTGTGACCCTGTGTAAACCCAGTATTATCCCTTAAATCAGTGTTGCTTAGCATGGGCCCCTGGGGGCCGAAATCACTCGTCAATTCACCTCGCTGAGTGCCAGAGAGTGTTTTTCTTTGGTCAAGCAGTAGAAAGTCTGATTAAAGAGATTTGCCGATTTGTACAGTAGACATTGCTTAGTTCTGCAACAAAGTTTCCATTTGAACATTACAATATTTATGAATGTCTGCAGAGTTGTTTCTGACTTTAACTTTGAATTAATTTAAAATCATCTGTATTCAGATCCAGTCAATCAAACTTCATTGTGGTGCAGTGCGTAGTATTGTCATACCCAATGCCCAAGCACCTTGAATATCAATTGTTAGAGCATCCTGTCTTCGTCTCTCTGGCACCGCAAATTTCATCTTGTGTTTTATTTTTGTTGTGGCACTCCAAACACGCACGAGAAATTCCAAGAGATAAGGATCGTGTACGACAAGGTGTATTATGGACCCCCAAGTCAACCACCGATTCCAAACGGAGTGCCATACTGTTGACTCTGTTAAATTGCCAATATTTATGGTTTTGCCTGTACGGGTTGACTTGTTAAATGGGTGTTCCGATGCAAACACAAAGAAGTAAGCAAACAACCAAAAATGAACTAAAAGGAGTTTCAGGTCCTCAAGTAGCTGCAAAACGTTTAAAGACAAAACGATAAGCTGGACAAAGAGTGGAGTTCGGCCAGTTCCAGGGTGACATCAATTTTGACATATGCATGTCACCAGACGCCATTTTGAAGAGTTTCTTCTCCACTGTCTCGGGCTGTCTCTCCTCCTCACCTATGTGCAGCAAAGCAGAAATGCGCAATGTCGTTACTGTCGACGACATCGTCGCTGAAGCTATAAAAATGTCAAAACATGCAACAAATGAAAAGAAGAATTATAAAGAAATCTAGCAAGAGCAAAATTTATAAAAAAAAAAAATGAACAAACTGTGAATCTGGCTAAAAAGTTGCGCTACATCAAGTTGGGAAGTTGTTGTGAGTTGGCCAACTTGCAGAGCTACCAGGTGGGTCAGAGAGTTTGACCATGTTTTCTTTTTTTTGAATGGTGGTTAGGAAAGAAGCAGCACAATCCGGAAAGTTCGAAGTTTCTTTTATTTTTCGAAGTTTCTTTTAATCTCAATACTGTTTTTAGGGCATTTAGATTTCCTGCTAGCTCAGCTTTATCAACTCCATCATCCTGTTTCTATCCCTCTGCACATAAAATTCAACAAAAAAAATTGTCATTTTTTTTTCATTTTTGTTGCCCGGTTTTGATACGCTGCTGATTTTGCGGTTTTTATGATTTTTCAGCTACGAAACACCTTTTATTATACAACAAAATAAAAAAAAAAAAACAATAAAGGAGGAGCACGCGAATCATTCATGATGTCCGAAGTTCATCAACAATGTGTGATTTTTTTTTCAGCTAACTGAAATTGTAGATGTGTGAGACAGAGATGAATCTAAGAGAGAAAACACCTTATTGGGTTAAAAACGCTATAAGTCACACCTAAAAAAAAAAAACAGCACTCAAAAATTTGTCAGATTTTCTAGGCGCCTACAGCGCGTGCTTCATAAATCAATTCCCATTGCAGGTTACATTTTGTGGCTCATAAAAATGCAAATTGTATGCATAAAATATAATTTTTATAACTTAATTAAGTTGAGCGCTTTAGGAGAGTCTGGGCCAGGTGAGCTAACAGCCCGCTGCTTTGTGTGTCATTAAACTGGCGCCACAATTCCAATTGATTTTCCCTCACCGGCCACAACACATTTACATGACAATAAATAAATGGTAGGCGGGTGGGTGGCTGGTGGGCCTTGATTTGTCCACTGATAAATGCAACTCAATCTTATCAAATGACCAAAACGGCGACTGAGCCGGAGGGAAAGGGAAGATACTCCTCCTTGGTAGTAGCAGCCTCAGCGTATCCCAGTTCAGTTTCAGTTTAACACATTTCTTGGAAGTGAGATAAAAAGACAAATAGACTTTTTCTGTTTTGTGTGTGCTTTTGATGGGAACTGCACACGCCAGACAATAAAATAATCTACCTCTAATTTGGGTGTCGTTTACACGTGCCAAGACCTCTAACGCGGACTCGGACACTGATGAGCCCCTGATGAGTTGGGGACCTGATTTGGGGGTCATCAAACACAAGTTGTTATCGCTTCATCTGCCCGTAAACGAGTGTCTGGAATGTCTATGATATGCAGTGGCATTTTGAAAGTTGAAATACTTGAAGACTGAAAGCAGGCGAAATTGTAAGCTCAGGAATTTCTTAGGGAAATGGGTTAACAGCTCTGGAATGGAAAGGTGACTCGCTGATATGAGTTGAATGGCTTGCTTGAAAATGTACAACTACTCTGAGTGTTTGTGTAATGTTTCATACTTTGAGCTCAGACTTAAAAACGTCAAGGGGATAAATGTAAAATAATCATTTAATCATCAACTATCCCTATTTCACACCCACAGGAAAAAATTTGCATGAAGATATCCATCAGAAAAGCACGAAATTGTCTCTGAACAAAAGGTTGTGTTTTGCTACATGATAACAAAAAACATCAGCACTCTAGTAATCAGGGATGCAAACCACTTGAAAATAAGTACTGGTTCGGTTTAGTGGTTCACACAGTTTTTGAAGTCCCGGTTCGGTCCATTCCATGGTTTTTGAAGCTAACTGAAGCTAACTGATTTGGTTCGGTTCAGTGGCTTACAGTGGCGCATTATGAAATACTATTTATGTTGTCATTTGATTTGTTGAACACTTTGGAAATTTAATTAATAAAATACATTTAAATATATTTGAAATACTTAGAAAAATGTCAAAAATGTATTATGTCTACAAGGAGCCAAAAAGGTCAAAAGGAATTATTATATTGCAAAAAAAGTTGGCATAAATGTTTTATTTCCGGGGTGATAGTCTTAAAGGAGACAAAAACTAAATCCTTTTTGAAAAACACAAAATTTGCGAACCTTTTGAACGTATTCGGCAACTCACTAGCTTTCGAACGGAATACTTGCCAAGTCATGCGTCACTGTTCTACAAAGTGACATTCCGCGAGTCAACGCTATCAGTTCGATTTCGGTTTGCCAAAGAGAAAGTACCGATTTTAAAAGAAAACTTCGTTAAGTTCCATTATTCATCTGGAAAGTCTCACATATCGATCTGCAACTTACATAAAGAGAATGCAGAATGTTCACATAATTATTATTTTTTTTTTTAAATTCAGCTTTGAACCTAAAGTAAGTGCATTCAGCAAATAAAACCGATAACCTAATGAATTACGATTGCCTGTCATTTTTTGCTGAATGCCACTGATTGCCAAGTGTAAGTTATTTTCCGCGTTTTGTATATTTGGTTCAAAATTTTAGCCCATTTTTTAAGGTTTTTTTTATACCATTTAGTTTGTTACTTTATTTTCAATTTTGATCTGAAAAATCAAACATTTTATAAGAATCTATCTCGATAATTAGGATTGTCAAATTGAGTAATCGCAATCGACAGTAACTGTATTCAGCAGGTAAAATCGGCAATCATAGCTCAGTTAGCGGAAATCAGAAATATGCTGAATGACTCAAACTTGATCCGATCTAATACAAAATTTGCTGATTTTAGTACCGAACTGAATTGTGATTTCGTCCATGTTTTGCATATTTTATTATTGTTTAAAAGTATTTAAATAACATGTCAGAGCTGTTGCAGCATCTTATGGTCTATATCAAGGGTGCCTACAGCCTATGCGCGTAGCTGGCATTAGTTGTTAATTTACGCACAGACTTTCACGCATACTACAACAAATATGAATGAGTTGTCTTCTTCGTAGATTTTGCAGTTGGTAACGAATGATTTCGTGTGCATCTGACAGGCTATAATCGGGTTTGTGTTTCTATTTTTGGCAGGGACTGTAATGATTAAGAGTTCTATTTTAAAAATTTGACTTTAATAAATATTTATGATTTTTATTTTATAAATGAAAACTTAAAGATTAATATTAATTTATTTAAATAAAACTCAACAATAACAATTTTAAATATAACTTAGAAGGTGATCACGACTAGTGCAAAAGAAAGTCTAGCCAATAAAGTCTAGTTCCGAGGTTTCAAATTTAACTTAAATTTCGATTTTAAAAATGTATTTTTGAAATATTATTGAATGCATAAATTAACTAAGGAATTCCTTAAGATATTTTTGTGCTTAAAGTATCACTTACAGACTTTCCTCAGCAACAGTTTTCGCGAGGTTTATTAAGCTGGAAGTTGGCTCAGCGTTCTTAGTTGTCCACGGGATTGACAGAACCCGTCAACCTCTAATGAAAGCAGCCAAGACTTTTAAAAGTTGATACTAAAAACATGCCTTTTCTCAAATCTAAAATGGATTGGATCAAAAAAACAAACATTAAACTTTTTTTAAATTTTACATAAATTTCTTGAGTAACATGGAAAAACTTTTGTATTGTTCTAGTTTGGTCAGTCGAAGATATTCGACCTTGATGATATTAGGGATTTGAGAATAATATTAAAGCTTATATAAGATAGCATAAATCTGTGCTCAGTGATAGAACCTCTTACACATTTTGCTGATATTTATCAATGTTAACTAAGATGCTTTGAACCAAGGCTGAAACCTTAGATGATTGAACAACCGTAATCAAGACTTTGCTTCTGCAGAATTTTACACTCTTGACCTCTTTCTTCTAACCAATTGTAACCAAACCATTCCACTGATACCACCCATTTTTACAGCTCCATATCCATCTCACTTGTCTGGAATCGTTGATTTATTTATTTATTAAAATTCATGAGTGTAATGTGCTATTTTTTCTTCTTTATATTTTTTTTTCTGCTATCTGACACTTGACCCTATCAGAAAATAATGACTTTTGTATACACGAGTTTATCGACTGGACAACCGTTTGTTGACTGTTGGATGGGGTGAATGTTGGTGACTGTCTCGAAATCTGGCGCCGTTTACAATACCCCGCGGCTAAACAACAAAAAATAAAAAAAAAACATCAGCCAAATGTCTATACAAAAGTCAATAAACTTCAGTGCATGAGACGGCAAGGAGAGATGGGTGGCTTATTAAGGGTTGTGTGAGTATGTGGGAGACCAACAGGTGTGGTATCATCGTATATAATGAAGTTTATTTTCCTAACAGCTGCAGGGCATAGGTTTAAAGTCTAGGATTCCTTTCGGGTGAGAATCAATGAAAAGTTTTAGTCACAGAATCAGATGGACATATATTTTTAGGGTGCTGTGAGCTTTGGTGGAAGATTTGTCATAATCTTTCAAAACATCGAGCACTCAGCAATGTATCAAATATTTATTTAAGTATTCTTTTAAATGGAATGTGGCCTATGTGTTTCTTGGCCAGCTCTAAATAGCGGTCCAGTAAGAATCCAAGAATTCTTATGTTTTGTTTTCCTATAACTAATTTCAGTATAGCACTTTAAGGCAGCGGTTGAAAGGAAATTGAAATGATTGATGCAGACACTGCCAATTATTATCAGTAATTTGGTTGAACGGGCTACAAAAATGAATAAAATAGCCTTTCAAATTATTATTAAACATATATATAAATGTTAAGTTAAAGATAATAAAGCGATTCTTCCAGTAGTTATCGCAACAGTGCTGAGATATCAAACTGTTATTCTTATTGTATAATCTTTGTATAAGAAGCCATGCTTTTGGGAGAAGTGAAAAAGTCTCTTCTGAGAGATTAAAAAGCGACTATTACTAAGGATTAGAAAGGATTTCTTCTAAAAGTTAAAAAAGCAATTCTCCCTGGAGATAGCAATAAGTAGACAGCGGATCTTGCATATTTGTAAACCGATTTTAATCCTAGTAAACTCGGAACAATGTGTATTAAACAAATGATTTTACATCGCTTTGTCTTTTGCTGACTTTAAGTCTCTGACTTACTTGGTTGAAAATCAGTTTGGAAATATGCAAAATCCGCTGTCTAGCTATAAGTCTCTGTTCCGGAATAGATAAAGAACTCTCTTCTATATAAGATTACATAAATTAACGAAGTAAAATAAATTTGTATTTTCAAATTTATACTCATTTAATTTCTGAACCCTTAAACTTAACACCGTTTGAATAACGCCCAGATACATGGGTAACTACATGTCAAGATTATACTTATTTTGAAATGAAATGAAATATTATCAGCCTTAAATTATTCAACCACATATGTCTTGCATGTCGGATAGATTTGACACCTTGTAATTCTCTAGTTAGAATTTCGTGCTATTGAAAGTGGAGGAAAGGTTGAACCTAAATTCGGTTCTGCTATCGTTTATTATATGATGTATCGTCAATTCAAATATTAAATGAAATAAAGCATCGCTTTTTTGCCATCTCGGCATTTGGTAAGGAAAATTTAATCAATTATCCGAAAGGTCGAGTGAAAAGCGATACCACATATCGCTAATTTATACACAGAAAAATATGATACGATCTGGGGCTCAATGTTTTTTTTTTCATATCATTTAAAAGCCGATTTGATAAAGTTGAAAAAGGCCTGTTCGAAAATAGGTTAGGTAAGGTTGCGATGGCTGACAGCGACAGATCGCCCTCCAACTTAGGTCTCTTTGGGGCCAATGCGATGCCATATTTGCTCCCTGTTAACCCATTTTGTTAATGAGGTTCTTCCTCCTTACTGAAACATTGTGTGGACAGAATGCATTTTAGTAGAGCTGGGATTTCTAGTTCGGATGTATCCGATAGGTTAAGTAGGAGAGGTTGACCTAGTGTCCTGTGCCTCCTTCTACTCAGGGCGTGAAGGTGTTGTACTGCTTTCTCCTCTTCTTCGTACCTACAGATTCAGCAGAAATCTTGGTGAGTGACTTATATGCGAGCATCGTGTCTTCCGAAAAGCCAGTGACCCATTAGGATTCCCAACAGGAACGATATGTGCTCCCTTCTGTGGCGTAGAAGCGTGGTGGTACGCTTTAGGTTTTGGGTTGGCCACGTAATCCTCGCTACCGCACAGGAGGAAAGGCTTTCCATCTATCCGCAGCGAGACGACGGGTTTCAGCTTTTGTGTAGAGCTTAAAAGGTACCATGGGCCTTCCATCCCTATCGAGCTCTTCTCTGAAAGAAGCTTTAGTTTGACATTTCTTATCATCCTAATGATATAGATAACATTAGATGTCAAAATATCAAATTAAGCAGCCGAGATTAAATTGATTCTGATATAATTTACCTATGTATATTATATGATAAAAATGCGAAGCCGAGTGATGATAATGTGTTTTAAACGAGTTTTTCAGGGTGTCCAAAGTCCAAATCATTGTACAAAGCATAAGAAAAAATCGATTATTTCTTAACCCAAAATGTCAATACCTCCTGAACCTTTAATTACGAAGCTACGAATTGCTGTTGTACAGGAGTATTTATAATGTTTGCTACAATTTACAGCTATTGTAAATCAGTAATAGTGTTTGGAAGCTATGGTAAAATATATAAACCTCGTGAGGAAAAGTAAGTCTAACCCAAAAAAGGTGTTATATGTAAAAAGTTTGAAACCTCTAGAAATGTAGGAGGTTTCCATTTTACTCCAAAAATTCCAGGGCCACAGGGAATGCAATCATTTTGAATTCTCATTTTAAATAAACACTCAGCAACTAATTATTCTAAATATTACTCAGCCGCTTACCGAATACGACTTGTGAATAAAAATTGTGGGGGAATTCGATTTGATGCATAAAACTTAGTAACGAATTACCAATTACGATCCAATGAATACCCATTTGGGGCTAAGACTGATGCAAATCATAAATTAAATTCCGTTTATTTATATAAAATTATGATTTTTATTGATTTTACTCAAAAAATAATCAATATCCATTAATCAAATAATATAGACTTCCGAAAAAGAATCGTATTTTAAAACGCTTTGTTTTCCGTTGCAAAATAAAACAAGTCCGGAGAAATAAATGTTTTATTGTAAGTTCTATTAGTGAGGTTCCACCTTTACTTCTATTGATCTTTCTCTCTTCAAAAGCAACTCTTGTAAAAATCAAAACCACCACCTTTGACCACGACTGACTCATCACCTCGGGGCCGGTCGCCGTCCACACAGCCAGCTGCCTTCCTGACTGTCAACTGGCGCTTCAGAAACCCGTTGGCATAAATTATTATAACCATATGCGGCGGCGCTCGTTCAATGTAAGTAAACTGGCAGAGTTGAGAGAGGACCCTCCGAGCCTCCACACTCTGTCGCCAGCTTCGACCAAGCCAGGCGATTTTTTAACGCGCTCAGCGGGCGCTCATTGTCCCAGGCAGTTAAACAAGACGCTTTTCAGCTCGTAAAACATGCCACAAAGGGTTCCTTTAGGGTTTTGTTGCATGTTATTTTTGGATAATAAAGTTATTGATTTGTGTTTAAGTGGCGTGGGTGAAAATTCTGTGGGTCCCCCCCCCTCCGCTGGCCGCGAAGAAAGTCTTCCCCCCTTTCGAAATTAATGCCGAACATTTGTTTTTGACAATCTCCGCACATTTATCAGTTTATTTGTTTTATTAAATGCTGAGCTGTTAAGGCCTTAAGCCGATGCCTGTCAATTGCGACATGAGCAAGTCACGTACCCCCCATCATTTCCCTCAATGGGTATACACGCCATGGCGTGGGCGGGCGGCGCGTTTAAGTAGCTTAAACAGACGCGGTGGTCCAGGGCATAACTTTGTCTAATGACTCGGAAATCCGTCAGTAATAATCATTATGAAAAAGTAAAACTCAAGCCAAGGCTATAAAAAACCAGGCGAGCATTTGAGATGTCAGAGCTCGCTCTGAGTTGCTGATGCATTTCTGCACTTAACTTGGGGCTGAAGTCAAACATTTAGAATGAAGTTGGAGGCCGAAGCTCTTGACATTGAGCACGTGTGCTCGCTTTATAATCCTATTACCTCGATGCGGCTGACAGCCGGCCGATCTGGAATTTTATGAATGAAAATATTCTGACGGAGTGTTGGGTAGAAGGCGAATTGATGAATTGATGAAAATTCTATTAAATGGAAATAAATGCAATACATTGTTGTTGTTATTAAGTTCACTGCGCCTCTCCTTTCAAATGCTATTGAATCAGTTAAACCTGATCTGACTGGCCATATCAGTGTCAAAGTTTCTGACGATCAAAAATGCCTTTTAAAAACATAGTCGGAGTTTCGGAGAATCCATCTGCGAAATAAAAGGATTCCGTTTATCTCCTAAGCCGTAACAGCTTCGCGACATTAAACGAATAAGTTATTTTCTTAATATGTTTTTGCAACCGGTCACCTTCACCAGCCATTGGCATCAGCTTCGAAGTTACTATCCATCAAAAAGATTCTCAAACTTTGATTTGGTATAATTAAAACTTTAACTATCGTATTTGATTTTGGCATACCCCTTTTGTATTAAAATTAAGTAATAAAAACTTTGATTTAACTAAAACCACATTTAAATATTCCCTATGCACGGAATTCAAGTTTAACAATTGGAAGTACTCTCATTGCTGCGTTATGCCAGAAATATGTTCGTGAATACTTTTGGCAGATCGATCATAGTAGTATTTTGGCAGTGTAGCAACCAGCGTGTGCGATGGAGCCATTTGTTGAGACAGTATTCCGATTATGTTCAGTCCAAAGGGCCCCTAATTCAAGAAAGATTATACCGTTAACAATTTATACATTTCGTAGTTCTTCAGAATTAAACCTAGTAAAATTCTGCTCTGTATGCAATTTGCAATTTTCAATATTAAATTAAAGTTTACCCACTTCAGATATACGATTAACATATTTAATGCTAAATTAGTAAAATATTTAAGTCAATGTTAATTAAAATATTAGAGCTTTTTCCCCAGGTGTAGGTCCCTGACTACTGTAGGAAAATTAGCAAGAAGAAAAGAGAAGCTTGGCTGGTCTTGGACCGCTGTGTGGCCCAACATTTTTTTTAGTTTTATTCATTATTTTCATGAATTGATCCAATTCAAAATTAATGTTTCGCTTGAGGTCATTGATTTTTTATATTTAGCTTATTTCGTCATTTGATAGGCAACCTACACTTACTATTACTTAATTCCTTATAAATTTGATACCCTTAATGATATTAGACTTGCAGCTTAGAAGGTATAACAGTGAAACCAAAAAACCCAATTTGTGGGTAGTTTGCTGCGCTTTTTTATAAATCACATGAACATGAAAAATAAAACAAATCTATAAAATCAGTAATATCATTCAATCTCTATTAATGTCATCCAAGGATTTTATAAGAAGAATAATCGCTTAATTATTTGGAATACTTTATGAAGAACCAAAATCGAGGAGATCTCTTTTGTCAACTTTTGAATTTGGAATAGGGGAGCTAAAAAACCAATGTAATTACATAATTAAAAACGGTTTTAGAGAATTTTAGAATAAAACCTAAATGTATTTCAATGACGTTTTCGAGTCTTTGTGTCGCAGAAGATATCAACGAATTCATGAAATTTCAAATTGACTTTAATTCTGAACAGGTTCTGGTTCTGCAACATATCAGTTTTTGGCTTGGTTAATGGCTCGATTCACTTTAAAAAATCTATCGAAAGTCCATGTGATATCAGTCTTAGTTCGTTCTTGGCTTGGGAAATTTCATGGATAGTTTGATAAAACGAATATAATATCAACGAGAGTTGTTTTCTGTATGTTGACATCAGGCTCTGCTCTATTAGAGCTTTACAAACAAAAGGAACTAAGTATCCAAAGTATTTGTCACTTCAACACCACTGCTATCTGAATTGAAGAAAAAGCATCTAAGTTGAGCTCGGTCTAAAACCAGAGCCCCGGCTCTGGAAATTTGTAAGTTTATCCTTTAAGATAAGTCAATACATTCTGTTACATATAGTTTTTAGTTCCGGAAAGGATTATTGTCTTCATCATACTAAAATGAGTAAGAAACTAGTTTAATTGCATTCTGTGTGGTGAATCATGCAATGCTATGAATAAGCTTATTTTTTGTACCTATTTGTTATCTACATTTCTACTTATTTGTGTTTATTGATGATATTATTTACTGTATAAACTAATAACTCAAGGTGCCCCCTCAGTTCAACACTCGTTTATAAAGATTACTAGACAGCTAGTAGACTTGGAAAATTGTGTACTTAAACAAATTTTCCACATCGTTATGTCTTTTGCTGATCTTCCAATTCATTTAATAATTATTTAAGCCATCTTGGAATGAAATGCAGAACATCATATAGTATTGTGCACGTTTACTTTGGCTTACTTGGATGAAAATCTTTTTGAAAATATGCAAAATCCGCTATCTAATGATTACTGACTTACAAATATTTTAAAAAACATTGCTGTTTAGAAGTATATTCTTGATAAGCGTGACAAACTGAGTCGATATTTTCATTAACGCACCAAGTTTTTGTCTAGCGCCTTAGAAATAAATAATTTGATTTGGGAAAAAATATTATATTTTGTCATATCAATAAAAAGCTGATAGACTCGGGGAAAAATGCTGTAATATTTCAATATTTACTCTTTGATTTTACTATTATCACCATTGATTTAGCGTTTATTAAGATATTCGTATATTTAAATAGTTTACACTTTAAACTTAATTCTTCCAATAGTTAAATTTAACATTGGAAATAGTCAAAAACGTGTTTTTTTTTTTATTTAAAAATATTCCCAGCCAACCCATACTCAATTTTCTTCGTACTAAAATCCAATAGTAGAATTCTTTTAGATTTGGTTCTGAAAAATTACAAATTATTTATATTTGTGTACATTTTTAACTTACTCTGGGGGCACTTGAACCGGGACTTTTGGACTTGAACACGATTGGATAAACGGCTAAAATACTATTCATATTGAATTGCCTAAAAGTATTTCGTCAATTTATTTGTCATTTTGTAAAATACGACCGCTTGTAATTGTCATGTTGGAGTTCTCCGAAGAGGAATATACAAGCTGAAACTGAAATTTAATATTTCAGTATAATATTTTAAGATCAAATTAATATTTTGTAATGTCATTTTGCCACAATGAAGCCAAATGACATGCTAATCATGCTATACAACCTGCACTTTAGTCTGCTTTTTTGGTCAAGTTTTATAAAGGGTTTAACAGAATCATAGGCAACCACAAACTTATAATATACTATATATATATTTTTTTTTTTTTAGATTTATCTTCTTAACTTTGGATCGATCTCAGGACCTCTTGGCACTAAACTCGAATGAAATAGCGTCTTATTGTTCTCCACCATCGAACACGCGTGTGGTCACACACCACAGAACCTATTTGAATGTTTCCATGAATCCTTATCTCTTTGTGATCAAAATGAAATGTTTAATTTTTAAAACGACATGAAAATAATGATGCTTGACAATATATCAAATCAACCAGCCTATATTAAATTGAAATGAATCTTGTTTTTTTTTTATTCTGAGTGATAACTGTATAAAGAAGCACACCCAATATCACAAAAGTGGCGAGTTGTCTACACATTACAAACAAAAACCAACCGGTTGGATCTTCAATAGACTTGAAACAATGATTGTGGGTCTACCCTTGCCATCTTATGTCAGCATTGTCATTTCCGGGCAAGTTTTGGATATAAATAAATCATAGTTAAATACTTTAGGAGTTTTCCATTACCCAAAAGAGAACAGTTTTTTTTGGAGACAAATAAGCATTACCCAACTTTCTTGAATACTGTTTATTTGGGTTGCTCAAGACGTTGAAAACGTTGAGAATTTATCAGAAAAATGGATCAAGACCTTGAAAACGTTGAGAATTTATCAGAAAAATGGATCAAGGTAATTGAACAATGCAGTCCCGCTCTGCAGATGAATCACGTTCGATTCACAGAGAGAGAAAAAAGTCGGACTAAAATTGAGTTTGAACGGACTCGACTACTACTACGCGAGCCACCACCAGCTTTTCTTTTTAGATAATGTATTTCTTTGGTTTCTTTCTCATTTTTTAAGTACGATAATACTGAAATCAAGTATTTCGTACTTGAAAAACGTACATGATTTAAGTATGGCGTGCTTGGTGGTAGTAATTGAAGACTCAGTTGACTATCAAGTTCGGAAATACTGAGATTAAGTACGAATACTTGATTTATTCTCTCTGTGTTCCAGCAACTATTTATATTTCAATGTTTTCTTGATTTTTATTGATTTTTGTAAAGAGGAAATACTAATAATATTAAGATAAATTTAAATTAATATCAATTAAAGAATTCTAAAAGACCAAGGACCGTAATTCGTTCTCATCCATCCAGCTATCACCTTTCTATTTTTCCTATAAAAATATTTTATTTGACAAAAATATGTGCTGTAGCAATGGTAATCTGATCAATATGTGTCAAACTCCAATCTAATACCCCAATTTAGAGCAATACAGGATCCTCCCCACTCCACCTTTAACATTGTCTTCATATTTCTGCTACACCCCTTTAAGATGCACCCATAAAATCTTAAAGCGTTTCATCTCATATTCAATTTTAAAGTCGATTGCTAAATTAAAAACGCCCCCTCACAAATCCCCCCATCCACATTCGAGTAGAGTAGTGCCAGCAACCCCCACGCATGCGCCAGTTTTGAGCCTTAACCCAGGGAGGATAACTTATTTCGAGTCAACTCCAAGAGGACTCCAATTCAAAATGGCTGCGCAAATATTTGACCAATGTCTGGGCGCAGGATGGGGTTGGGGAAGATGTAGCGTTCCCTTTTCTGGGGCCTTTTTTTGGTTGTTAAGCCTAACTGTTACTGTCGCAATTCATTGAATTTGCAGGGCTAATTAAACACGTTAAACAACTGTCGCGATGCGGTCAGGCAGAAAGGGGATAACTTGGCTCCAAGATTGTCGTCGCCCAGACGCCAGGTCCCAAAAATACAACAAAAAAATAGTCTGGACTGTGATTTTTTTTTGGCTAAAGACCAGCGGCTTGGTAGCTGTCCAGATGCTAAGATCCAAATTCAAGTTGACATTTTGCCTGGCGCCCAATCAAGTGTTTTCAAATTGGTTCGTGGAAGAAAAAAACCTTTCCAGGAAGCTTTATCCATTTCGGGTTGCCAACTTGCTAGAGAATACCGTTAAGACCGCTCGACTTGGATCCTGACGCCGCCCTAAAAAACTCACTCAACACACCACATCGAGCCCTAACCGTTGCCACGGCGAAGAGAGAGAGAGAGAGAGAGCGAGAGTGAGAGCAAAGGGCACAGTGCCAAAGAGCGAGACGACCATAGCATCGGCCAGTTGAGTGAGAAATGAGTGAACACACAATGGTACAGCTTTGAGACAAGCGGCAGAACCCCGACCAGAGGAAGTAAGCGAATTTAGTTGACACGCAGCTTTTATGTGACATTCGTGTCGAGAGCGGACAACAATTAAGCTCGCTTAAGCCGTCGGTCGTTTCATATTCATACAAAATAATCAAAAACAATTCCGCATCATAAATATTAATTTGGCACAAATTAATTTGCACAACGGAACTGCTCACTTAACAGAAATAAATGTTGAATTGTTTATACAAAAGTGCTTGATTCCACAATATCTGCAAAGCGATTTTGGAATTGTGTGTGTGAAGTGTTCAATAAAGTTGAAGGATCATTGGCCATGTGCAGCTTAGTGCCAAGCAATTAGAGCCAGGTTGCCAACCGACCCCCCCCTATAAGTGGAATATGTTGTATAATGTACCGTGCTATCAAAATTTTTCAACGCTGGATTACTACAAAGTGAGTAGACCACCCAACCATTGCATAACCCACACAATCCTCAAAACCTGACTCCTTACACATTAATTCCGCCTCAACTTTTTCTAATTGCCAGTCCTAAAATATAGATGTCCAGAGATAGGAATATATTTGTTTCCGGGGGCACACTGAACTGTAAGAAATCAAAAATGCTACTGCGCATTTCTGCTTTCCGCTTGATCCTTTAAATGCTGTGCCTTTTCTTTATTCGGACTTAGGACAAAAGGTAGTCCCCAGTAGTCAAAAGGGAATTTTCAGCTTAAAAACGCACAAAGACGAAAAATCCAATCCTGTCGATCGAGTGAATTCATTTGACCAGAAATAAAACCGCAAAAAAGGTGGAACACTCGCTCGCACACAAGAAGGCAGTAGGTCAAAACGAAGTAGAAGATCTCAAATCTCTGTTTGATTGACAGTTTTATATTTGTGCGGGTGTGTGTGTGTGTATGAGTAAGTTCAGCGCACAAGAAAGTATGAATTCTGAGATGAGAAATCTTAAAGCATTCTTATAAAATTGAATGCCTTTAGTATTGCAAATTTTTGATTATGATTCTAACGGAAATTTGATTACATAAAATCATAGTTCAAGCAACACGACTTTATGACGTAGCAAAATCTCATCCTCAACAAGTTTTGTGTATGAATGAATGTCTGTGGCTAGATTTTGATACTCATCATGGTTCGAAATGACAGAAGCTATGAAAAGGTTTGGTTTCTTGACACTTTTATAATTCAATACTTTAGTTACATAACATACAACCACTCCTCTGGCACAAATAATAATTTATCCATTCTCATGTCAATGAACTGTCACTGTTGTTTTTCTACGTTTTTCATAATGAATGTCGTCCCATATGAAATTTCGTAATATTAGTTTCGGCGTTTTGATATGTTTCAGGGAAGAATTAAAAGAAAACCAGCTTCGAACTAACAGATCTGACAAATAGTATGAGATAGAGGCTCGAAGTGTGTGGGAAAAACTTCTTTTGCTTGCAACCAGTTAAAGTAGATTTTTTCTAAATTTTTGATACGTCCGCACAATTGGAAAAAATTAGACGGTTCGTATCTTTCGAACATTGTTAGCAGGGATGCAAACCACTCGAAAAGAAGTACTGGTTCGGTTCAGTGGTTCGCATAGTTTCTAAACCGTCGGTTCGGTTCATAGCATGGTTTTTGGAGTTAAATGAACCGCGGTTTCGGCTCGGTTCGGTGGTTCACAAAGGCACATTATAAAATATGATTTCGGTGAAGTGGCTATTCGATCATTTTTGAAATTTGATTCCTATAATCCATTCGAATATCTTTAAAATCCTTAGAGCAATCTGCAAAGATTATTATGTCGGATTTCCAAGACTCGACTATCAGTTCCTGGAGGAATGCCCTTATTTATTGGCAGATTAAGATTGAATTAAGGTTAAGAAGTACCACAGAAAATTATAAATATTGTCTAATGAAAAGACAAATTACAGAACGGACATTTTACAGAAGACTTATAAAATTCTCTTCAGGTCATCCTTAAAAGTTATATCGATCCGACAACGCTAAATATGTAGAGGGTCGAACGAAATGTTTGAAAAAACGTCTTCGGGAAACGATTCAAATTTCCTAATTAGTCAAAATCATTGGCTAGAGGAAAGCAATTCCAGAGAACTGAACCGAACCGAACCGTTTTTATTTGCGGTTTTCGGTTCGGTTAAGAAATTCTGAAAGGTTCGGTTTACCAGCGGGAATAAGCGGTTCGGTTCGGTTCAAAACCGGTTCAGCTCAGAACCGGTTTGCATCCCTGATATTTAATGCACAATTTTTTTTATCTATCCGCCGAAAGAAGAACAATAATAAAGATCGGATGAATGATAATCGTTTTATAAGGAAAACAAAAAAAAAAAGTCTGTCACGCCCGACTATAATATACTCTTAACCGACGAAATTATACGCTCAGCATAAATTTTGATACTGCAGTAGCAGCTGAAAGCAGCGCTGCTGCTGCGCTGCAGCAGCGAACAGTCCTTTGATCAAAGCTCGACGCCGGTTCATCCGATCTTCTTTACTCCTTTGGCAGATCGATAAGTTATTTCGATTACTAAAAATATCTACAAGGTACGAACCACCTATCTTTAAAAATATGAGAGATATTATGTTTTTCTAAATTTCAAAATTAAAAATAAACTTGAACTGCCTGCAGACAGAAGCAGCATATGTCCCATATATGTCAAACCTCTATCTTTTCAGATCTCCCACAGTTTTAAAGATAGATGGTTCGTACTTTCTAGACATATTTTGTAATCAGGATTACTTTTCGATCCGCCAAAGGAATGGGGAAGATCGGATGAACGGCTTTCGAGCTATGAGTGCTACTGCAGCATCTAAATCTATGATCAGTGGATAATTTCGTTGGTGCAGAGTATGTTTTAGTTGGGCTTGACCGACTTCTTTTCTGATTTGATCAGTGGTATCTGTCAGTTCATGAACAAATTGAAGTCCCAGTTGAGGTAAGTGCTAAAACAAGAAATAAAGTCGGTCAATCCCGACTGTAACATACTCAGGATAAACGAAATTATACGCTCAGCACAACTTTTAATGCTGCAGTAGCAGCTAAAAGCAGCGCTGCCGAATTGGCCGTTCGATAAGTTATTCGGATTATAAAATATGTCTAGAAAGTACGAACCATCTATCTTTAAAACTGTGGGAGATTTGTCGTTTTTTCCAAATTGCGGGGATGGGAAAGCGCGGCCAAAATTGAATATAGCTTGATATGCCTACAGATATATGAAGTTTTTGCCCCATACACGTCAAACCTTTATCTCTTACCATTACTGAGAACTATGCGTTCGACTTGGGCATATCGACTCGACTGTTGATGCTGATCAAGAATATATATACTTTATGGGGTTGGAGCTGCTTCCTTCTGGCTGTAACATACTTTTGCACAAACTTATTATACTCTATGTACCTACGGTATAGGGTATACAAAATTCGTAGAATCAATTCTTCCTTGTGCGGGGCAGACATAAGGTCTAAGGTATTTTCACCTCACCTATTTGAACTGATTTTGACATACTTTAACCAACTTTATTATAAGTCAGAGTATGTTACAATGGGTTAACCAATTCTGTTCTATTTTTATTGACCAACAATAATAATAATACAATTAAGTGTCTTTTGTTTTAAATGGCAATAATGGGTAAAGATGAGATGAAACACTCAACCGCTACAGTACAACTTGGGTGTTGCACAAAAGAGCGCTCAAACATATAGATTTTTACAATTTCACATGCAATGACGTCAGATGGGGCATTTTTTCCACAGTTAGCTAGAGGTCGCCAAGTTTCCAAAAAAAGGGAATTGAAATTAAATTGTTAATCTAACTATTGGATTTTGTATAATGTCGTGCTTAAATATTACTGCAATGACCTTGTCTTGGAAAATGCCCAAGTAAAACGATCTTCAATCAAAAACTCGTGCCAGGGTCTGTCCAAGATTCGGAGACACTTAAGATTTCATATGAACTTATTCGTGTATACTTCAACTGAAATTGTTTATTGACATTGTCTTGGACAATGCCACTTTCGTATATTTATTCAACTGGCTACTGAAATCTTTCCGGCTCATCAGCAATGAGGCAAAAGTTTTTTTTTTTATTATAAACAAACAAACAAGTTCATTTGACAAAGAATGCCACGCCGACAGGAACAGGTAGTGAGGCCATCGGCATCTGCATCTGCATCTTCATTTTCATTTCCATTTCGACAACTTCCTGTGACACGCCCAGGTAAATAGCAGGAGATCTAAAGCCGAGTACAAGACACACAAAAAGCGGATTAAAACCGAGAGCAAAATAGAGCAGATTTACAGATTATGTTGTAAAAATGTCGCAGGACATCAGTAAGCAGCAAGTCCTAAATATAATTGCGTACGTTTAAATGTATTTCGAGGGGCGCGTCTGTAATGGAGCAAGATCCACCAGCAAAAAACCGCAGGACGAAAAACGAGCAAATACAATTTTCGTCCAAAACCCGCAGAGCAAATGTGCTGCGGGTAAGCGCTGCCCACGCCCTAAAACAAAGGGGGGGAGAGAGGACACAGAGTGCTCCCTGCGCCTGCATTGTTTGTTGTTATAATGGCGTAGAAATGAGCAAGGCGGGCATCTGTATGGCGTTGTCCTTTTGTACATTTTTGCCTGCTCCTTTTCGGGCGACTCAAATTTCAATGAAATTATCCTGACGGCATTTGTTCTGTCTGTGTGTGTGTGAGTGTGTGTGTGTGTGTGCACTCCTGTCTGTGTGTTTAACAATGCTGAATAAAATTTTTCGCTGAAATTATTTGCTAATGGCTTCAACAAACAGCCAGCAACGAGCCAACAACATTTGCATTTATGCGATTTTTCTTTGCGTTTTGTCAAATAGACAAACAAAATGGCGTTGGCTTTTTGGCTTTTTACCGTTATCGATGGCCGCCATTTTGGCTGTTGCTCCTCGAACCCAAAAACACAAAAACGGTTTGTTTGCCTTGGCAACGTTGAACATCGCCAAATTGCTTTGCTCGTACAAAAAACAACAAACTCCACTCAAATTACTAGCAGAGCGGATAGTGCGGGGGCGATAGGGAGCAGACATAGCACGTAATGAGCAACTGGCTGTCCAGGCAACCACTGATAATCCAGTGCAAATAAGACAATTTGGGTAAAATGCCTATAGGCTTATGGATGCTCGACTAAGTAAAACCAAAGACCATACAACACTTGGATGTGTCATCTGCGGGCAGGACTCTGTAAAAGTTCAAAATTTGTTTCACTTGCAAAATGACAAAAAAAAAACTAGCAAATAAAATGGAACTAAAAAGTCTTTTAGCCTTATGTTTCTTTAAGTGTGAACCGAACCAACTGTGCCAAAATAGTTGAACATTTAACCCATTCCGTAGTGACACACACTGAGACCCACCTAGAGTTTCTGTAATATCTGTTTAGTTTGGTCAAAGATATAAAACACCAAGATTCGTAGGGGCCTTTTAAGAGAATGGCAATGGGAAAATAATCCCGTGTTTTCGTAAATCGTGAACAGTGGTTCTCATATGTTTCCAAAAGGAGTCCGCTTGGGCTGGGATCAGAGACCGTTGTTTTTTTCTCAGTGTAGGCACCTTGCTGTTTAAGTCTTTGATATTTTGCTACAGAATCTCAGAATCTCTCGGAAAGTAATATGAAGGACATCTCATCAACGTGACGGCTTAAAGCTTCACCTTTACTGGATTCTCTATCCTTTTAATTATCTTATATGATCTATTTGTTTTCAGAAATAAGGAAATTATCAGCCATGCTCGCATTTTCGCTTTCGCAAAAACTTCGCGATTTGATCCCCAAATCGTAAAAGTTGATGCTCCGACATTAGGAAATCGCGAAGCTTTGCCGTTTTTAAACCGGCGACATCTGAGTCCGTGAAATGAAAAGTAAATGCAAAATATAGGTTGATGCACAAACAGACAGCCCACGGAACTATTTTTATACAGCTCTCTAAGCTTTTTAGATTTGTCTTACGGACTCTCCCACTCAATTCGCACTAAGGCAATATTTTAATCAATTATTTAATAGAGACACACAAAATTGAGCGAGATGGAAAACTGCCCACAAAAACAACAATTTGCGATTTGGCCATGGTATATATCGATATTTGACTATCGATAGCATGAGTAGTGGCGCTCATCAGCTGTAAAATATTTTATGTGAAATGACACAAAACAAGTTGAGAATGGAACATTATCGATGAAAAAAACTGGCGAATTTCGGAGCGCTCTAAATTAAAATCGTACGAATTTGCTGAAATCGTAATTCGTGAAACGTGAAAGCCGGAGTATGGCTGAATATTGAGAATTTTCTGCCAATTTTGATTTAAACATGCCGAAGAAACATTTTTGGTTGGTAGCATTACTTAATATTATTACACAGTACGACACTGAATAAAAACCGGGATGAGAACCTTAAATTCTGATAAAATGGACACAGTTTTTCGACCCTTATTATTAGTGTTCCTGCTCTTTAAAGGAAGGCTACTAAACACTTCTACCCCTGAGTAGCAGCAAAAAGATTTATTGATATTATAGATGTCGCATGTAAAACAAAAAACGATTGTTTCTGGTAGCTAACATCGGCTTCCAATTTCTAATTTGATCCTCATGCGTCATCTATGAATATTTATATATCTTCGATATATCGCAGTAAGTGTTTTACCAAAGATTTGTAGATATTATAGACGTCGCATGTGGAAGAAAACACGATTATTCCTGTTAGCTGATATTGGCTACCAATTTTTTATTTGTTCCACGTGCGTTATCTATAATATCTATAAATCTTTCGTAGCAGGTATATCGAAGTTGGGCAGGCCGATTTTGATGTGGCCTATACCAAATAAACCGAGGAAGTTTTTTTTTCCGTTTGCGGCATTGAAAGTTTCTTTCTGAAATACGAAAAATCTTAATTTAAGCACAAAATTGTTATTTCAAGTGCGTATTTGTCATTCCAGAAATACTTGGCTTTAGACCAGCGATGTTCAAGAAGAGAGGCTTTCTGTAGCTCTCTGTCTCCCTCTGACACTCACTGAAGCATTACATCGGCAAGCATTCGGCATGAATTGCCTAAAGTGTTCGGCCACTGGGGGCTATGGGTGAACATCGCTACTTTAGACATTCGGGAGATACATAAATACATTTCGAACTGTTGTAATAAATGTTTATTCACATGCCGTTTGGGTATTTTAGGAATGCTCTTCACACTTTTTGGAGCTAGCATGTTTATTTTTCCATCTTACATATTTTGTACAAAAACGAACTCACTTTCATTTAACTTTTCATCTTACTGTATATATACTCTTGATTCAAGAAAGTTGGATCTCATTTCAATAAAGTTAAAAGTCGATTTGTAGTTTTAGAATGTTTCGAGTTTAATTCAAGTGCACCCAAGAACGAATCATACTAGAAATTTTAAGTTCAAAACGGAATTAATTCACTTCCTTTTGGTCCTTTTAGTTTGGAACGCCGGCAGCTGAAATTTTCTGAGTACAGTTGCGATCAGGTTATCTTAAGATATCTTTTAAATTCAAAAGCAGAGATACAGTTTCGGGTTTGTATTTGTATTTTTATTTTTATAATAGAGTATTTTAGCAATCATTGTCGGCTTGTATGAGAACCGAATAAGTAATTGAAATACGATTCAGCGAGTTTCGTACACACAGAAAAAAGTAGAACGAATAACTTAAGGACAAACGCTCTTGAAAAAGAATTTATTTGTTCTTGAATTTTCAAGAATTTCGCTCTTGAAATCGAGCTAAATTCGTTCTCAGCTTGGCGCTTTTAGGCGAGGGGAGTGAGGTACAGAAACTTAGAGATGAAGTTGCTCTTACAGTTTTGTATTTTATGGGAGAGGGGTGTGGGGCAGCTATCTAGCGGAGAGCGTAATGGATTTTTGCACTTATGTTGCTTTGGAATTCGCAACCAGAAATGGCATTGCTGGCATGGAGAGACCTCTGTTCGACTGATAGTTTACACAGAAGGACTGATGCTGCTTTGAGGTGTGTATTCCTCAAGCCGGCTAAAGCTTGCAACATGTCATAACAATAAATTTTCCATGAAAAAATTTGAACAAAATGGAAAAAATCAACTGATTTTGAATTGTTGCATGGTTGGAATCTGTAAAGCTCTTGATTTAAGAGTAATCGATCTTACTCTTGAATCTCAGGAGCTCTTGATAATAGGAAGAACATTCACGGTTTTTGATAATGCTGTATGCCCTTGATTCAAGAATGAGCAATCTTGAATTTGAGTATGTTTATCACTTGATCCAAGAACTATTCTGCTTGTTTTGAGAATGATCCGTACTTGGATCAAGCATTAAAACTCTTGGATCAAGAAAACCGGCATCAAAAATTCATACTTGGATCAAGAACTTTGCTGTTGGATCGGGAATTTTCACTCTTATCGAACTATTGATCTCGAAAATTCTTGATTCAAGTATGAAATTCTCTACTTTTTCTGAGTGTAGGTCATAGATTATTTACTCATACGATTTCTAATGCCGAGTTTCATTATAGCTTTACTTACAAAATCTGCA
Organism: Lordiphosa andalusiaca; assembly: GCA_035044965.1. Lineage (NCBI taxonomy): Eukaryota > Metazoa > Arthropoda > Insecta > Diptera > Drosophilidae > Lordiphosa > Lordiphosa andalusiaca. The sequence continues at coordinate 498,505 of JAWNNM010002684.1, forward strand.
CATTTAAATTGATGTCATATTTTTGAAAACTCAAAAATTGCGCAACTTGTTAGCTTAAATATAGGGACCCCATCGCATGCCCATATAAATATCGCTGAAGTGCATCCACAAAACACCTCAAAAATGAGAAAAAAAAAAATACACGCCACGGACACGCATCTGCTGTCACATCAAAAGCGCCCAGCATGTTACAACGCCCCGATAATTGGTGGGGCTTTGCCTCCGTTTACAAAAATTCTCGTTAAAAACGAGAGCTAAACAAATGAGCGAAAGTGCGACGAAATGAACTTGTCATAATTATTTGACAGTTGGGGTAAGTGTGTGATGCGACATTCGTGGAATCACTTTTGTGAAATTGATGTAAAACATTTCGAAATTGCTTCCCCATTTTTTTTTTGGTTCTGGTTCGGCACTTTTGATTCCAAGACTGAACCGGGGCCACGGGGTCGGGGGTCAAGTGGGTGCCACAGCCTGTGAAAACAAAACTTTGTGTCAATCTTTTTTCGCCGAGGTTGCGCCTCATTTCCGGTTCAATCAAGTGGCAGACAGTTTGGAAAAGAGATAAAGATGCCCATGCAGAGTTTACTTAGGTGTGGCTGGTGTCAGTCAAACTCGAAGACGGGCAGCTGTACCCCTCCCGGTTGCCCCTTCCGTCTTACCCTATCCCAATTAAGCGGCTCTTAAAGTTTTCTATTCGAGACAAATTTGTCCGACCTTTGACTCGTTAGACAACGTGACAGTTTTTTTTTTTTGGTAATTTTTACCACGAAAAAATGCCGCTGCCTGCTTTAGCCATTTTCCGGCAAAGAAAAAAATAAAATATCAAATTTCCTCGTTGCACATTTATTTCTTCCTCGGAGGCTCTATGGGAAAAAGTGCAGCAGCCGTTGGACAATTGGCAGCCAAAATGCCAACAGCAAATCATTCACATTTCACATTTTTCCATTATTGATTGGCGAGGCGGTAAAACGTAATTCGATATTCAATGAGAGGAAAACTCCAAATTGGGCTTCAGGAAGGACCAACCCAAAAGAAACGCACCTGTTAGGGAAAATACTGGTTTATCCCTTTTCGTTCGTTTTCGCTTTCGCTGTCTTTGCCATTTTTTAGTGAGTAATTAAGAATAGCGGAAATAATTAAGAACTTAATTCCATTTGTATTTCCATTTCCCATATCGCAATTGCCACAGTCATAAAAATATAGTAATAAATAAGAACCATGGCAAGAGTTAAATGTGGCCAAGGTCTGTGGATGGAAACTGATCCGTTTTGGAACGTTAGGGGCTGCCACATACGTGGGTAATTGATAGTCTACAGTTGGGTATTGAGTTGCCTGCAAAAGTATTACAGCAGTTGGCACAGTTTTTATTCGTCTTTTATGATTGTTGTTGTTGAGTTCTTTGTCTTTAATAAAAAATGGGAAAGTATTAAAAGTTGTCTAGTCTTTACTGTGTACCTATAAGTTTCTACCTATATAAAGGTATATGTCGATTTCTCTCTATAGTTCAACTTAAGTCCAGACCAAACGGGATGGAATTTAAACCGTTTTGTACTTCACATAACAAGTTTGATTTGTTCTTTGGTGTACTTAAATGGAGCTCGAAACATATTAAAACCGAAATATGACTGTTTATATTATTGAAATGAGTACCAACGTTATTAAATCAAGAACATTTTGTACTCACAGCAAGATGATAAATTCAAGAACAGCAAGTTCTTAGATCAGGTATAAAATATGTTAGATTGAGTACAAAATCAGGGATGCAAACCACTCGAAAAAAAGTACTGGTTCGGTGCAGTGGTTCGCATAGTTTCTAAACCGCCGGTTCGGTTCATTACATGGTTTTTGGAGTTAAATGAACAGCGGTTTCGGATCGTTTCAGTGGTTCACAATGGCTCATTAAAAAATATTATTATTTCTGTAGTCATGTGACTAATGACTATGTTTGAAATTTTATTCCTTTAAAATCCTTAGAGCAATGTCCAAAGCTTACTATGTTGGATTCCCAGGACTCGTCTTTCAGTTCCTACAGGGGTACCCTTCATACCCTTCTTCTTCCTTAGATTAAGATTGAATTAAGGTTAAGAAGTACCACAGAAAATTGAAAATATGGTAATTTTTAAATGTGACTTTTTTCTCTTGAAATAGTTTTGATTTTACCACAAAATGATTTATACTTTTTACAAAATTTCATTTTAAGCACGTTCGCACGGGACATATTTTTCTGTCATGATATATTTGTGGTTTCTGATATAATGGAAAGTAAAATCTTACATTGCATTCACATAGTTTGTTATGGTTTCTTAAGCAATGTTCATTTGTTCTTTGTAACCATAGATTGATTTTAAATAGTAAAACTCAATGAAATCTATAGGCACCTTCTCAGTTAAAAAATCGTGCAAAACAACGATAAAAATGAGAAAAACTGAGTTTGTGCGACTTTCCATTCGAAAATATGGATATTTACTTCAATAAAATTGTTTCCCCTTGAAAATTTGATAAAACATGCTGTTTTTGAGAACTTTACCTTTTTTCGTCTGGGTGGACCTTTCTGTGGAAATGCCCATATGTAGAGGGTCAAACGGCATGTATAAAAAATATCTTCAGGAACGATTCATATTTTAAAATTAATTTAAATCATCGGCTAGAGGAAAGCGATTCTCGTTAAAACTCGTCAGAGAACTGAACCGAACCGAACCGTTTCGGTTCGGTTCAGCAGCTGGAATAAGCGGTTCGGTTCGGTTCAAAACCGGCTTGCATCCCTGTACAAAAAACCCACCCCAAAATGTGCAACAGAAAATGCGAATTATATTAAAGCGAGTCTGTTCTTAAAATTCCCAACTGGTCCCAACACTTTTGTTCTGGAGTGATGGGCAATTTCTGAACTACAGTAGAATTAACTTGCTTTTGGTTATGGCCCGTGGATATTTCCAGCCTCCTATGGTTCAAAACAGAGACCTTGTTTAAGAACAAAGTAGATAGTGAATAGCTATCGAGTTGTAAGGGCTTAATCCAGAACATTATGTACTTGCTCGAAATACTCTAATTTCTTTTCTAGAATGTTTTTCTAGAATTTCTGGACTTTCAGAACGAACGTTTTGTACTTGATTTGATAATCGGACTTGACTTGATACCATTTTAATCTATAATGATCAACAAAATAATAAAAAAATGCAAAATATGATTATTAAATTTGAAAACAGTCTAAAATCATGCATTTTGGGATTAAAAAAATTGTACTTAATTAAATTAAATTAAGTATTTCGGACTTACTTACATCGTACTTACTATTGATACCGTTTGTACCTAATTCAAGTACAAAGTTTCTGCTTTTCTCTCTGAGTGTACAAAAGAGAAATGGACAGAGACAGAAAAGCGTCTGTACACTGTTAAAGTTTAGTTCAAAAATATTATATTTATTCCCTTTTAAGATTGAAGCATGGAACCCTCTTATATTGAAGTATATAGAATTGTCCTTTCTCCGTCAATTAAGAATCACTTACACTTGCTTTAACGACCATTTCATGACTCAGCGAGATCTAATTTTTATTTTACCACCTGCATCCTACTGTTGGTTGGGCGGTAGGTGGGCTGTTATTTGTATATGTATATTTTATCTCAACTCACGATCGTGGATACACTACTTTAAGGAAATAGAAAAGGCAGGAACAAATAAAATTATAATTTTTTTGTTTTGATATGTTTACTGAAAACTTTCTAAAAACTTTAATTTTTAAATTCACCCTCTTCCCTCTGGGATTCGAACTTAGGACATCGCGTCGGCGGACAACAAGGACTAGCAAAAGCAACTTAATTCGCTGCGCCATTGGACAAACTCGTGACGGTGCGTTGTAAACAGAGTAAAAACTTTCGGCCCGGTGGTAGATTTGCTAAGACTTTATATCGGCGATGTCACGAGATCGAATCCTGAGCATTAGATTTGTAGCTTGAGCTTGACAGAGAATTGTAGGAGGGTTGATGGGATGAGAGCTGAATTTTGGATTGTTTTATTTTTACTCATTTTACTTTAAAGCGTATTTTCAAAGAGCTCTGAGAGACCCAATTGAAATGGCAACTAAAAGATTCTCTTACAAATTGTCAAACTGTTTATTTGACCAACTGTATAGAATTGAAAAGTTTTCTTCCTGCGCAGCTTTTAAAATTAATGTCAATATATAAATGCTGTCTACAATTGTTGAGTTAATCGAAATGTATTAGTATTTTGTGGTACATCTCTGGCTAAATTAAACTAAAATTTTACCTCATCTATTTTTAGCTCAAAACATGCTGTCCAAAGTGACAATTGATTGCGTACAGACCACCGCCTACTCATCACAAACTATTTCTGTTGCTTTCCTTTAAATTTAGACCCAAGAAATGAGTCATGACACAAAGGCACAGCATAATCCTTCTAAAATGCTCACAAATATGGTACAAATATTTGTAGTCATTAGTGGGCATTAGGCGTAAAATCCTAGGAAAACAAAAAAAGAGGCCAACCATCGGGCAGGTTGCTCTAATTTTTTTTTTGGTTCTTTCTTCGACAGGCGACATAAAACAGGATAAAAGGGCTTAGCCCTCGAGACAGCCAGCAAATGTCGCCAGTTGAGCGGATTAGAAACCAAACAAAGGAAGTAGCTCAGCCACAGGGACGCGGACCTGCTTCCAGCTTGAGCGATTGTAATCCAAGTAGAATGTATGCAAATTTATGGCATATATTTTGTGGTTTTATATCAACTCAATGACGTCATTATAGGCGATATTATGTCAGGCAAACTGGAAAAAAAAAATTTTCAATTCAGATATATAAAATTGGTTTTAAAAGTGAAATGCAAAATTACGTTAATAAGTCCTTAAGAACTATTAATATGAAATATTTTTAACTTTATCCAAAAATTTATTTTAACAAGTTCATTCAGAAATCATGAAACCATTCTTCGATCTTTTAAAGTTGAGCGCTGCTGCAAGGCACACCTTTTAGAATGCTGCTGCAAAATAGCAGAAAGTTAGTAAAAGTCTTGAAGCCTCTTTGTATTAACTTAACTAAAGGGACCCAAAAAAGACTTAACCCATTAATATGTAGAGTGAAAATGGGAAAAGGGGGATCATGAAGTGGTGCGAATGTATGTAACAGGGAGAAGGAAACATTTCCGACCCCATAAAGTATACATAAGTATATGATTAGCATGAACAGCCGAGTCGATATAGCCATGTCCGTCTGTCCATCCGTTCGTCTGTCTATATGAACGCGTCGATCTCAGAGAATATAAGAGATAGAGCCACAAATGTTTGCATGATGGTAGATGTATGCCGTCAGTAGATTAAGTTTGTTTCAGGCCCAATATCTATTCTGAAAAGTACAATCAGATCGGACAAAAAACACCGGACTTATAAGCAAAACAATTGAGCTGATAAGGGCACCCCCCCCAGTTGTTAGTCAGGACTAGAACCGCTTAATCATCAAAATAATGTTGCCTACATTCAGGAAAAATTAAAAAAATTTAAAAACAAATAAATGAAAACAATGAACAGGGTATTTTGTAGTCGGGAAACTCGACTGAAGCACCTGTACTTGTTTTATTTAGAAATGATGTTAGTCCAAGAAATACTTAGAAGTAAAAGTATACCAGCAAGATCGGAACAGACCTAGAGGCTATACCACTTACTCGGATTTATGTTAAATTTTAAGTTCCAACAAAATGTCAAGATGGTAATATTAAAATAACTTGTTTACATTTTTAAAATTTGTTTCTTTCGAAATTCCGGCCTGGTCCAATTTAGAATTTTAACTAAATGGAATCGGGGTTGCTAAATGTATCTCGACTTAAACGGATTGTGCTATCCGACTTTTAAGTAAAATTGTTTCATATTAGACTGTCTTGATACCAAAACGGTTCTATCCAATTCTTCTCACAAATAAGAAAATAATTGCATAAAGTTGCTGAAATTAATCTAAAATGTATAGTAGTACGGTCTTACAATGGCTCCAAAGAAAGATTTTGCTAACTTTAACCTTGCTAATGACCTTAAGTTATGAGGACTTTTTTCACCTTGGAATAAGGATAGGAAGGAAAGGATTTTCTTTTTACAACTGTGAAGTCAAATATTGCTGATAAATTCGAAAGGTCTTGTCAACAAAATTGAGTGAAGTCATTGTATATTTTTGCATATTACTTCATTTAACATTGCCCACTTTTTAGTTAGTTTATCAATGGTTTTCGCACACTTTTGTTTGGCTGCACCGGTGTCACTAGGTAGTCGTCGAGTGCGTCTTTGTTATTAATTTTGAGAGTTGTTAAAAACCAGCTGTCAGAAGAGGTGATGTCGTCAATGTTAACCACAATCAAGTTCTTCGTCTGATATCTCCAAAAAAGAAAGCAACGGCTTTATTTGCTTTAATCTGGAAATACGAAGAAGAATATCTTTTGCAAACTGCGTTATATTTACAAGCCGCTTATCACCCCAGTGTAACTAACTTTTAAATATTGATGCATTTTACTTCATTTAACATTGTCTACATTCTAGTTGTCTAATTAATAACTGGACCCACTTCAATAATTGTTTTGGCACAATTGTGTTTAGCTGCACCGGTGTCACTAGGTGCGTATTTCATATTAAGTTTGATAGTTGTTGTTAAAAACCAGCTGTAAGGTTTATTCTAATAGCCTGTTCTTAATGTCTAACACAATAAAGTTCTAAGATCATCGTGTAAGATCTCCAAAAACAAGAAAGCAACGGCGTTATCTGCTGTAATACGGTTTAGAACATTGAATATTAACAGCAACGGTCATCCGGAGGCGATCCGCGCGTTAAAGAGAAAAGTCCTTTGAAGGATTTATGGACCTTTTAAAGTTGGCGATCACTAATCTTGTATATCGCAACAGCTGCTGCGCTGAACAGGACATGTTACCGTTATGGATGATCAAGCTCTACCAAAGTAGGGGTACGTCCAAGGGACGTCTGAAACTAAGATGGGAAGACATTAAAACGCTTAGTTTGAACAACTGGTGCCAGCTCGCACAAGGCATAAGCGAATTAATAGGTAGGTGGGTAGGAATAGGTTGTGATCAACTTACCGAGCCAAAGAAGAAGAAAAAGTGAAGAAGATTTGCTGTAGTAACTAGTTTAATTTCCGTAAGTCTAACCAGCACTTGCAGATGGCAATGCCAAGCTATTTATTTCCTTAGGTATAAGTGTCCGCTGTCCTGTTTTTTATTAGTGAGAATCACACCAAGCTTGACAATGAATCTACCTAGTACTTCCAATTCGTCCACCTTTGTAAAAATGTCAACTTCAACATTTGTAATTTGTAACTTTAAATTTCTTAACTTTTCTTCTTAATTAGGCAGGGTTGTTCACACACACACACACACACACACCTGAATCTCCATGCAAAAGGGTTAAGAAATTCAGTTCGGGTGGTTGCAATCAAATTTCTTTTAATTAACCAACAAAGAAGCCAACACAAAATTTTTGGTCATAAGTTTTCAGGCAATTTTTACCCCAAAAATGTAGTTGTTAACTGAACCTTAGCCAAGACAGCTTGAGAATAAGGTCAACATTGTTGTTTAATTAGGGGACAATAGCTGTCAATAGCTTAACCTTGAGCTGAAGTCAAAGGTGAACACAAGGGGAGGATAGCCAGCTGCGAAAAAATCATATCGCACTTCAATCTTAATGACTACTTACATCAGCAAGCAGCATGAGAGCTATCAAAATCAACCCTCCACCGCCCCATTCCACTCTCAAGTGCTGGCACTTTGGACTGACTTTAATTTAAGCCCTGGGGTACCATCTATATGAAAAACCTCAACATTAATAAGTGTTAATAATTGTGTGTATGTGACACGCCCCACACTCCCCCCACACACACAACAACAACTGGTCTACAATTTCACAGCACTTTCGAGCGAAAGGGAAACAGCGAGAGGGAGAGAGAGAACTCAACGAACTGAAACCAAGTTAGAAAGTCCGTCCAGACGAGCGTAACATGGATAGGGCTATAGGATTACCTTACCAACCACCCAGTTATCGAGCTTAGCAGCATCCCTGGGGGGTCTCCAAAATGATTTGTTGTTGTTAGGCTGCGTGAAATTTACAAATTCAATTTGTCAGCAAGCAACATATGTTGCATACTTGAGGGCGCATTTGATTAGAGCTCGCCCAGGCGTAACTATTTAATTCCGACACGCGCAAGACAAGAGTGCATAATTAAATTAATTAGAGAGTCGCCCTGTTCCCACAGGTAACTGCCTGTGTGTAACCTGTAACCTACTCCCCCGCCCCCTCCAGCCAGCCAGCTCCAGCATTTTGATGTTCATTCGCAGTGACAGGCGACACACTTCGTGAACTCGGTGGGTGGGTCGGACTGGATTGGATTGGTTGCCAAGAGAACGCACACATCCAGGCGACGACTTAATGAAATTCCTGACCAATGTTTGTTTTGCTGAGGTCACCATGGCGATGCCTGTGCGGGCGGCACGTGCCTGGAACACAAACACACACAGGTTCCGCATAATTTTTTCCCTAGAATGAAAGCATAAACGAGGCATTGCCAGAGTCTACCCCGGTGGTCATCATCGTCCACATTCACATCCACATCCACATCAAGTGCACTATGAAGTGCAATTTCTGGCTTGGTTTATTTTCGTACTTTATCGGCATCAACGCCCACATACAATCTAAGTCTTTGTTTCAGTTTATGCCCCTCATATCGCACACAAAACTACAAAAGCAACGAAAAATGCTTATGGAAACATTTTATAGCCATGAATCTTTTTGTGTTCAGCTTAAACACAGTAGTTGGGTTTGGCTAGATTTCCAATTAAAGTTTCATTTTTATGACAAGCCGTAAAAATATTAACATTAAGCCTGGCTTAATGTGTTTGAAGCACAGCAGGAGTTTGCCAAGATTTGAATGATTTATGATGAATGGGATTTATACATGAACAGGTTCATTAATGAGCAATCGGTTTTAGTCTCATTTTATTTTGGGAAAAAACGGTTGAAGTGTGAGAATATTTTCTCCTCTTGGTTCCTTTTGCTTCTGCAGACAGTGGAGGAAGAGACTACAACACTAAGAAGCATATAACCCTCTTTTAAATATTATTTTCTTGGGATATTTTCTTTTCGTTGGTTCACCAAAGTTTTTTTCTGAAAGTCACATTGTAATAATAAGTAATCATTATTTTAGTCTATTAATTTAGGACCTCAGGGAAACTTCAACAGGAAAGGCATCTTATCGTAACCGACTTGACCAATGGTAAAGAACGCAGTCAAATGCTAAGCACTCAGCTGTCTCTTTTATATTCCAAAAGCAGGGAATTCAAACTTGAGAATTAAATGCGGTGTCTTTTTATATTTTTCTCAATTTTAGGGCGGTTTTCTAGATTTTTTTGTTTATATGTTAGGGCGAATTTCTTACCTAGCCGAATATCAGTTGCCCTAATGCTCGGAATTCTTACTTGAGAATTACAAGGGGTGTCTTTTCAATACTTAAATATTTTTTATTTGTAATTTTAGGGTGACTTTCTAAATGACTTGTCAAAATTTAAGAAATGTGCATTTTTAAATTAAGCGAGTTTTACTGAATTGGCTCTATTTTAAGACACCGTGCAATGCATTTTTTTTTCTAAATTCAAGGGTGAACTCGCCCTTAAAGTATCTAGAAAAATTGACCTATCTAGAAAACTAAAGATTTCCATTAAACAGAAAGTTAAGACTAGCTATTGCGGCTTTTTGAAATGCGATTGCTCAAGAGTCCGCAGAACTGCAATGTTTGAAAGGGAATACAAGGCTTAAGTATGTTCATAAAAAAATACACTCAAACTGCAAAAAAACTAGGAGTTTGTATTTGAAATAGTTAGTAAAACTGAAAATTGGTGAACTGGGGTGACAATATTTCTTCGATTACTTTTTTGGCTTGCGTCTTCGAAACAAATATTACCAATAGGTAAAGGATTGGTTCAGAATCGCAAGAATAACTTTTAAAATCTACATCATCTGAAGTGAAATTGATAAATCAAATATGAAGCTCAACTCTTTTTAGCTTTGTTCGTACCTTCTAGATATATTTAGTAATCAAGATTATTTATCGTTCCACCAAAGGAATGGTGAAGATCGGATGAACGGTGGTCGAGATATGATGACAAGACTGTTTGCTTTCAAATTTTTGATGTGCGGCTTGACCTACTTTCTTTCTTGTTTAATATTGGGAAAAGCGAAACTTAAAACTAATCAAATTTATACTCAATGATAAATCAAAAATATTTCAATTTTGAGTATGATCGGTCAAATGGCTTAATTTGTTTATAACATAAAACCGAAAGCATATGCCAAATCGTCAATGATCTTGTTAGATTACACAAGGCAACAAAATACGAGTCTTTTCAGTTTATCAAAGTATTGGTAAAGACTCTAGATTATTTTCGTGTGCCGACGACCACTTTCGTGAATTAGAATTTGATAAATGGTAAACCATTAGGGAAGTCTGTATTAAATTTTTAATTTTGAACTTCCTTTTAATAAGACGGACTCAATTTGAAAGGACTTAACCCGATTTTCTCCTTCAATTTTATAAAATAATCACTGAACCAAATTCGAACTCGATAAAATTTGTCGAAAGTAGAAAACGGAGCAGCCCTGATAAATAGTGCATATTTTGACTCTTCTTATGGGTTGGGGAAATCCATTCTTTTGATTCGACTCTCTTTGATTTTATTAAGTACTATTTCACAATTATTATATGGTTCTTAGATTTATCTAAAGGAAGATATTCCATTTTGAATACATGGGCTCGAAACTACAACATTTTAAACAGCCCTTATGAGTGTTGTTGAAAATTTTCATTATAATTCTCTACAAATGAATGTACAGTTTTTACATTGCAAACCTTTAGGAATAGGTTATTTTGAAGTTATGAAATATTGCTTTGCGACAATTTCAAAGAGTGTCCGAAAAATCGCAAGGAATTAGACTTTGTAAGCATAAAAAGAATCATCTAGATCAAAGGTACTAACCTAATGCTCGCGCATTCACTTATACAAGTATGCTTTTGGCACTAATATGGAACCAAAAAGAGCGCAAATTGAAGGCTCTATATATAAATGCTAAGTGCTTGTGGCTTGCACCTGGCAACAACAAAATAAACGGCTTAAATTCGCAAGAGACCTAGAAGAGGAGAGAAGAGAGGCACAAGCGAAGTTGTTGCTGCAATTTCTTAATGCGTGATCAGTATTCGCTCCGTAATCGCCAAGCGCGAAACAACAACAAGTGCACTTAAACCGTGCGGACACCCCTGATCTAAAGCTTTTACCAACCCTTTAATATGTACGTCGTTGTTGTCTAAAAACCTACGGTCTATGGCCTTAACCATAACCTGCCCACAGGAACTATCCAAATAGTATTAAGGATTTGGTCAATCTGAAGGCGGTTAGGTAACTTCGCCCAATGAATATTTTAGAAAATGGTTGTTCATTCAAGCAATTCTGCCTTGCAAAATTCTGAAGTGATATTTTTATACCCGTTACTCGTGCAAGTCGTGCAAATGTATGTATCAGGCAGAAGGAAGCATCTCCGACCCCAAAAAGTATATGTATTTTTGAGTATCATCAATAGTCGAGTCGATTTAGCCATGTCCGTATGTCTGTAGGAACAGACAGTTGAATATCTCTTACATTTAAGATATTGAGCTCAGATTGTGCAGTCTCATAAATTTTCATAAAGATCGGATAATAAATGGCAGAGTTAAAAAAACGTTGCATACTTATCTGTGCCGGAATGTGGTTATTAACAAGAAAGAAAGTCGGTCAAGCCCGACTATAGCATACTCTGTACCAACGAAATTATACGCTCAGCATAAATTTTGATGCTGCAGTAGTAGCTGAAAGCAGCGCTGCTTCTGCGCTGCTGCAGCGAACAGTCTTTTGATCATAACTCGAAAACCGTTCATCCAATCTTCACCGTTCCATGGCTGATCGATAAGTTATCCTTATTACTAAATATATCTAGAAGGAACAGCCCACCTATCTTTAAAACTGTAGGAGATATGACGTTTTTTCTAAATTGCGGGGGCGGCAGGGGGCGTGGCCAAAATTGAAAATAAACTTGATCTGCCTGCAGACATAAGAAGCATATGTCCCATACATGTCAAGCCTCTATCTCTTACCATCTCTGAGATCTGTGCGTTCATACGGACAGACAGACGGACAGACGGACATGGCTATATCGACTCGGCTGTTGATGCTGATCAAGAATATATATACCTTATGGGGTCGGAGATACTTCCTTCTGGATGTTACATACTTTTGCACAAACTTATAATACTCTATGTACCTACGGTACAGAAGTATAAAAACTAATTGACATACGTAACGGGTATTTTGAAGTCGGGCAGGGCCGATTTAAACTTACGCTCTCGCTATAATAATGTGTGGGACCCTAAGCTTACAAACAGATCAAGTTTATTTTTAATTTCTGCCACGCCCCCTCCCGTGGGAACAAGAATTGTTGTTGCATCGTTCTTTGAGCATAATTTACCATCATCTTATATTTCATCAATTCTTGCTGCATTTGTATTCCTTGTAAATTGCCAATCTTATAGCAAACTTTTTTTTGATAAACTAATTGTCATTTATTTAACAATTAATTGTTGCCATTTGGTTGTCTAAATAAACAAGATAAGGTCTACAGTTCCTCAGACTTAAACGGCCATATGCAATTACATGTAAACAATAAATAAATAAAACAAAACTTAAACAAAAAGCAAAATCGATTCATATGCCATGGAATTCTAGCAAGAATACTTAAATGCAGTTTTCCAACTGCCATAACAATCAAATAAAAGAGAAATCGTAATTCAATAGTTATAAAACAAATGAATCAATCATGTTTCTTGCTTAATTACAAATTCGAATGAATTTCCCAATTTTCTGCTGTAGAGGAAGTAAATGCATGACCCATGGAAATGCTGACGCTCGCTTTGGACTTTGGGGGCATTAAATTTTGTGCCTTAATCGCTTTAGCACGATCGTGAGACAACATGTCGTCAATTATATCTACGGCGATCAGCAGCAGCCCCCTCCACTCCCCACCCCACCCCATGCCATTCCGCCGAGTCTCTTCTGTAAACAAATCTGCGCACAATTTGCTGCATTTGCAGATTATTTTTTTGTGCGGTTGCCTTTTGGCATGTTGCTGAGACTTGCACATTTGTTTAGTGGACCGGTTGCCGAGATCTGTCCATCCTGTCCGTGTCCCTCTCCACTGAACGTGCTGATCGTCCGACTGCAACGTTGCCTCACAATGGAGCATCGCGGAGCTTGCAGGCACCTCGAAAGTGTTTAAGATTTACGTTCAGTTTTGATCGGCCCGGACCTCCCCAGTGCTGTATTAATTTTACAAATGGCGAGGGGGAGCCCAGGTATGGCCTGTTCGGGCGCCATTTTCTGTACGAACACCTGAGAGTCTGCCCACATTGCCTGAATTCTTACAACTTGATCGGAGTCTATGTTACTCGTTCGCAATCTAGATAAGGATGTGATTTTGGCGAATGGCTTGTCTGTTGTCACCGGCTGTCGTGTTGGCTTAACACTCGCCCGGCCCAACAGTTCACAAGTCAACTGAAATGCGTCATCCATGTAGAATTGGGTCAAGCGTTATTTTGCTGATATCGATTAAGCATTTGTCAGCGAATACCAAAGTAATGAGACATAGTGCCATGTCTATAAGCTAGGAAAGGCACCAAATCACAAAACGAAAACGCTGAGCCATGAGATTCATTAAACCAAAAGTACAAATTGCATTAACCGCATGTACGAGTGCATGGAACAAGCGAGCAGAGCCAAAGGAGTTGAAGCACAATGGCAACATTGTTTTGTTTTGGATATATTATATGATACGATGCACCAGATTTTATATTACAAAATATGCGGAGGCCACAACAAAATTATGTTATATTCTTGATCAAATTTACATGAATGGAATTCCTTTGCTATTCCCTCTTATTTGTTGGGAATTCATTGGAAATCTTTCTTAAAGTTCGTTTTCATGTGTAGACCTTGGTTCTATCTTACAATAAACAATATGTCAAAGACTTACAAATCTCCAAGCTGGATTAATAATACTGCTGCTGACTATGAACGCTTTATAATGGTTCAGCAGTTTCGGAAGAAGACAAATTACGATGTTCCCTACACGCAGGCACTTTCCAATGGATGAAGACAAAACTGATTCCTTAAACAGGATGTCCTCACTTCTATTTCGAACAATTTCAAAGTTTGCCCGGAATTCTGTGGAAGGTATGTCCCGCACTGACCTGTAGCGTTGAGATAATAGGTAAATAAATACAAAAAAAAAACACAACAATTTTACATTACAATTGAAAAACTTTATTTTTCAATTAGCCATTTGCATTTTTTTGCCTTATATGTGTGGTGTACAATTCAAAAGTGTCATAGCTTCTGTTAAGAATAACCAAATTAAAAAGGATTTACAGTTGCCTAAAAATAAATGTTAATTCTAAAGGTCTCTTCTACTTAGTCTTAACAATAGTTAATAGTTTTCTTAGGGCCGATTTCTAATCTAATAGAGCTATCTGTCACATAATCTTACAAGTAACAGTGTAAAATCTGAGTTTATCTGACACATAGCAGCTATGTAGAAGATGAGAAAACGGCCCTTAGTGTCAAAGTTAACTAAATAAGTCAAAATACAATTTTTGGTCATTAATAACTCATAGATCTCCCTTTGCTGATTTAACCAGAGAGGGCCAATAGTTAGCCCATAGCTTGCAGACAACTAAAACAGGTCAAGACCTTTTGTACCAAGGTACAAAAAGATACTTAGGGGAGGCTATCTGATTGATGGCCAATTGGCGGTATGCTTTGGCGGTATATTTTCCGCTTTTGCACTCATGCTGCATTGAAATTCCCAAGCAGTTATGGCTTTCGCTAGCATGAAGACGGCTGCTGGACTGATTTTCAACTGTCAGCACAGCAAGATTTCTGACGTTAGCCCTTGGTGGGACTTTAAAAAAGCTTGTTCTTGTATGTTCCTGTCTAAAGTTATGCGAAAGCGTAACATGCCCGTGAACTGGCTAAGATTGCAAGTTTATTAATGAAATTTTAAATCATGTTTGTTGGATTTTGAAATAGATTTCTAATCACATTTGTTTTGAACATCAATAAAATATTGCTTGTAAACCAAAAGCGAGCGACTCTGACTCAGCCCTTTTCGGGGCTTTATAAAACTCTAGGAAATTTATAAATTAATTCTAAAATAATGTTACCATTTATAAATCCAACATCATATTTTGAATATATATTCATTAATAATCTATGAATACTTAATTAAAATTTCCAAAGGTACACAGAGTATATTAAGTAAGTGCAAAAGTATGTAACAGCCAGAAGGAAGCATCTCTGACCCCTTAACGTATTTAATTTCTTGATTAGCATCAACAGCCGAGTCGGAATAGCCATGTCAGTCTGTTTGTCCGCATGGACAATAAGATCTTAGAGATGGTAAGAGTTCAGACTTCTTATATTTGCAGGAAGATCAACTATATTTAACATCCACGCCCCCGAAATTTGGAAAAAAAACATCATATCTCCCTTAGTTTAATATATTTAATAATAAAAATTATTTATCGATTTGTTAAAGAAATGGTAAAGATCAGATGAGCGGTAGTCGAGCTGAGCAAAAAAGTTTTCACAGCTTCAAAATTCATAATGAGCATACACTTTCGATGGTACAGAGTATATGACAGTTTCCCATTTTTTTCTTCCAAGTGCCATCCATTATTTAGCTTGAACTTTTTTAATATTTCAGCGTCAAACAGTCTCCATCTAGAAATACAAATTTATGACTTCTTCAAATGATCGAAAGTGCGGTCAGCTATGTACCATTGATAGAAAGACGTGATTACAAAAGGATCAATATCTGGTGAAAACTGTGGGTGTGGTGGGATTTCGGGGCAAATTTCATGATTTCCAATTGAATTGGACGTCACAATCGAATCGTGAAGTTTCCTTGAAAGACACCATCAATTGTTGGTTGTATATTGGACGTCAAAATGTGGCTGGCTCTGGAATTTTTAAGTGTAATGTACATTGCAGGAAAGCAAAAAAAACAAACAATCAAATATAAAATGATCATCCCATCTTGGCTTTATATAAACATATATAACTTCTATTCATATGCTTAATCATAATGATCAATTTTTAGTTATTTTAAATATCAGCTTTTGGAAACTATATAAGCTCTATACTAGCTCTTAAATCAGAAAGAACAAACTGAAGTATTGAAAATGCTCGTTCAACTGAAACCTAAGTTGCTGTAGTAGAGTTGCTAGTGTAGTAAAGACAGTATTTTGTAAGTCTTCGTTATTATGACATTTCCATAATTTTGAAACATTTGTCGATGGATGTGATCTTGGACAATATTCAAAGGATTCTAAAACATAATTTACAGATTTTCTTTTTGTTTTGTTTATTGCTTTCATAATCTTCTCGTCTTCGCAATCAGACGTTGCGTCATTTATTGTCATATTTTGAAAACTCTCATTAAGCAAGTTAAATAGGTGAACCAAACCTCATTTTTCGAAAATGTGGTCCGGTTCGGGTTCAGGTTCGAGGAGTCCAAAATGTAAGGCGCCTGGTTCATAGTCCGGTTCGCGAACCCCAAAAAAGCAGAACCAAACCGGTTCTCCGGGGTTCGGTTGCGGACCGGTTCGCTGCCTTGATTTAAAATATTTTTAAGTATTGATATATATTTGTAGATTTCTTGCTCTGCACTGACACTTAAACCGAATTTCGATGTGGGCGTTGATCCAAGGAAACTTGAGAATTATGTCTAAATTCTATGTGGACTTAAAAATGGTCTTAAAATTCACTTTTAAGAAAAAGGGATGACTTCAAGTTCATGGTTCCTCCTACCAATTCTTTTTCCATAATATATTCTCAAAGATGGTTAGCTCAATGATTAGTTCGGTCAGCTTTCCATTCATCTTGCCACTAAATTTTCAATCTCAGTCAATTGTTATCTCTGCACCATCTTGTTTATGAGCTGCCCATTTGGTAGCGAAAGTGATTCACATTTTTATTTCCTTTCTTTTTTGTTTTTGATTAGACGCCAATTTGTTTATGGCACTCGCTGGGCCATTCGATACGCACAACTATACCATGAAATCCCCCACACTCTCTGGGCACACTTCGACTCGTCTTACATGATTTTTATGCGGAGCTCCTTTAAAATTGAATGCAAAAGTTTTGAATTACCCAAAAATCGTATGTGTGGTTTAACGATGGTCATAAAAGTTTAGTTGGCGGTTTCTATTGAAAATATTTGATTAGTTTATTAATTTGTATAATGGGAGCCCACCAAAGAGGCGAAACCGATGTTAATTTGAATTAGAAAATTAATGTATGTGCATAAATTGTCTAGTTTCTAATATAATGGCGTTTGCCCAGCGGCCTGAAAATGTTTGATTGACAATGGAAGGCGCCCGCATGCCGAAAAACATCATCCAAATTTGTGCTCGAGACCCACCCTCGGATCTGGGGACTGGGCGGGGCCAAACCCAAAACATATACACACACACACACGGACACTTCACCATTGCACGAACCGAAAAAAAATGTGGGAAAGAGTCGGCCATAGCGCACAGGCAAACTCGTTTTTCGAGTGACTTTCCACTTTCCACCCAATGCCGAGATTTCCACTCAAAAGGCCAAGTCGCTGCCGATTCCGAGCCGCCAGACAGCGGTTCGGTTGCCCAGCTCTTGTCAGTTGACTCGAGCCACTCAAAGCGGACGCTACGTGAATTCGGGGTCTCTTGTAATAATTGAATCTAGAAGATACATTTTGCTACTTCTCCTACTGTTTCGTGTGGTGTACTCCCACAGTGTGTGTGTGTGAGTGTGTGAGTGTGTGATTTAATGTTAAACATAACAACAAAAACCAAGTGAATTATACAAAATGGTTACCCTAATGCCATACAACTATGCTGCCCCCCGGTGTGGATTAATAGATAAAATGATCGAACCTAAGGTAATCCATCTAAAACAAACACAATTGCCAATATGGTGTAGACTTTTGGTGAAGCTTTAAAAGTGTTGAGGTTATTGAAGAGCAGCAGCAGCTGCCGGAGAAGGAAGCGGAGGAGGTGGAAGCGTGCTTATGTAGGTGGCTTTGCCGGCGGTTTTTGCTGCTGGTTGGCGGTTAATTTGTGGGGCTTCGCCTAACACTAGGAGACCGGCTGGTGATGTCAATTGAAAAGTTGTTTCGCGAGGATGATGAATAATTTGATTTGTGTTACCAGTTACGGGCATAAATAATTTATTTATTGAGGTTGATTTATGAGAAAGTGCCGATGCGAAGTGATGATAAGACATTGTGCAGTTTCAAGACAACTAGGAAGTTCATTTTAATAAATTGTTGGAGTGAATATGCAAAATGATGTTCCATGTGATTCCGGAAAACCAGCGAAAACTTTTATAAGCCGTAACACCACGCAGCAAAACTGTAGCCCAGTTTTTTTGAAAACCGAGAAGAGCCTAATTTTAGAACGGAGGAACAGGCACTGTATGGTTTGTCTCAGGCGTCTTGTTTTTACAATCAGCGGAACAAAAATGGAAATATTTCTGCAGAGGCTCTGAAGAATACTGAGATTCCAATCAATTAGTAATGCTTTAATTTTAAGTTTACATATTGAAAATTATGTTCAAATTTTGTCGATTCCCAACTAATCACTGCTTTATAAAACAAAACCGCACTCAAAGCTTTTTATCACCTTACAACTAATCCCGAAGAAGACTTAAGAAGTGACGATTGTCAATCGTTTCTTCTTTAGTAATGTACTAGAACCAGTTGAGAATTGCGCAAATTTTCTTGCCATAGTGTCTTGTATTTCACGTCAATCTCGATCTCCTTTAAAGAATTTTAGTATTTTATAGTATCTACCTTTAAAAGCAATTCTCAGGAAATGCCAAAAAGTCCATTACAAACGAAAGTCGCTTCATCAGAAGGTTGCGACTGATGGAATGAGAGATCGCTTAGCTCTCAAACAGATCACTGAGGACAAACAGATATAACATCCCGAAGTGTTTTATTAGGGATAGGTTCTGAAACCATATTACCCATGCTGGTAATATTTTGGTTGTCTATTTATACGTCTTTAATACCCGCATAAGAAAACAAATTTTATTTCTAACAACATATAGAAATTAGTGAAATTTTTACTGAAGGAACAATTCTGTAATTTGTTTAAGATATTAATCTTTGAGCAAAACGAAACACGCTTCACAAAGCCCTTAAAAGTGTGAAACTTAAGATTTTGGCGAGATGTGGAGCAGCGGGTAGTGTGTGTGTCTGCAGTACAAGAAGGTCGTGGGTTCGAACCCACCTCCGGACATCTAATGAAAAAGTGTTTTCTTTTAAAAACATACACTCCCAGTTAAATTCACCAACTGTTGACGCCAGTTGTGAAGCAACTAGCCATAAAAAAGCTTCTCAAGCTTTGCAGTTAGGATTCGGCGTAAAGTTGTAGGTCCCTTTCTTTTGTGCGAAAATTATAAGTACAAAAGCCAAGCCACAAACAATAGATTGGGAGAAGCTCGGCTTGGCTCTTTGGGGCTACATTTTCTTTGAAAGTTTATTCCACAAAAAGCGAATACTTATTGCCCTCGCACCTATTTTTTTAGATTATTTTAACGCTAACTATGAACTTTATTTATTGGCTATTATCACTTTATAAAGTCATTAATCTTATGCTTGGAAGCCCGCTTTAGGGTATCACCACTTCATAAACAATTTGCTTAACACGAAACAATTGCTTGGCCGAAAGAAAAGCTTAGCTAATATTTTCTATAGAATATGAATATGTAATATACTGATGTCAGTCAGCCTTGACATGATGTAAAAGTATTCTTTTTGCAGCAAACTTCCATTCGACCAAAGCTTGAATATCATTCATCCTATCTTTACCAATTCTTCGACGGATGTTTGAGTAATTACGATTACTAAATATGTCAGAAAGCTGAGATCCGTCTATCTATTAAGCTGTGGAAGATTTGACTTTTTTCAAATCTATCTGGAAGTATAAGAAGTTATAAACTTCTTATATGATATAATCTCCTACATGTCGAGCTCCCATCTCTTGCCATCCATCAGGTCTGCCTGTTCCTACGGACGCACCGACAGGCGGATTTGGCTACATCGACTAGGCAGTTGATGCTGATGAAACATATCATTTATAAGGTCGGTAGTAATTCCTTCTGGATGTGACATACACTTGCACAGAAACAACTTTTATAGAATTACACAAGGCAACAAAATTTTCCAGTATTTTTAAGAATTTGTGCCGATTTAAGCTGATATATGTGAGCTGCTTATTATATCAGATTTTTAAACGTTTTATGTGGAACCCATAAAATTGTTTTAGCTCTTTTTGATACTATCGCATAGCATTACTTCTAAGCTTTCATAAAAAATATCCCAAACAATTCTGTTATTTTTTCTAGCGAAGATATTTCATTTTGAATTTATATGCCTAAATCGTCTACTGCGCAAAAATATGCTATGCAAAATAACACCACGATTAATTCAAAGTCTGTCAACCTAAAATAGTTTAAAATATGCCTTTTAAGAAGCTTTAAACTGAAATTACCAAAAGTCTAAACGCGATGAACCATTTCTGAAAAAAAGTACCTACAAATAATCTAGAATCACCACCAACCCTTGAGTATACTCTTATAATAACTCTTACAATGATTCTGATCAATATTGAATGTACATATTCTAAATGGGGCTTGAAAACCTTGAGTTTATACAACAATATACAGATACAAACCAGACGGTATAAAGAGAAGAATCGCTATACTACTCAAGAACGTGGATAAATAGTTTAAAGTAAAATATTTCTTTTATTCATAATGGATGATCTCTTTGGGCATGGGCGATAGCATTTGCGTCACCTTGTACATATCATAATGATTCACTAAGGGCCGATTTCTCATCTTCTACATAGAGCCATCTGTCACATAGACTCTCAAATAACAGTGTAAAATCTAGGATTATCTGACACATAGCTGTTATTAAGAAGATGAGAATTCGGCCCTTAGTTAAACATACTTTAAAATTAATATACTTTTATTCTCCGGTTATTCAGGATATGAAATGTTTAATGGGCTTTTTGTTAATTAACACAGCATCAACATAAGTGTCGTCTGTTAGCATAACAGTCAGCTCATGCTTATGAGGTAAATATAAATTGTAAATGAGATGTGTTTCTTATGAAAAGCCGAGAAGTATGCAATATTTTTTGTTGTCTAAACTCAAATATGTGACAGAAGTGTATATAGTTGTGCTATTTATCAGATGATCTTTATGAAATGGTTCAGAAATTATAGATGTGGCGAATTAGAATGTGAGTTTCGAATTTGGTATCGATATCTTAAGATTATTAGGAGTTAGTCAACATTATTTATTGAGGGGGAGAAATAAACTTGATCTGGGAGCAGTCAGTAAAAGTTTTTATTTAAAATTTGGTGGCTTTTGCACTCATAGTATCTAAGGTCTCTAAGAATATACAGACGACCGGGTGGAAAGGCATGGCAAAATTTACTTTTTGATATCGGAAATGCTACCTTGTGCTTGTTACATAAACGGAAATAGTTCCCCCAACAAAATTTAAAACGAAATTCCAAAAATTTCATTTCAGAATTTCAAAACCAAAATATTTAACATTTCTAAAACAACCCTCAAAAAAATACCAACTGATCAACTATAGCCGATTCTGTTGCAGTCTATGGACTATCAAATGCATTGACTCCACCATTATCATACCTAATTATTAATAACTAATTAATATCAAAGTTTTTACCTCGACTAAAGTGTCAATGAGTGCACAAAGGAAGTCCCCGCCCCCCCTCCCATCGACAAAATATGCAAATTGAACGGAAGCCAGATAAATCGAAGACAGCTCAGTGCCAAAAGGCGAGTCTGCTGCATGGAGTGGCCCGACCCCAGGTGCCGGAATTTGGGCCCAAAACAGAAAAAAATTGAGCGGCTTCAGTTGACCACACGCACGAACTGTCCATCATCTTTCGCTTATTTTTTTTCGGGCCAAATTTGTCGTGGCCAAACACGCGCAGACTTTCAACGGTAGCGTTTTAAGCAAACGCAAAACAACAACAACGCAAACCGGGGCGATTTGAGCTTTGCGTGTTGCACGGAATCTGGCATCTTCGAATGCAAAAAATGTATATTTGTGTATACAAATGCAACGCAACCTTTTACTAAACTAATTTATGGCACAAGCTGACAACGTAAACATTAACACAGAGACAACGGACAAGAACCTCATCATGGAGAGGGATAGAGGGAGAGAGAGACCTGTTTCCAAGCATCTTTAACAAAAAATTCCAATGATCGTAATCTGTTTTTGTCTCTTTGGGCTGCTGTTGTTGCCCCGGCAGAAGATTAAAACACAGAGAGGCAAACAAAAGGCAACGGCGACAAATTTTTTATTAACCCTGGCCCTAAGCCGCGGCTCGGACCTGAGCCTGAGCCCGGGCCCGGGCCGGGCCCCCCTCTCCAGATAAAAATCAAAATCAAAATAAACATCCAAAATTTGTCCCCTCATTGTTGGCCCGGCTCTATGCACCTTTAACACTTTGGCACGTTAATTACGTTTTGTGTACAATCGCCAAGTGTCAATCGACGAGGCCATAATCAATATTTTGACTCCTTCCCCCCGCAGCCACACCAATTGCCCCTCTCATAAATTACATGCAGCGCGTATTGTCGCAGTTGAATTATGGCGTGTTAATTTTTACGATTACGGCTTAAACTTAATTAAAATGTGATTAATGTCCCCAGTCCAAAGTCAGGCTCTTTAAATTGTCATAAACTGGCGGAGAAGAATGAAGCAGCGAAGTCAGAGAACGCAGAGACAGACAGAGAGAGCCGTAATTTATGCTCTATTAATATTTCTCCTTAAAACATCGTAAGCTTCCCCCATTCAGGCCATGTCCAGACGACAATCCCCCGTTCGTGACGGTTCCACAAAATTGAAATCTCTCGCTCTCTCTCTGTCCCGCTCTCTGTGGACTGGGTTTTGGGCCCAAGTAAGTGCAAGACCCATAAAAGTTCCTGTTTGTTGTGTTGTGGCTTCCCATTAAAAGATTTAGAGTTGAGCTTATTGAGTTGTTGGAAGTGTGGAAAAATTTGTAGCTCAAAGAGCGCTGTGCGCTGTGAGCTTTAGAGTCATCATAAACTTTGGTGATTTTGATTGATCTTCAGTTGAGTGAAATTAAGAGAATCGTTCTTGATTAAGAACATATTTCCGGTTACTTGTGCACCTGCTTTGAAATCAGATTGGTGGGGTTCGGTTTAAAAACCTACAAAAAGGCTACACAGCCTGGGCATTTTATAACGACCTAAGAACCTGCAAGACCTGCATAAAGGAAATTTGCACTCCCATAAACCAGAGTTTAAAGTCTGTGGATGCCCAGGGCTGAGAACAAACTCAAACCAGAGAAAAACAGTCGTTGATTACATTTTTGCCAGCTATCGATAAAAGTGGCGCGCCGTACTGGGACCTTGTCAATCCGATATAACATATTGCAACCTTGAATCATCGAACCAATGCAGACTGACATTATCGAAGCAGCGCAGTGCGCTACCTTGTAGTTAGATTTAATAGAAAAATTATCGAACCCTGATAGTTCGACAATTACTCAATTATTGAACACATTTTTAGCCGTTATTGATAGATGTTACACCCAGTAATAGGAAACTGGAGATCATGTCAGTTTGATTTAAAGGATTGCAATCACGAATCATCGAACCACTTCGAACCACTCACGATAACTGTAATTTGTGTGTTCGCATCTCGAGGGATGGATTGTCTATCGGACATTTAAAAAGGAACCCAAATAAAGAGACTCGATTGGAATTATGTGGGATAGAAGGCTATTCGAATTTAAGTTTTCCTGTCATTTAGCTGAACTTATATTTTAATTTCAACGGTAGCTTAACGCACATTTAACTGTTCACAATAAAAGTTACTGAGCTGAATGGAAATGTTTTAGCCTCGCTTGCTTTTCAAGCCAAAATCTGTGATAGATTTACGCCAGTTTCCATAATATTGAAAAGTATATATCAAGTCTACTTAACATCGATAAATCAATAATTCGTTAAGTCCAAAAAAACACTTAAAGAACAATAACACTTGGAATAGCCACAGGTAGTATCCGATCATAGGACATGCCAGTGTTGTTCAAGTAAATTTTTTTAAATCTTGTAATGCTTATTTTTAGACTGATGCGGGACTAGTAAGCAATTATCCAAACTATTCTAAAAACATTTTGATCTTATTTTTACGTTGTGAAATCTCTCAAACTTATTAAACAATATTCGTTCTCCATTTTAGTCTAGTAAATTTTAATATCTTCCCAAATACATTCTAGAAATTATTTAAGAATGAAACCAGGAAAAATTTTTTTGGTTTCAACCTATACAATTCTAAAGCTACTCTTAGTATGTACTAAAATCGAGGTTTCCGAAATATTTCTGCAGTTTAGAAATCTACCGTCATTCCATAACATAAGTTTTAACCATCAAAAAAAGGTTTTCTTAAGAATAATTCGCCTTTTCTGTTACTTTCTGTTCTGTTTAGCCATTAGTAAAAGTCTA
This sequence comes from Lordiphosa andalusiaca, assembly GCA_035044965.1. Classification (NCBI taxonomy): domain Eukaryota; kingdom Metazoa; phylum Arthropoda; class Insecta; order Diptera; family Drosophilidae; genus Lordiphosa; species Lordiphosa andalusiaca. Next base: position 523,201 of record JAWNNM010002684.1, read on the forward strand.
TTTTGTATTCTAACTAATATACTTTGTATTTAAACTAAGAACGCACTCTTTCTAAACTTTTAGGCTTACTGTATGAAGGAAATTTTCTTAATTCCAAATATTTGATCTCATTTCGATAATATTAAGGGTCGTTTTGTAGATTTAAGAATGCATAGTACTTTATTTAAGTACTTTCAAGAACAAAACTTAAAAGAAGTTTTAAGTACAAAAACATAAGCAGTCTCTCCCGATTGGTGTGGAGCAGAGGTCGGCGCTTCGCTAACTACTGGGCATAGGTAAACTCTCAAAAGCAGCGCAGTCAATACACACACAGTGTAAGCTCGTCTTGTTACTTCGGCGCTTCGCAGCACTGCGTGTTCGGCTTTTGTTTTGCTGCGTCTTTGCTACTGCTGCAGAGCAATTGGTTTCAGTTCTTGTGCTGCTCTCAACTTTGCGTTTGTTGCTGCTCATCCAAAGTGGGATTCTATTTTAGCCTGATCAAAAACTTCTTCAGTCAATTTGTTTGAAAGTACTTACGAATATTTTGTTATAATATAAATAATTAGAATAAACATCGGTTTAATAATGTGATAAAGTTTTCAATTGATCGATTCTGAGTGCTAAAACTTGTATACTAATTTGGAAAACATGGATAAAGCTTTAAATATCAAGGATACTGTTGGGCCTAATACAACAATACAGGTAAGGCGGCATCAGTGTGATTAGTACAGCTTACGCTTCAAGAGTACACGTAGCACTGAACCTTAAAGAACTTTGCAGAGAACTCACACTGACGCCGCCTTACCTGTATTCTTGTATCATGCGGTTGGGTAGTGTATCCATGGCCGTTTACTAAACCATTTGACCAACTTAAAATAAGTCAAAACTTTAAATTTTTATGGTCCGGATTCCATCAGATTACTTTGATATTCATCAAATAAATCCAAACAAATATATCAGATTCTTATACATCGTCACAGATTTACTATAGTTGAACATATCGAAGCAAGAAATATCATAACGTCCAACTAAAACAAAGATAAAACGATATTTATTGACATACTTGCCAAAGTATGTGACAGGGTCTTACGAAATTGGAAGCTTCAGTGCACAGAGATTTGTTGTAGGGTGCAATTGTTTAATATTTTGCTTAAATCTTGCATGGCATTTAATTATTTATGAAATACAAGTTTTTGAATTTGAACTTGGGTTTAGTACTTTAACCATACTTCAGAATGTGGAAGTTCGGAGGGACCTTTTCCTAAGCTCGTCGGCTAGTTTCCAAAGAAGCTCCATTGCAAGAGGGTAATAGGGGTAACTGCCGCTTTTAGTAAGGGGAGAAGTATGCTTTGGTTGATATAGCGTTAGCCAAAGAACTTTGATGATCTCCTAAACCACCGAGGCTCTTCACACTTCTTATGTCAGTTCAACTCTTGTGTACGGATCATGTCTGTGGTCTCTGCAATATTCAACTCATTCAGACAAAATTGAGCAGGTGCAGAAGCAATTTTAATTCCGTGTTTAGAATTGCAGTCAAGAGGTGCTTTCACCATCGCTCCCAAATTAACAGTAGAGTTATGATTTTAATTGGGCAAATCGACTCAGTTTATTAGGTAAATCCATTTCAGTGTTCCCATTTATCTCCTTACTCCTGCAACGCTCTTCTACTAACTCTGCCTTGCATGAACCATTCTATGTTCTTTGCATTTTCCTGCCGCACTTTTGAATCTGCATCTGGATTCCTACCGGGGCTTCGCTTTTTCTTGTTTTTTTTTTTATATTCCACGGGCTTTAATCATATTTTAGGCATTCTTTTTTCAAATAGAACTCCATTTAAGAAATCCCTTTGATTGCGTTTGCCCTGTAAGCGAACCCCAATCCTTGTCTTATTGTTTTTTCGCTGACCACCTGCTGTTTACCTTCTACCCCAAATCAACACCAATTTCTTGTTCATTTGTCACATGGGCTACCCAATTTGTTTGGCAAATGGCGCCGGAACCTGGCCCAATTGTCAAGTGAGCAAAACATTTTTCCCACGCACATTTTGCTGGGCCAGCTTAAAAATTTGTGTAAAATGTGCTGTTTCTTCCGCCATAACCCAAATAAAAATTTCATTTATATAAAATTGAAGCAGAGCTCAGCACTTTGGGCGAGACAGACGCTGAGGTGTTTGGGGGACCAACAATAAAGTTGTTTATAAACAAATTCTGTTGGCGGCAGCAAAATTAATCACTTGCCGATGTTTTTTTTTTTTATATAATCATAATAATATGAAATTTCATTTATTTTGCAGGTTAAACGTCCCAAGACAGAGCATACGGATACACATGAACGCAATCGGTGGGTATAAAGAAAAATGATTTCCCCCCTTATTTGTCATAATTTTTCATAACTTGAACATAAAAACGTAAGGTAAATGTAAATTAAGTGCCCAATTTCCTAAGGAATTTGACACCCGAAGTTGCTTGGAACATTTATCTCGGGGGGGAGCAGCTGCCATGTGAAAAACAACGCGTGCGCTCTACGAAAACCCCCAGAAAACAAAAAACCAAAACTTTGAGTGAGTTTTTTTTGGTTTGGTTATTTATGGATTTGTTGGAGGAGGCAAACCAATGAGGCGAGACTCACTGTCTGGTGAACTTTCTTGGTAAGACTAAGCCGGAAAATCATGGCCCGCCCCTAAGCCCCTTTAAGTAGTTGGGACTCTACCGCACTGACAAGTGTTAAGTGCTCTGACACTCTCCTTTTTGTTTGTCTTTTTTGTTTTTTTTTTTGGTCTTTTATGTTGAGCAGCTGAAGCGTGCAAGAAATTCTTTGAATTTTTGTTCTCTCATCTCACAGGCATGTGCATCGTATGGGTATGTTATGGCTATTGAGGAATGGACATACATATGCAAAGTGCGATGCCTGATTTTCAATTGAAACCAATTGAAAGTAGGAAAAAGGAAATGTGTTATTGTCAAATTTATGAACACACTTGTTGGAGCGGGGAGAGTGTGAAGAAATCAGGAACTGGCACTAATTGTTCTCTCGAGTATGTGCACTTAGGAAAACACTATTCTCAGATTATCTAAATGTATAAAATGTGTTTGGTTCTTCGTTTTACTTAAATCACAAACAGCACCACACCAAAAATACCACTTTTATTAGGATTTAAGGATTTCAGATAAGAAATGTGCGTTCAGGTGCGTTCTATAATGCGTTCTATAAACGCATCAGAAAAAAACCAAGACCTTTTTCCTTGAATTTTGGAATATAAAAACTAAATTGTGCATTATTTTAAGTTCTTTTTGATCCAATTTTTAGCTCTCTAAATCTCCTAATCTCCAAAATCATTTCAGAAAGATAATATGAGTACAGAATGTTTTCTTTTGAGCCACTAAAATTCTTAGCCTGTCCCCAATTTGTGCTAAAACAAGGTCTCTGTATTAAAACAAAGAAGGCTGGAAATATTCCTGGAACCTATTGCTAGAACCAGCTGGGAATTTTAAGAACAGACTTTCTCAAAAATCAGGTCTGTTCTCGTTTTCGAATTCCATCGATCGGAATAGGCTAGAGATCTGATATCCAAGAATTGATTAGAGAAATCGCTTAAAGCTGTCAGCTTTCAAAACTGTTTTTTGGAGAGGATTCGAAATTATAAGATAAAAGACGAGACAAGCAATTGGCATTTTGAAAAGGGAAGAGTTTCCAATTCCGATTTCACATAATATGATCGAAATCGAAAACGGGAGCTGCCCCGAATATCTAACATTTTGGAACTAGCAAGTCTATTTGTACTTAATCTTACATATTTTGTACTTGAACCAAGAAATCACTCACTCGAATTTTTCATTTTACTGAAAGTACGAAATGCTATTGATTAAAAAACGTTTGTTTTCGTTTCAATAATATTTACGGTCGTTTTTCGGCTAGAGCATGTTTCGTACTCAATTTAAGTATTCCCAGGAACGAATTGTAGTTGAAATTTGAAGTAGAACACGGTATAAAATCTATCCCGTTTGGTTTAAGAACGCCAGCCGATTGTTATCTGAGTGTAAGGAGGCTAATTTTCGTCGGCAAAGTGACTTAATTCCGACGACATAATTTCGCCCAGTGCGTTTTGAATCGAAATTATGTCGCTGGAGTCAAAATTATGCCGCTTTATTCCTGTCGGAATTATGTCGGATTTTTTCTGTCGGAACTATGTTGTTTCAAAACTACATTTCGATCGAAATTATGTAATTTTTTTCCGTCGAAATTATGTCGTTTTTATCGAAATTATATCGTTTTTCTGTCGAAATAATGTCGTCGGAATTAGTCTATGCTTTGCAGAGGCTATGGTCCTAGATCCTGGTAATTTTCTTGTATTTAGTATGCGAACCTAAGAACCTTTACCAAAGACTCTCATCATATTTTGTTGTTCCAATTTGTCCTCTGCGAATCAAAATTGGTATATCCGTTAATCGCAGAGTTAAAAGAGTATCCTAAAGTATTTGATACAAATGCTACAGGTAGAAGGAAGTATTTCCGATACCATATAAAGTTTAAATATTCTTTGTCAGCAGAGTTGATATAGCCAAGTCCATCTGTACGTCCGTCTGTGTAAGCAACTAGATCTCAGAGACTAAATAAGCTAAAGCAAACAAATCTTCAACGTGGTCTAGTATTTTCATATTGACAGTGTATATTATATCTGAAGTTCTCGTAAAGATCGAGTAATAAATAGCAGGTATAAAAGTTATACAAAACGTTGCATACTTTTCGGAGCTTGCGCTATCTGCAAACAATATTTTGACATATTTACATTAATGTTGATGCTCTGTTAATTTACTTAAGGGTATTTCGAAGTCGGACAGGGCCGACTTTAACTTTTGCTCTTGTTCTTTTTTTGTGTAGCTATAAAACATTTGTTCATCGACAAAAGATCTTTTTGGAACAGTCTCGAATCAATTGTAAAAAAATTTTAGAAATTGTTCATATTCTTAGAATGAGATTACATAAAACTTGAATCTGGTCTAAAAATTTAAAGCTTTCGATAGATTTCCGACCTGCAGTTTGCAATCTCTTTCCTCGTTCATGATCGGATATAATTTTATTTTAAGTGTTTCGAAATTTAAGAAAAACGGACAATGCAGATTCGAAGAGCAAAACGGTCCCAAGGTAAATCAAGAAACTATTTCCTGAGTATACTCAATCTCGGCTCTTAACAGACGAGCACTCAAAATGTCTAAGGGTCGATTTTACATTTTCTACTAAACTCTATATGCCACACAAACTTTCAAATAACAGAGTTAGTTTGAAGATTATCTGATCAAAGATGCAGAAATTGATAAATGACTTTACATAAAACTGTTGTCACCTTTCTTAGTTGATTTAGTAAAAAATTCTTCATTATTTTGTTGAGTGTTGAAAGACTCCTGGCGACCAGGCCTCTAACGATAATTTCATTTAAAGCTGTAAACTACTCAGAATAGAAATGTTTAACGAATTTCGATTTCCCCAACAGCTAACTTAGATTTATAAAGTCCTTTGGGCATAAAAACCCTGCCAACTTTAATTGGGTATTAAATGAACACTCGCATGTACATGCATTTGCATTCTCACAGCAAGAATCCCCGTTTTCAGTCAGTATCAGTATCCCTTCCCATCATCTTGCCTTTTCTCGTTAGGCAAACTCATAAAATAATTTCCAATAATCTTTAAACAGCCATAAAATTAACGGCACGTTGTCGTTTGTCGATCGTCGGCAACAAAAGTCAAGTGTGTGCCCTGTCCCAAGAGCTCTCGAAATCTTGTCAAGTGTTATAAATATTTTTCTACGTTCTCTCTCTCTCCCGTGGGTTGCTTGTTGTTTACTCGCTTTAAAACAAAAAAAAAAAATTAAGAAAATCGTTTGAAATGCCTTTTCGGGGCACTTGAGAGGCGGCTCTGTGCCAAGGCATGTGCGGACAATACCCAGACAAGTCCCGCCGCCCGCCTCTGACCATGTGTGCAGCAAATGTTAACTGCGACAAATATTTTTTGTGTTTTCTCTTCCGTCTCTTGTTATTATTTTTTAAGTAGAAACAAATTATGTAAGCTAATTTTAAAGAGCTCTATAAAAAACGAACTCGTTTGGGAAATCGTATAAATCACAAGAAAGGAATCAAGGCAATGAAAAATGTTAAGGCACATAAATAATGATGGTTTTTTTTTGTTTCTGGGGGAGGCAGCTTGGTAATCCAATCCTTTTCGCTGGCAATTAAGGAAACCAAAACACTGAGTGTGTAGGAATAGTTAATAGATTCATTCACTTATAGGAAGCCAGTCGGTTGTCATGATAACTTACAAAACTCTAGAGCATTTGTTAAATATTAATTTAACTGTTGTTCCGAACCGCTTATTTTTAAGCTGGTGAACAGAACCGCAAGCCGAAATGCTGAATCGAACCAAAACCACGACGAAAAACGGTTCGGTTCGGTTCAGTTATTTGACGAGTTTTAAATCGTGAATCGCTCTGCCCTAGCCAATAATACTTATTAGTTTGGGAATTTTAATCGTTTTCCTAAGATATTTATAAAGAATAAATAAAAATTCAAATAATATTTCGATCGACCCTCTACATTCTTAGCGAAGCCGGATCAATATAACCTTTAAGGATGGGTTGACACCAATGTTATAACATGTAATCCTGCAAGTCTTCTGCAATTGCTCTCCGATCTTTTAATGTACCTGTCATGAATCCGCATTCCTTTCTTGAATGTTGATAACCGATTTCAAATCAGTGATTGGTCGTCCTCTAGTGGAAAATATTTTACATTTTCTGTAGTACTTCTTTTCATAATTCGATCTTAGCCAGGAGAGTTTTTTCTTATGTAATATGCATAAGGATTTTAAAGATATTCAAATGGTTAATAGGAATTCAATTTCCAAAGTGTGCGAAGTCACATTACGCCAAAGATACTTTAATAGCATTTTGTGTTGTGCTGACGTTTCAATTTGTCAAATCATTATTTGAGACATCTTGGAATTAAAGTCCGATTTTTTGGATTTTTCTTACCGTAAAGACTAGCACATCTCATAGAGTTGCACACATTTGCTTTGGATAACTCGGATGTAGGTCGGTTTGAAAATATGCGAGATGCGCTGCCTCGAATTCGCTGGAAAAATAAAGGCTAGGAAATTTTAAAAACCAGTACAAACCGAACACGATCAATCCAAATTGAAAAAAAAGAGGAAAGTTAGCTTCGGATCGGCCGAAGTTTGCATACCCTTGCAGCACGTTTTTCAAAATTATTTGAGCTACACTTCCAATGAATACAAACAAGTTTTTTCAATAAGACTACTTTACTGAGTGTACTTTTGTGTGACAGCTATACTATATAGATGTCCGATTTCGACCAAACCTAGTGGAATCATAGAAAAGCATAGCAAACTCAGAAATACAAAGTTTGAAGGCATTTTCTTTGAAAACAAAAAAAGTTTTTCTAACTAAAACTAGTTTCTCGACCGATCATTCATATGGCAGCTATAACCTATAGTCATCTGATTTTGACCAATCTCTGAAGAATTGTGTTAAACCTTATAAAGTAAAAATATGCCAATTTTAAAGAGGTTTACATTGAAAACAAAAAAGTTTTTCTTACTAAGACTATTTCTCTGTCTCTATTTTTCTATGGCAGCTATACTAAGTATATAAATGTCAGATTTCGAGCAAATTTGGCAGAATTATGGAGAAAACTAGTAAATACGGAGTTTGGAGACGTTTGCATTAAAAACAAAAAAGGGTTTTCTCACTAGATCTAGTTTTTCGACCGATCGTTCCTATGGCAGCTATATGTTATTGTCATCCGATCCGGTGCCGGTTTCGACAAATGTGCAACGTATTTATATCAGAAGACTTCGTGCAAAGTTTGTTCGATAGCATAGAAACAGACGTACAGACAGACATGGCTATATCGACTCAGCTCGTCATGCTGATCAAGAATATATCAAATATATATACTTTACGTGTCCGGAAATGCTTCTGATAGCTAGCAATAAAGTCGAATAAGAACAAATGGGAATCAAGCGTTAAAGGCCGAACTACAGAATGTGTTTTTGGAAACGGGAACCTTTGGCAAATCCAAGACCGCAACATTTGATCGAAATCGAGAACGGAACCAGCCCTTCCTTTTTTCTGTCAAACATTTTCAAAACATGTCAAAACATTTTCTAGATTTTCGAAAAATAATATGTTCCAACTTATTTTAACTAGGAAGTGAGGGGGTTAGGGATAGAAGAGGAAGACAGTAAGAAGAGTATAGGCACTTTTTATATTATTTTTAAAGCATACTTTCTTCCTGTTGGTTTCTTAAAGTTTTTTTCTGAAAACCATAATTGATAGTCATTATTTTATTTTCAAATTTTACCTGGTCTCGGACTTGAACTCGAGAACTCGGGGTAACTTGAACACGAAAGACATCTTTCGCATTCGACTACAAATGCGGGGAATTCGAACTTAAGAATTACAAGCTGTGTCTTCTTATTTATTTCTAAATTTAAGGACGATTTCTCCATTATATATATTATATATATTTCAAATTATAGAAGCAGAGAGTTCGAACTTGAGAATTTTGGAACGGTTTTTTCAAAAATTTGTCTATATTTAAGGGCGAATATCTTAAGAACTTTTTCCAAATTTAGGAAACGTTCCTTTCTGAAGCAACACTTACATTAATGGTTGTCACTCCATTTGAAGAATCCTAGCTACGTAATCTATTCTTAGTTCAAGGGCAAATTCGCGCTTAGTTTAAGAAATTTTTAGAAAGTCGAAATATACGAAAAATTACACTAAATATAAGAATAATTTATCGGGACTTCTTAATTAAAAAAAAATATTTTCTTAGAAATTAAATTTTCGGGCTATGATTCTCCAAAAATATATCTAAGAACTAGAAACTTTTGATTAAAATGGAAAAATAAGTTATTTTTAGGGTGGAATTTCTAAAAACTTGAAAATAAACTTTTTTTTCTTACCTTTTGTAGTTTCCGTATACATTTCAAAACTTCAGCTCATTTTTTCCCTTTTCTCTTCCATTGCAGCCTCTGCAATTTGCCACAGCAGCAACAGCAACAGCAGCAGCAACCCCAGCAGCAACAACAGCAACAACAACAACAACAGCAACAGCAAACACATCCCAGCGCAGTGTTGGCCAGCAATGGACCCAGTAGCGCCGGTGCCGGCAGCGTGGGCATGGGCGTGGGCGTTGGGGTGGGTGTGCCCGGCCAATGTAGTCCTTTAGGCTTGCCGCCACAAAGTCAACCCCTACAGCCAACGATCAGCTCTTTGGCCTCGCTGAGTGGACACTACGCGTCGGCGGCCAACACCAACTCCCAGCCAAGTAGCTGTAGTCTGGCTGCATCCGCCTCGAGTTTTGCCCAGTCGGCCAGCAGTAGTTTCTCCACATATCAGCAGCAGGCCAGCGGCGGAGCTGGAGCAGTGAGTGAGGACAATGGCTTGAGTCATTGGACGCACGATGGCAGCTCCTCGGCGGCGGCGGTGAAGTCCGAGTCCCGCAGTCCGGGCCAGCAAATCCATGCCTCGCTGGATAATGGCATTGTGTCGTCAGCGGCAGTGGCGCAAAGTGGAGCCAATCTGTACGGATGCAGTGCCTCGAATTCGCTGGAGAGCACCACGGCCGCCTCCTCGGCGGTGGCAGCTGCGGCCGCGGCGGTGTACGACAGCAAACACGACTATTACTACTACAACAGCATGCAGCAGTACACTCCGCCCCCGTTTTACTCCGGCTATGGCACCCCGTATGCGGCAGCCGCAGCGCGACAGGCCAAAATGGAGCCCGGAGCAGCGGCCGCCTACCTAACCCCCACCTATGCCAGCTCCACCAACAACAACACCCAATTGTATAGCAATCCCTATGCGGGCTATCAGAACTTCAGCCAGCAGGACTACGGCGGCTATTACAACGAACAATATGGGAACTACTACAACCCCGCCAATTATTCGCCCTACGCCGTCAGCTCACCCAGTTCGAGTGCCAGCCATAGCCATGGACATGGTTTCCATGGTGTGGCCGCTTCGTCGAATCTCTCGGAGAGTCCCACGGACACACACTCCACCACGCCCGTCAATCAGTCAAATCAGTCGCCGCACTCGCCCATGCCGATCTCACCAAACCATACGGGGGGAGGGGTAGGTGGAAATCTGGGCGGTACAGCCACCACCACCGCCACCTCCGCCACGCTCAATTCCAGTGGTGGTTCCTCCAATTCCACTTCCACCACCACCAAAACCACACCCACCGGCAAGACGGGACGTGCCCGTGGACGTCGTCACCAGCAGCCAAGTCCCACACGCAGCACCGCCTCCGATACGGGCAACAGTGAGGCGGTTAAGCCACCGGAACGTGTCTTCATCTGGGATCTGGATGAGACTCTGATCATCTTTCATACACTCCTCTCCGGCAGCTATGCCAATCGTTATACCAAAGATCATAGCACTCTGATGACCATTGCCTTCCGCATGGAGGAGATGGTCTTCAATTTGGCCGATACGCACTTCTTCTTCAACGAGATCGAAGAGTGCGACCAAGTGCATATCGACGATGTCAGTTCGGATGACAATGGACAGGACTTGAGTGCGTACAATTTTGCCACAGACGGGTTTCACACCGGAACTCCGCCGGGAGCACCGCCAAATTTATGCCTGCCCACGGGAGTTCGCGGTGGTGTGGACTGGATGCGCAAGCTGGCGTTTCGCTATCGCAAGATAAAGGATATCTACAACAGCTACAGGGGAAAGTAAGTAATTTGGGTGGAGATTAACTCGAAAGGCATATGATAAATATCTGTTAACTGTGACTTAAGACTCATTTGAGAACGCAGATAGCCTACTTCTCATCCAGTTCTCATTTATTTTGGTGCTTCACAGATAACTATTACAATTGTCTAATATCTCATATGGAAAAAAGTTATGAGTTAAATCAGAATAGTGTAATTACAGCTTAGACGGGGCAGCAGTAGCTCAGCAGTTAATCACTCACACTTGTTTAGGTTTTTGAGACTCCTAAACCGATATTTTGAAATTAACGAATATAAAATATTAAATCCGTCGGTCAATTTTCTTTTCCATTTGCCTTTCATGGTACTTTGACGCGGATCAGTATATCAGGTTCACAGAATATCGATATATATCGATTACTCGTCAAATCCTAGACTTTTAAAAACCCTAAGATAATTTGAGAGAACTATTGTAGTACCTTCAACAGGCTGAGTAAACTCGTTCAGTTGCATTTAAAATATTTTAAATGCCTAAGCTATAATGAAGATTTACGAATTTCGATGGGACACCATCCATGGTATAAAATAATGGTATAAAATAATGGTACAAAATATTGGTAAGATTCAATTGATATTTTGTCTTATCAACCATTGAGACCATACCAATGAACAGAAAGGCCAAGACTAATGTGGATTCTAGATTTTGGCCTGTTTTAAAGTTAAATATCTTACACTATAGACCTTAAGGTATTGTAGTTCGGGAGAGTCTCCTAGCTATATAGGAGAGCTGTGAACTACAATGACTATTGTCATTACATTTTTTCAGGTAGTTGAAAAACAATTTCTGACTACTGTTGTTATTGTAGCTTGGAATTTCGATTATTGGTGATTATTCAGTGATGATTTCCAAATGTTATTACTTTTAAAATATCTTAATATTATTAATCTTTCTAATATCTTAAATAATTGTTCCCGAATTGCCTTGAGTTCTAGGTGAAAAACTGCAATTATTTACATTACCGGCTTCGACAAAATCATAGAAATCATGTTGTCTCTTGAGACCATTTTATTCTTTCTATCTATTGAGTGGATATGTGAAATTCCATCTTGAGACAACATGGGTTAATAATCCCTCTTCCTGAATTAACAATCTCAAATAACTTGGGCCAATTACACTAATGCCAGAATTATTCTTATTAGTTTGATTTTTAATGTCATGATCAACCAACTATTAAATTTAATATTTTCCAAACTTGATTGGTAAAAAATCGTAGTTTTTACCTAAAATTACATGAAAAATACAATTTTTGAAGCACAAATACTTAATAATCCCACTTTACAAGTTCAATTATTCATGTAAATGTACAAATAATTACAGTATTAACTAATCGGTGAATAATCGTAACTACAAGTTACAATTACAAATACAAAAGAACCGGAGTCGGGAATTGTTTTTTCATTATCTACATAATCGAGATTATTGTAATGAAATGAAATTAATGATAACATTAGTGGTCTGCTATATAATATACAGCAGATATGAAATGTAGTCATTTCTTTTCATACTCAGATAATAAAAATCAATTTCTGATTACTTTTTTTTAGAAATCGCAATTGTAAGTCGGAACTACGATTATTCTGTGAATATTACACAATGTAATTACTTTTACAACTACCTCAATTATTGTGCCTGTAAAGGAAGAATTTTGAGTTATTGTGCGTAAAATGTCATACAATTCATTTATTTGTAGGTGAGAATAGTTGTGATTTTAGTTTATACCAGTAAATATTTTCTGTACACTCCTAGAATCACATGAATAATTCAACATTTCGAGTACAATTACTTCTCCCATTTATAGGTACAATTATTCAAGTAATAGTAAAAGTAATGGCTTTTTGTAATACACACTGAATAATCGTAGTTCCAAGATACACTTTCGTTTACTAACGAATCGTAATTAGTAATTGATTTTAAATAATTTAATAAAATAAATTAACATAAGATTCAAAAATATTATTATAAAGAGATTTAAGTACTTGGTCAGTCTTTTTTATGGTGGATCCCAGCTATGGATCCCAGCTACACTTAAGTTTAATCGTTCTTGTGTCCACCCAGTCGTGTCCATCAAAGAATGTTTCGCAATGCGAGACTTGCTTTGGCAACGTTTTTTTTTTTAATTTTTCATATTTTTGAGGGCGTCCAAAATGAAATGCATTTTCTAACATTTTCCCATCATCTCCCATTGCAGCGTGGGCACTCTACTGGGACCTAAACGTGAAGCCTGGCTCCAAATACGCTCAGAAATCGAGGTGGCCACCGATAATTGGGCCACCTTGGCGCTCAAGTGTCTCAGCATGATTGCTCAGCGCGAGAATTGCGTCAATGTGCTGGTCACCTCAACGCAATTGGCTCCGGCATTGGCCAAGGTTTTGCTCTTTGGATTGGGCAGCATCTTCAACATTGAGAACATTTACAGTGCGCACAAAATAGGTGAGAAAACAATCGCGTACACTCGTCCTTTCCAGGCCAATCAACTGATCCATATTGTACTCCTTCATTAGGTCAGGAAACCTGCTATGAGCGCATTGTGACACGGTTTGGACGCAAGAGCACCTATGTGGTGATTGGCGATGGCGCCGAGGAGGAATCAGCGGCCAAGGCCATGAACTTCCCCTTCTGGCGCATCTCGGCACATAGCGACATTCGCGCCCTCTACACGGCCCTCGACATGGGCTTCTTATGAAAGGCCAAACCAGAAGACGGAGAAGGCAACGCAGAAGCAGTTTTGAGTACAAACAGCAAAATGTTTTTAATTTATTTTTTATTGTAAACCAAACACACAGAGAAGGATAAAATGAAAACAAAACTGTAAACCAGCGCAAAATAATTTAATTATTTTGTTTAAACAATTTATATACATTTTAATGCCAAGACTTTATTGTATTATATAGTTTTCTAAATGTTTTCACAATTTCTCGCACGAAAATTGTTGGAAATTAAATTTATTGTATGATTAATTAATCGGATATACGTATGTAGCACCTTAGAGTAGCAAAAAAAAAAAACAATAAACAGATAACAGAGGAATAAATGAAATAAAAATAGAAAAAACAAAACAGCGGCCACCACAATAACAACTGCAGCATTAGTTTAAAGTCTTTAGTTTAAAAGCAGCGAAAAAGTAAAAAATATAAATAATAATAATAATTAAAGTATAATGACAAAGAAACAAAATGAGTGTAGTATTCAAATTTTAAATAACTTAATTTATAGCTGCATATATTAAACTATATTTAAAATATAAAAACAAATAATAATAATAAAAAGGCAACCAACAACAACGCACTGTATTGAAAACAAATTGAGACAAATGGTGTTTTCTTTGATGATCTTCAAAATTTGGGTGAAAATCAAGGCAGCTAAACAAATCACATCGATATCTTTAAAATGTTTGACCTGCCGAACCTTAACCTTAAGTTGTATTATATGGTTCTACAAGTTCAAGTGGAAAATGAAGGAAGACAGTGCTTTTATAATAATCGCGGAATCTGGTTAGTTTTACTATTGGCTAGCTAAAATGAACACTCAGAGAAAAAAATTTAGAATTTCATACTCGGATCAAGAATGTCCGAGGTCAGAAGCTTGAAAAGAAAATTCTTGTGCGAAATTATTAATCCAAGTATGAATTTTTGATCCCGTTTTTCTAGATCCAAGAGCTTTAATACTTGATCCAAGTACGAACCAGTCTTAAATCAAGCAGAATAGTTATTGAATCATGTGATAAACATATTCGAATTCAAGATTGCTCATTTTTGAATCAAAAGCATACATTGTCTTAAACCGAGAATGTTATTCCTATTATCAAGAGCTCATCAGATTCAATAGTAAGATAGCTTCACTGAGTCCAACAATACAATTCAAAATCAGTAGATGTTTCCCATGTTTTAAAAATTAATTTCATGGAAAATTAATTGTTAAAGCCATGTTGAAAGCCTTTCAACTGGCAGTCGCACAGACGTCTCTCAATGCCAGCAAGGCAATAACTGGTTGGGAATTTCAAAGCAGCATGAATGCAAATATTGATTGCGCTTTCCACTCGATAGCTTCCCCACACACCCCTCCCAACAAAAACAAAACTCAGAGAGCGAGTTCAACGCCGTGTTCTCTCAAATGTACTTGCTCTCCTCACTGTTTTTTTACCTGAGTCCCCCCTGCCTAAATACACTAAACTGTGAACGAACTTAGCTCGATTTCAAGAGCGAAGTCCTGAGAAATTCAAGAACTAATAAATATTTATCTAAGAGCGTTCGAGTTTTAGTTATTCGTTCTACTTTTTTCTGGGTGAAGTGATTCGTGCTTGAAAAGGAGGTCCATGTGGATTTACCATATTTTTTTGGAAAAAAATTTCTAAAAATTGAACAACTTCTTTCATAATATATGAAATTTTTTCAATATATCAGAAAATTCTTTTTAAAATTAAGAAAACATTTCCTATAAGGCTGGATGCCTATTGCTATATATTTCCTAAACATTTTTTTTATTTTAGCCAAATGTTTTCTGGATTTCTCTGTGTTTTTAGATTTTCTAGATTTTAGAAAGAAACAATACTTTGAAAGCAGGGCTATAAATTCTGTTCGCTTCAGCAAAAATGGTAGACATAAGAAAATTTGACTTCTGCCTAGCAAATTCATCTGTCATCTGGTTGGTTTGGAGCCACTGCGTCTTAACATGGGCAGAAAACTGTAATTCCCCTTGAGTTCGGCTCAGACCTGAATCATAGCTGAGTTAGCACTGAAATGGACGGGCTGGTGCTCAATTCATGGAATCTTTCATATGAGTATCAGCCATGTATTTAACATTGACATTTCCTACCACGTTATGACCTTAGCTGATTTTGGGCATGACTTCAGAGCAGAACTCGTGGTTGAGTTTCATGGAAAGTACTTAAACATGCCCGAATTCAGTCATGAAATTCAGTTATTCCTTCTGCTCAGGTCTGAATCAGCCCGGAACAATTCGGTACTTAAACATAGAACTGACGGGTCTCTAAAATATTGTTTTGAAATACTTATAAAGTCCCCACCCATAATAGCCTCAATTTTTTAAGGTCTTCGAAATCAAATCTTGTTCGATGATTCACAAAAGCAAGAGCTTTGCATTACACTAGTAACATTTTTCTGGCTACGAATGCTATGAAATGGAATTTAACTCGTCAGTAAATGATGTGTTGAATTTTCAATATTTTAATGCGTTTCACAAACAGATTCCGACCCAAAATTTACCCGATTTCCATACGATTTTAGCAGCTTATAGATCGAAAGCGACAGACATAGGATTAAATTATTTCACAAATTTTTGTAATATTTCGTAATGCCTGTGTTGAACCACGGATTGAGCCAAAGGCTTAGCCCAAAACCCTCGAACCTTCTATTTTTGAACCTTAACCATTGCCATATTTGGTTTCGAATCATCATTGGCAGAAATGAATCCTTGTATATATCTAAATATCTATGTATGTCTATTAATCAGACTGCTTAAATATAGGCAGCAGCGCTTGCACTGCTTTTGGGAGACGAACGCGATGACATCGAGCGAAGATTTGTTCCGGGTAAATTTTCAAATGAAAGGGAACTATTTTAAAAACTTTTAAATTCACTTTCTCGAAAGACGCAAGACTGAAACTAATAAAAAATTTGCTGGGTGTCGGCCAACAAATTTTGCTGAGCAAATTCGGAATGCAATTTCAAAATCGTTTTTATACTCTATTTAAGCCAAACTTCATATTGAAAATACCAAACATAACTCCGTTATTTCGGGCTACCAAATTTCGAACAAAATTTTCATCTTTTCGTCTCACTGTACAGGCTTTCTTAAGGCAACTTCTAGTAAATTCAGCCTCTATGCCTCAGTGTAAATTGTCTGTAAGATCGGACAAAAAGCATCCCTTTACTAGGGACTCTACGTGTAATGCGTATAAAATCACAGAGTTTCTAAAATTAACCCGACTGCCCGACTTCGAAATACCCGTTACTCAAAGCAATTAGTGTTTAATAACTTCATGCGGCTTAGATAAGTATGCAACGTTTTTTAAACTCTGCCATTTATTATCTGATCTTTATGAAAATTTGTTAGATGGTACTTATTGGCCACATAGTGCTTACTGCAAAATCTGAGTTCTATAGCTTACAAATTGTAGGAGATAATCAACATTTATTATTTACAAAATTTGAAACAAGCTTGATCTGCCTACAGACAATACTAGCTTACATCTAAAATTTGGTTGCTCTAGCTCTCCTAGTCTCTGAGATCTAGGTGTTCATACAGATGGACTGACGGACGGACGGACAGACGGACATGGCTATATCGACTCGGCTATTGATGCTGATGAAGAATATATATACTTTATGATATCGGAGATGGTTTCTTCTGCCTGTTACATACACTTGCACGACTTTAGTAGACCCTTTTTGCTCTACGAGTAACGGGTATAAAAATGTTTAAAATTATTAAACAATGTTTTTGGGTTAAGTTTTCTAAGTTTGAGCAATAACTGTCTAAAAAGGAATTTTCTTTAAATTTCGAAAATAAATATTTTTACTCTATTTCTAAAACTAGAAAATAAATTTATTTTGAGTGTGAAATCGTTAGTTTTAAAAAAAAAAGAAAGTGCACTTAAACTCTCCAAGCTAAAAAGCTTCAGCAAGAAAAAAAGACCTATGGCCTATTCACACAATAGTCCATCTTTGCGGAACGATGAGAAGATGGTGAAAAAATGGAACTCGTGATCATCCACCGTCCACCGTCTACCGTCAGTGCATTCTTCTTCTTCGCCTCATAATCTTCTAATTTCGTGGTTCTGTTAGCCGCTCAACAGCAGCAGCAGATGTTAGTTCCATTAATTGCCGAGTTGGAAAATGGATGAAGTGTTTAAACATAAGTTAATGTAAGTCCCATTGAATTGCCTTTATTTATTAAATCTATAAATTTATTTATTATCTAAAAACTAAGTCATTAGCAGTCCAAATGACAGTTTTGGACCGAGGGGTTTTGGGCACTCGTTTCCCGCCAAATGTTTAGAAAATGTTCTCTTCCTAGCCAACGAAATTAGTTCCTGCTGGGTGCCAGTTTTCGTCCTTACATCAGTTCAGTGGATTTCTTCTTTGCTCATTGCTCCATCAGCATGGAAATAGCCATTAGGACGTGGATATTATAGATAGAGCGCGCAGACGACTTTTTGTGGCTATAAATTGACAAATTAACTCTGATTTTTAGAATTGCAATAAAATGAACTTTCCTTTTTCTTTAACAGTCGACATTTGAAATTTGGCAATCTCTTGTCGCGCGTACATTATTTACTTTTTCGCTGCGAATGTCAATTGTGGAGGACTCAGAAGCATCGCATTCACGATGAGTAAAACTGCATGAGATAGAAATAGAATATTTTGATATCTCTTTGACGGTAAACGGTAGAATTGGCTATTATAGAGACTTAGTCTGAACGAAATCTTTTAACCCTTATAAATTGTAAAGGTTTGCAGCTTGAAAGAAATATAACAATTCCCCCCTTTGATCCAGAGGAGTAGATCGTCACCAAGGTGAATAATAAAATTACCAAAAAATCACATCCACTGCAAAGTTATATCTTGCATAGAAGAAGAAGAACTGGAAGGAAACATCATTGTTCGGAATTACTGCTGTAGAAGGCTCGTAATCTCTAATATGATACTCTTCTGTGAGCATCGCCAAAGAAATAAAACAAAACGATGCATAACGGCACCATACATACCGAACAGACATTGCACACAAATGCAAAATCGAGGATCCAAACTGCAAATTTCCCTGATGTTCCTTTGTATGGCGGTTGATCTACGTCTTTGAAAGCATACGTATTCGCTCTATTCTGTAATCTGACTGTGATTAAGTTAAATGAATTTAAAGAGATCGATTTCGGGATGAGGGAATTTCAAATGTTTTTGAGCTTGAGTCAGATCTGTTTCAGAAGAATCAAATTATCAAGAGGGATTCAGGGACTAGGTTACAACATCAAGCCTTTATTTTAGTTAGTTGGTTGGTTTAACAAGTTAAGTTAGTTTTTAGACTCAATGCCGAACCATTTCAGGCCTTAGCATTGCCATTTATCTGATGAATAAATCGATTCCATCTGTAAGCTTCAGTTGTTTAAAATACCAGTTTAACAAAAATCCACTCCATGTGTCGCAACCAGAATACCATTTTCTCATGCCATTGAATATTCAATCTATGATTGTGGTCAAATATTACATCAATTTTTTGCATGTTAAGTAAAATGTCAGCGGGATTCTCTGTTAATATTTATTTACGAAATAAACTGAATTCAAACAACACATTCAATTTGTGTGCCTTATCGATAAACCAAATTGGTTTTTGATTGTGCCTTAAATTGTCGACCAATTCAAATAGGCTATTCGCTTAGGAACATTTCACTCAAGCAACATGAGGCCTTAGCAACACTCCACACTGCCGCCATCTATCGCATTCACTCACTCACTCACTCAGTGGAGCAAGCGCAAACAGTGCCATCTGGCGACAGAAAGCAGCCCAATTTAGTAGTTCTAGTTATCCCCAAACACCCAGACACAATTCTACTTAACGATAGATGGCGCCACTAAGTTAAATTTAAAGCTTTGTACAAACAGCTTTTTATTAATTTTAGACTTTGTTAAAGTTTGCTCTTACACTTAAAATTACTGCATACTTTCAGGTGCCATTTTAAAAATGAAAACTAGAAATTCAAATACACATAAACTACAAGTGAAATTAACAAGCGCTATTCATGGCTAATTGTTTAAAATCAATTTATAATTTTGGTTTGTTGCTGTTGTTGCTGCTATATGTACAATTTCGGTGCAATGTTGATCAAAAATTAAGAACATCGCACACCCATAATTGACAAGATTTCAGTGAACAGTACGGTGAACGGTGAAAATGTA